>JADLZN010007244.1:0-148507 GCA_018155175.1 Sinocyclocheilus anophthalmus
CCAGGCTCCTTGCCCCGCCCAGGCTCCTTGCCCTGCCGGCCCCGCCCGGGCTCCTTGCCCCGCCCAAGCTCCTTGCCCCGCCTAAGCTCCTTGCCCTGCCGGCCCCGCCTAGGCTCCCTCCGGCTCCGCCCTGGTGGCTTACTGGGGTTCTTGTTAGGCCGGAGCTTGTTAGGCCTGGTCTGTTCCCCCGGTCCCGCCCTGGCTCCCCAGGATTCCTGGTCTGCCTGAGCCTCCCAGGCTCAACCCTCCCGCCCCTCCCTGGTTCCTGGTTCTTGTTAGGCCGGAGCCTCCCTGGTCTGTTCCTCCGGTCCCGCCTGGGCTCCCCCAGATTCCTGGTCTGCCTGAGCCTCCCAGGCTCAACCCTCCCGCCCCTCCCTGGTTCCTGTAATGACTTTCGGGGTTGTACTGCTGGCACGGTTTGGTTCCCCCCCCCTCCCTCCCTCCCTCTTTGTCCCCAGTGTTTAGAGTTTTCCGGGTATGTGTTGCATGGTATATAGCGGTCTTGTGTTGTCATGTTGTTCTGTCATGTTCCTGTCTTGTTTTTGTTGTGTCTCGTTAGGGATGCCAGGTGGCGTCCCTTTTGAGGGGGGCTAGTTTCAGGGTTCTGTCACTTCGGTCTAGTTTATTCTTGGTTTTGTGACAGAGCCCTGACACTAGCGTCATGTCATTGTTTTCATGTGAGAGTGCGGCTTCGAGTGTGCTCGAGCCGTGCGCTCTCGTCTGCGTGTACTGTTTCATGTTGGCGCGTGGTGTTCAGATCCCGGCACTCATGTCTTAAGTTTCAGTTTCGTGTCAGGGTCCGGACACTCGCGCTCCATGTTCACTCTGTTGTGGGAGCGTGCGGTCTCGAGATCGCCCGGCCGTGCGCTCTTCTGTCCACATGTGTTGTGTTTTGTGAAGCACGCGGTTTGTTCAGCCGCGTGCTTTTCTTGTTGTCTTGTGTGAACACGCGGCGTATGAGTTTTCTCATTAGCTGCGTGTTAGTGTCTTTTGTTCTAGCACATGGCTTGTGCTTTGTTTTGCTGGCCATGTGCTTGTGTTTTGTTTCGTGTGAGCACATGGCTTTTTGTCTTTTATTCGGTGTGCCATGTGCTCATGTCAATTGTCTTGACCCCTCCCATCTTGTTACCTGATTATTAGTTAATTTGCCCCACATGTGCTCCCTCGTTACCCTCCTCATTTGCTCTCCATTTATTCTCCTTGTGTTTGCAGTCGTGCTTCAGTTCGTCATCGTCCATCCCTGGATGTGTCCAGATCCTCCCTTGCCTTGCCTTGCCTTGCCTTGCCTTGCCAGCCTGTTTTTCCCCCACGGGGTAGTTTTTGTGCTGTTTTGTTTATTTTTATTATTAATAAAAGCCCATTATCTGCAGTACTGAGTCCTCGCTCCATCCTCTACCCAAGACCGTGACACAGTTATTCTGATTTATAAGGTTTCAAAAAATTATTAACCCTTAGATTTTACAGTTATGTGTATCCATCATATCAAGTGTTGGGAGAAGAAAATGGTTATATAATTATGCAGCATCAAAGTGGGTGGTAGATGGGTGGGCCAGTCTGAGTCAGACACCATATAAATGAAAGAATAGTATGGAGAGCAGAAAAACTCCCTAATAGGAGGATACTCACTCATGGCCTATGAGACAGAGGATCATGAGATTCAATACTGCTTTCCTGACATCAACTCATCATGTATAAATGGAAAACGCTCCAGTCATGAATACAATATCATCTATATGTTTGTATTATTGCTGTCAGCATGGACTGTGTTTCTGAACCTGCTGGTGATCATCTCCATCTCTCACTTCAAGAAGCTTCACACTCCAACCAACCTGATCATTCTCTCTCTGGCTGTGGCTGATATGCTTATTGGACCGTAGAGGGCATCAAGCAAATTGAAACATGTTGGTACTTTGGAGACACTTACTGTGGACTGTTTGTGATCATTGTTAGGTTGCTCCTTTCTACATCTCTTTGTAATTTAGTTTTAATCGCTGTAGATCGCTATATGGCTGTGTGTTACTCTTTACTGTACCCACAGAAAATAACAACAACTAAAACTTTAATAAGCATCTGTCTCTCCTGGTTTTGCTGTTCAGTTTACAATATTTGGTATGTAATTAGTAACGGATATTTTAACACATCAGACAAAACACTGTTACGGCCAGTGTATTGTTTTGATTACTAATGCTTGGAAATTCATTGATTTGATCTTTTCCTTTTTATTTCCATGTACTGTGATCATCACTGCATATTTGAGGATATTTTATGTTGTGCAACGGCAAGTGAAAGTTATTAACTCTCAAATGAACGGTGTAAAATGTGTAATGGAAGTTTCAGTGAGGAGGAAATCTGAGAGCAAAGCTGCTCTGACATTAGGAATTATTGTGACAGCTTATCTGCTTTGCTGGATTCCGTTCTACATCTGTTCTCTAACTAAAACCACAGCAATCTCTTCCACTACAATGACATTTCTAACATGGACCTTCCATATAAACTCAGGTCTGAATCCTATTGTCTATGCTTTATTTTACCGCTGGTTTAAAATATCAGTTAAACACATTCTAACTTTTAGAATATTTCAGCCAGCATCCTCACTTATTGACATTTTTACAGATTATCATTCATGATTTACAGTGGGGATTTATTTTATTTTTATTTTTTAACTTATGTGAATGTGAAATGTATTCATATGCTCAGATACAGGAATGACATGCAATTCAATTGTCAACATTAACTTAATATTAAAGTGATATATCAACTTATCATTTACTCACCCCATGTTGTTACAAACCTGTATGACTTTTTTAAACACTAAAGGAGATGGTAGGCAGAAGGTTCGTCCCCTTCACCTTCCTTTCATTGTACGAAACAAAATTAAAGAACATGAATGGTCACTGCGGCTATTCACATAATGCTAATATGCCCTTTTTCCCTGTAGACTAACCGGATTATATAAAGAAAATATAGAGTCTAGGTTGACAAAAAGTGAAAAAAGGAAACAATCCAAGATGTGGACAAAAAGTAATAGACATGTTGGCAGACTTTTATATAAATGTATTTAATAACAGTGAAATGTAAAATAAAAAAATAATAGTTCAGTGTCATTAAAAATTGACTGTTTGAACTGCATTTGTGTATGCTGTGTATTTTTGCTTATTAGCGTATCTGCTATAGCTAAAATTCTCAAAAAAATTTTTTGTGCATTCAAACTCTAACTGAGCATACTGACCCAGCTCAGCAATAGCTACCAGTTCACAGCATGCAATCAAGTTCAATACATTGATGCTTGCATACAGAATGGTCACGGGCTCCGCACCTTGCTACTTCACCTCACTATTACAAGTCTACATCCCCTCTAGAAAGCGGAGGTCATGAAAGCTGAGATAATGCTGGTGGCATTATCTTCCCAACCTCATCCAATCAGCCGAATCCTTGACAATATTCAAGAAATAGCTGAAAATGAATCTCTTCCATTAGCACTTAACTGCGTAGTACTCCCGAAAAATAAACCTTCCTCTAAGTTTCAATATTCCTTAATCCCTCCCTATTAGAGCTTTTACTATTCTGAAAGATGCCTGAACTCCGAAATTCTCACAATTCCGACATTATCACAATTCTAGATTTCAGCAACCGTTGGGGTGCGGCGACACGTCCGAATAGGAATGTGAACAGTAAGACTAGTCTTACCGTCTGACATATTGTCGTGACCCGAGTTCTGGAGAACACAACAGGAACTGACAGTAAAGAAACTGTCTAGGGAAGACACGGGTTTACCAAGGGAAACCGTACTGTGGAAGAACATACAGGATTACCAAGGGAATCTCATGTATGGCACCAAGTCCAGTAAAAGCGGGTGACTAATGGCATGCAACCCAAATACTGGACGCAGCAACAGAGTCCTCCGCTAAGTCTGCATGCCACAGGGTGTTGGAGGAATCGAGCAGGATTCACAAGACGGGGAACTTACTGGAAGAAGATAAGTGCACGTATCCTAACTAGAGGAATGGTGATGCAAGCGAGATACCGAGCCAGACCTCCCGAAAATTACCTGTTCATACCCAACACACAGGAGGAAACTGACTCCACCCAGAGATTATAGAATCTCGCGAAGGTATTAAGTACCGCCCAGCCTGCAGCTCTGCAGCTCTGCAGATGCCCAAACCCAAGGCATGATTTGTTGATCCAAAATGCCTGCAGGTCCCTAACCCTCTTAATGGATGTGAGCGTGACTAGGAATGCTGTCTTAAATGACAGGAATTTGAGCTCAGCTGAGTCAAGCAGCTCAAAGGGGGCCAGGACCACAGAGAGATCCCAAGAGGGAACGAGGCACGATCTGGGAGGATTTAATCGCCTTTGCGCCTCTCAGGAACCTGACGATCAGGTCGTGCTTCACCAAGGGTCTTCCATTCACTGCGTCATGATGCACCGCAATGGCAGTGACATACACTTTCAAAGTGGAGGGGGACAGCCTCATCTCCAAATTTTCTTGCAGGACGGAAAGCACAACGCTGACAGGGCATCTCTGGGGGTACTCTCGGTGAGAGGAACACCAGTCAATGAACAGACCCCACTTCAAAGCATAGGCCTGCCTGGTAGAGGGGGCCCTAGCCTGAGTGATAGTATCTATCACAGCCTGTGAGAGGCCAGAGAGGTCTACTGCATCCTGTCCAGAAGCCAAACGTGCAGGTTCCACAGATTGGGACGTGGGTGACAAATAGTGCCCCGCCCCTGAGAAAGAAGTTCCCTCCTCAGGGGGATTCTACAGGGAGGGGCTGTCACGAGGAACGTGAGATAGAAAAAACAAGTCCCGGTGTCCGCCAATACGGCGCAACCAACAGGGCCTGCTCATCGTCCTCCCTGATCTTGCACAGCGTCTGTGCAAGGAGGCTCACTGGGGGAAAAGATGTATTTGTAAAACCGGGGCCAGCTGTGTGCCAGAGCATCCATGCAAGGGGTGCCTCTGTGAGGGAGTAGAACAAGTCCACACTTCCTGGGAAGTCCACCTGGGCTTCCCCGAATCGACTCCAAATCAGCTGGACCACCAGGAGATGGAGTCTCCCTTTTCCTGGAAGTGTAAGCTGTCATGAGAGCGCATCAGCTGCACGATTGAGCTCCTTCGGAACATGAACGGCACGCAGCGATTTAAACCACATCTAACTCCAGAGGAGGAGAAGGTGGGTGATTTACGACATGCAAAGGGAGCGTACCACACCCTTATGGTTGATGTACGCAAGCGTCGCAGTGTTGTCCATGAGGCCAATCACATGCTTGTCTTGCAAAAAAGGACGAAACTGGCGAAGAGCAAGCAGTACTGCCAGAAACTCGAGGCATTTGATGTGCCACTGCAGTCAAGGTCCCGTCCAGGAGCCTGAAGCTACGTGCCTGTGCATACAGTGCCCTAGCCCATCCTGGAAGCATCTGTTGTGACAACAAACTGCCTCTACACTTGCTTCAGGAGCACGCCTGCCCGTAGAAAAGTAAGGTCTAACCATGGGCTGAATAAACTGTGAAAAACCTGGGTAACGCCGACCCGGTGAGTGCCACGGTGCCATGCCGATCTTGGGACTCGGCTGTGCAGCCAGTGCTGAAGTGGTCTTATATGTAACAACCTGAATGGTGTAACTGCGCTGTGGATGGCATATGCCCCAGTAGAGGAACAGCTGTTTTCAGCCTGAACAAATTCAGGCAGTTCAGCACAAACTGAGTATGCTCTTTCATGAGACACGTGCTGTTATGTTGACCGAGTACAGCTCCATACCGAAAAAAGAGATCTCATTTCATGTTAATTTCCCAGTTGACCCGAAGCCCCAGCTGACTGAGATGCTGAAGCACCATATCCCTGTGCTCGCACAGCAGATCTTGCAAGTGAGCTAATATAATCCAGTCGTCGAGATAGTTGAGGACTCTGATGCTCTTCACCCAAAGTGGGGACAGGGCACCCTCCACAACTTTTGTAAAGACGCATTTCAATCTTTGTTCGAAAATGAGAAAGTTGCTTTTGCATGAGTATGCAATATAAATAACTTAGCTCTTGGACATCTAAAGCATTTGCGTTTAATGAAAGTTGCCAAAATTTTAAGGGGGGAGTTGTGGGTCTGGTGCCTAGGAAACGCAAGCAGAAAGGGTCCCCAACAAACACTAGGGACTCCTAAAGAACCTCATAAAGTCTAATAAAATACAACACTTCACAGATTTCATGCGAGGATAATGCATATTTCACATATGTGTATTTACTTATGCTAATTAATAGCTAGGTACATTTACAATACTTTTTCTCTCTTGCTGGGAAGAAAAACTACACACACAGTGCAGCATGGTTTTATTCGTGGCTCTCACTGAATTAACAGTAATTAAATTAAATTTTGCTTTGTTTCAGAACTCTCAAACATTGGCCGGGTTTTTAAAATAGGGTTTTACACTTACGTCAATGTGTTTCCACTCGAAGTTTTGTCTAGAAACGGGTCTGAGCAGCAGAAATTGTTGTCCTCAGTGTCATGGCAACCACACACACCCACTAACTGCCTACAGGACTAGAAACTTGAAGAGATTTATTTTTGTCTGTGCACAATGCAAAGCTTTTTAATAAACACTATATATGTCGCTAAGTTTTCTCATTAAAAACAAACATTTATATAATTAACAGTGACATACATCTGCTGTACATCTTATTTAACACTAACAATTACAATGCTGGGGGATTTTTTTAACCACACTCTGGCAACTCTAGTCCTCTCGCAAATATCGCGAGAGTTGTTGTGTTCGCGCTGACAGTGCAGTGAAACAAGTTTCCATCCTGATGAATAGCAATTTCATAACCGTGGGTGAATTTCTAGTAGGTCGAATTTCGTTTATTTAATTATTTATTTTGTTTGTTTACACATTTAGACGCATAAGGTTAGTACATACTTTTTGAGATTGATTGATGTTTGGTAAATTAGAACTTTGAATTGTTATGCTGCTAGCCAGCTAGCAGTGGCATTAGTTATTGGATATTGATGTCAGCAGCATGTATCTTTTCAAAGCCATTGGATCTGTGTAAAGCTCAAATACAAGCACTAACGCTACTTTATGCCCAATGATGTCTCTTTGGCTGTCAGTAAGTCTGAGAAGAGAAAGAGTAACTGTTACCTGACAATTACTCTTGAATAGTAAGCAGCTTAAATGTAGTAAATATAGTAAGATCATCGTAAAACCGTCACTTAGTTGGATCAGTGTAACATTGGTTTCGAAAATATAAACATTGGTTATAAAAGATAGTTGCTTAAACTCTCAACTCTCCAGGTTATTTTTATATGACATGAGAGTGAACTAGCAAATTCATTGTTAGAACCGACCCTGAGCCTTCAGGTTTCCTCAACCACTCCCGTTAAATGCCATTCAGATGGTCTTATGTGTTTATCAGGTGAAGTAGAAAAATGGCCTCATATTTTGATGAGCATGACTGTGAGCCCACGAATCCAGAAGAACAGTACCGACAGAACGCCCTGCTGGAGCTTGCCAGGTAACTACTAGCTCGACAGTGCCATCTAGACCAACTCAAACTCGAAAGTTTCTTTAACCAGGATTTCCTTTACACAGTTTCTTTCTTTTCAGTGTGCAGGTGTACATACAGGGCCTAAAGCTAACTTTTTGCCACACCTGCCAATGGCCCGGTGACATGATAACATTTACCCTGTAAATTTGTCATGCTGGTGCATTTTCCCTCAATTATTCAAGCCATTCACCAATTACAGTATAATGAAAAGCCATATTTTTTAAAGGGGTCATTTGATGCGATTTAAATTTTTCCTTTCTTTGGAGTGTTACAAGCTCTTGGTGCAATAAAGAAGATCTGTAAAGTTGCAAAGAATAAAGTCTCAAATCCAAAGAGATATTCTTTATAAAGTTAAGAGTCAACCACACCTACCAAAAACGGCTCATTCTAACACGCCCCACATGTCTACCTCACGATGTGGGAAGATTTGCATAACGCCAAATGTTCACGCAAATAAAGGCGGCGTAACTTTTATTCTCGCTGTAGATTGTTGTTGCCGCCGCCATGTCGTGAAGATGCTGTGTTTCGTTGTGAAAGCGAACTACTTGTTTGGTCTTCCAAAAGAGGACGATATCCACTTTGTCATACCTAGAGCTGATCCGTGCTGATCGCTAATGAAATACATCAACTTCACGCTGTGGAACACCAGATCGGCTTTCACCGTGGACGAAAAAAAAAAAAAAGCGGAGTCAGCCGGGGGGTCACATGTGGTGCCGCTCCTTCGTCGACTGCGGACGGGCGCACCGTTTCTCACCCCCCCGCAGACTCTGCTCACTCTAGCCCGACTCACTCCGCTAAGCCGGGGATTCCGCCACTCTAGGCGCCTGTGTTTCGTTGTGAAAGCGAAAAATACTTTGTTTGGCCTTCCAAAAGTGGACACGACTACAAATCAGTGGTTAGGTTGTATTTACAACACCGTTCCAGAACAATTCAACCCAAACATTCAGATGTGTGCAACACATTTTACAGAAGACCGTTTCCTGATCCTGGGAGAGTAGACTACAAGCCGGCTGTTCTGACTCACAGAATGTAAATACGTTTTTTATATTTAAAGAATTTGACCTGCATTGATGATTCAAACGCGAGTTTTGGGCAGTGTAGAGTAGCGCTTGTTGTTTGTCATTTCTCCGATCACAAATGCAGACAGAGTTTTATGTTTACGCGGCGCGATGCAACGCAACGCGTAAAAAGACAGATAAGTCATTATAATCCGTAATATGTCCCCACTGGATGCAACAAATGCATCGTTTGTAATGGGTTTTCACTGTTTTTGTCTCGTCACTTCGGCCGGACAGGGCATCACAATTATGGTGAGGGGCGTAACATTTCGTCACACGCTTGAGGCATTCAGCCAATCACAACACACTGGATAGCTGGACCCTCAACAGCACACCTCGCTTTTTCAGACTGATGAGCTTTGTAAAAATCGAAACGTTTCAGAAAGGCGGGGCATAGAGAAAAAACAATAATGTACAGTATGTGGAAAAAAAAAAATTTTTTAACCTTAAACCGCATAAACACATTTCATTACACCAAATACACAAAATAATGTTCTTTTTAGCAACGTCATATGACCCCTTTAACATTCAATAGGCTCTGAAATATAACAAATTTTAAATTAAGTGATTTAAAAACAACCTTAACATAAACTGTATTATATATGCATAAACTATACATAGTAATCTTTATTCAAGCTACAAAAGTTAATCAGCGACTAGAACAGTCCAAGGATTTGTCTTTTTCTTTTGTTCTTTGATTTAAATCACTTTAAAATCAGCGCTCTCTCTTTAAAACCTGATGCATATGACGTGGATCTGACACGTAGCTGATTTTCTCCCAACTCTTTACGGCCATTTAAGACTTTATAACTCATTTAAGACTATGTTTATGTTATGTGGCTATAGGTCTCTGATGCAGGGTCTTGACATAGACTCGGGTTCATTTGATTTGTCGGATTGGGACCAGCGTCTCCCGCCTCCTGCAGCCAAAGCCGTGGTTCAGAGTCTTCCTGTGGTCATCATCTCCCCTGAACAAGCAGGTGACAGACTACTCGTTCATAATCATCTGCAAACACATTCATAGAGGACATCATTGCACAGAGGAACATTAGCAACAGGATAATTGGTAATAGATGCTTTATTGTGTTTGGCATTGGCAGCAAGTTTGATTGAATTAGAAGGTCTTGAATTCTTGGTGTCCATGACTATCATTCTTCTTGAGCTTTCCTCTAGCTCTTTTTTTCATTTGACAGATAAAGCACTGAAGTGTCCGGTGTGTTTACTGGAGTTTGAGGAGCAAGAGACTGTGAGAGAGATGCCCTGTAAACATCTGTTCCACACGGGATGCATCATGCCTTGGCTCAGTAAGGTATGTTTAGTGGTTTTATTTTCTCTTATGATCCTCCGGTAAGCAAAAATGCATTCAGTTGATTAAAAGGGACAATAACGGTGTTTAATTTGTATTGTTTTGTAAACCATATTAATCAAACTCTCTATCAATCAAATCCTGAAGAAAACCTATCACAGTTTCCACAAAAAATATCGAGCAGCACAACAGTTTTCAACACTGATAACAATTCGGAATGATTTCTGAAATCACTATATTGGAATGATTTCTGAAGGATCATGTGACACTGAAGACTGGTGTAATGACTGCTGAAAATTCAGCTTTGCCGTCAAGAATAGATGCAATTTTGAAATATATTAAAACAGAAAACACTTACTTTAAATTATAATCCTATTTCACTATAGAACTGTATTTTTTGATCGAATAAATGCAGCCTTGGTGAGCATAAGAGACTTCTTTCAGAAACATGAAAGAATCTTACCAACCCCAAACTTAGGGATGTGGATAATATTTATGTTTGGCATGATCATAAAGTGTTTCCACATAAAACAGTTACAAAGACCAATTCATGTCCCCTTAGTGAGGACCTTGAACTACCACTGACAATCCAGAATATGAGGAGTTCCAAAACAAAGACAAGGGTTAGATTTCTGCTTTAATGTCAATTGTTATTCTGTAAGGAATTCAGTGATTCTTCTGTGGACACCTTTGATATACACCGAGTGTGTAGTGGTGTTGTTTGTTTTTACAGGAACGGAAAGGCAAAGAGAACACCGACTAGAGGATCTACATGGAGCCATGTACACATGACCTCAGCACCTTCACGACTTGAATATGAATTCAACTTTCAGTTTGTTGGAAGTGAGAGTTTACTGCGCGGGGACCATGCTTTGAAATGATTGCGTTTGTGTGTACTTGAAAACAAGGTTTTTAATGTTATCACTTTGAAGACTGCTTTGTATGGCTATGCACTGAGAACTGTTTGAGTGGAAGTGTAATGTAGCCTTATAGACATTTCTGATTTTGTTAAATGTTTTAAATAAAGCAGTTGCTTTTTTGTTTGAGTGTGAAATTGTATTTGTTCGCGCCATGATTTCATATTCGTCTTATTCCTTGAAGAGATTTCTTGCCTTTATAAGTGCTGAAAAATATTATTGTGCTGATAAGCAATGCCATAGTTAATACAATAATTCATAGCACGTGCAGTGGCACACTTGTCACGGTTGGCGTGACTTTATCAGTGGACTCTACATTGCCCACTTTCCCAGTTAGGAAATGAAACCCTCCTTATGTAATACGGTAGACCTCTACCTCATGAAAAATGTATGTGATTTTTAGGTGTGTAAATTATTGTAATGATTCAACATGCTGAGACAGACTTCTTGTACTGACTAATGATGGCGCAAAAACACTCTGAATTCGTAAAATGTTAAACTGTCTTTTCCATATTTTTAAATAAAAAGTGAGCTTCTCTAACATAGTGTGTAATATTATTTCAAGTGTCGCATTTGTCTTAAAATGATCACAGACAGACGTACAGATACACTTGTTTATTTTCCATCGGATATTTTGGTAATCCAGTATAAACCTCTGTCAAAGAAAATCATTGAAATTATACATAAATCTTACTTATTTACATAAGTAATGTATCAAATAAAAATATTCTCTGCATTGTTTTTATTTCGATTTTGGCAACGAAGAGACGAGGGGGTGAAACAGTCACAATTGTACCAAAAGCCTGATGAAGCTTGTAATTAACAGGACGCAACTGCGGTTGATTTAAAATACTTGATTACATCATTTTAAAGGTTCATCTTTTACACAGTGATAAAAACACAGTGAAATCTTTTCATCAAGAGGACATTACTCCCAAGGCACCCCAACGGCTGAAAACCATGTAACATCAAGAAAGAAACATCAATGAAAAAATATCTCAGTGTTTCCTTGTGACTTTAAAGTCTTTGACCAAGCTTTGTGTGTTCAAAATAAGTCAGTTCAAATTGTAACAATCAATAAACAATCCTTGCTCAACCTTTTGCTCTTAGGTGACCTATAAATGACTGATCTGCTATTCAGATAATATAAGATGCACTATATGCATTGACAAATATTGCATGTAATTTATACCAAATGTTGTTGGGATATGGCAAAAAGGCAATTAATGAGAAATGACATCAACATTGACTTTAGGTTCATATGCACATACTTTTTATTTCCCAAGATTTTATGCCCTTTGTGTTTGTTTAAGCTTGACCCGTTATGTTACTGTCCCTCTATGTGCAGTTTGGTTTGAGCTGAATGTATTTTGTAATGAGCAACTAATATTATATTTAATGGATGGTTTCAGTTGTACAGTGCAGCCCTGTGAATATTCCCTTGCATGAGAAGAGGAAACAATATTTAAAATAGCTCTCCAACAATAGTGGAGTCAACAGAGATAAACATGTATGATGCCTAGAGACCACATCTAAATTTACAGTCTAATCATTGGCATGAAATGCATCTGTCCCATTGAAGGGCAGCAAACAAACAGACAATACCTGGCACATTTCTGTGTAAAATATAAATGTTAAAGCACAATAAATCTGGAGTCACTTTAAAAGCAATACGGACCCTCTGATTGACAGCCTGAATAAAGTAAATCACACAAATACTACAGCAACATTAAAGGCCACCATAACCACTCAACCCTCAGAAAGTTTAAACACGGTTTCCTAGGTTCCAGCCTGGAGACCAATCAGTTTCATTCTTATAATTGTTTCAAAATTTGTTAATATTGCAGTACTGTAATTTTCTCAGTGGCTATATGTCCAGCTACACACACAAAAAAAACAATGAATCAAAGTTAATGAATCAAAGGCATACAGTACATATTTTGAAATGCATCCTTTGGCAACAGAGAAAAACAAAAACTGATGTGCCGCTTATGTAAAAAAAAAAATCACTTGTCACACCCTTTGGATTAGTTATGTCACTATGTAACTACACAAAACAATCGGCGAAGATATGCAAGTAAAATTACAATGTAAAACGATGAATAGATGTGGCATTTTTGGAGTTGTTTTTATGGCCCGGCCTTGACAGAGAAAAAAATGATTTAAAAAAAGATATATATATATAAAAAGGTACATGTACAGTCAATGTGAATATACTTATTCTACAACTAATCAACTGACCAGGAAGGCAAGGATAGAGCTGGTGTCACCTTACATCACTTTCTCCTGCTCAAAATGAAAAACAAAACCCACCTCTTCAGAGACTAAAAGCAAGCAAGCTAGCATGACAAAACAGTTACCCACTGCATCATTAAAAAGGTCACCAATACAAAAAATGGGTGAATGAGACGTCATTTCCAATTCGTAATTTTTTTCCAATTCCAAATTAAAAGGTGCTCAAGAGCTATAGTTTGATCCATATCTTAGACATTCACGTTACAAAAATGATAATACTTTGATCCTGATAGTCTGCAATTCCAAATAAAAGTCAAAAGAACTTAAATCTTCAAAGTTCATTCATTGTGTTACGTGCAAATCATCCATTTGCAACAATATGTGAGGGCAAACAGTAGCAAGCTCTAAAAGAGATACCCCTGAAACATTTGTGCAAACGTGACAGTAAAAATTGACCCCATCACCCCCAGTGCAACAATTCTAACCTCACAAACCATTGGATCTGTGCTAACAACAACCTTAAAGGGATAGTTCACCCAAAAATGAACATTTGATGTTTATCTGCTTACCCCCAGGTAGAGCTGTAATCGGGCCTTAAAAGTTAGGCCCGACAGAGCCCGAGCCCGACAGAATGCGGCCCGAGCCCGACAAGTACATTTTGATTGACAGCTTTTTAAAAGCCCGAACCCGTTTACAGCCCAACATTATTCAAATGTGCGCACGCACACAGCTCTTTTGCCTTTAGCTCTTTTGCGCTCACTGAGCACTGCACACCCTTTCACTGCTGCTGCTACTGGCCGGGATGCATAGTACTGATCTGGCTAATTTTGCAAGTTTTGGGTAGGATGGTTTGTCAGACTTTGCTTTAGTTGCTGGTGCAACCAAAACGTAATCGCCAGAGGCAAGCCTCCGTTTCACCTCCTCAGCATCCATTTTCGCATCTTTCTCGCGCTAATCAAAACGCATCACATGACCGCTCATTTACCGCGCAAGCCCGAGCCCGTGTAAAATGATATAAATTAAGCCCGAACCTGTCGGGTCCCGTCGGGTCCTGTCGGGTTCGGGCAAAGATCTTCAGCTCTACCCCCAGGGCATCCAAGATGTAGGTGATTTTGTTTCTTCAGTAGAACACAAACGAAGATTTTTAACTCAAACCGTTGCAGTCCGTCAGTAAATTAATGGAAAGTTATTTGAAGGGAATGGGAATCACGGCTTTGAGAGTCAAAAAAAATATACACAAACAAAACCAAATTAAACCTGCGGCTCGTGACGATACATTGATGTGTAAAGACACGAAACGATCGGTCTGTGCAAGAAACTGAACAGTATTTATATTGTTTTATACCTCTGATTCACGCAATGTCCGAACTGTCCTGAGCGCGTTCTCTTCAGCCGGCGCGTGACGCGTCTTCTTCTTCTTCTTGCTTTACGGCATATTGCAGACTTATAAGTGCATTACTGCCACCTATCTCTCAAATGGACCATTGACACGCTATCTACAATGTCAATTAGGAGTGTCAATGGTTCGGACATTGCGGTGAATCAGAGGTAAAAAACGATACCCTGGGGGTAAGCAGATAAACATCAAATTTTCATTTTTGGGTGAACTATCCCTTTAAAGTGGAGCTCAAATCCCTGTTCCTTAAAACAAATGCTCATTCTGTCCTTCTCATCTACAAACAACCCAACAGAAGCTTCTCTCGCAAGGCATAACAGGACAAAAAAAAAAAGACAAATTTATTAGACGAAACTTAAAATCTGAAATGATAGTATACATCAGTCACACTTGTAAACCCGATTAACCTGCCTCGACTCAAGACTGGACGGTTCCTCTAAATGACTTTAATCTCAGCCCAAGTGTGGTCTTAAACGCAGGGTGCCCCATCGTGAGGCTTCCCACCTGGCAGTATGTGACTGCGTGTGCTGATGTGTTTAAAGCATTGCGAAGTTCTCAGGAGTGCAGTTCAGATGGGTGGAGGTGCTGCTTCCTCCGGGAGATTTCAAACCCTTTGTTGTGGCTCCTACCAAGGTGTCTGCATGGACATCGTCTCCGATCATGATGCCTGGTCCGTGCAAGAGATTCCGCTGGAGGCCGGCCAACATGGTCTCGGTGGTGACGGTGCCGAACTCGTAGGTGAAAGTCCCGTAGAACACGAGGATGACTACAGTGAAGACCCACTCACAGATGGCCGCTGCATGTTGTAAAACAAAGCTCTCATGGATGAAAAAGATCCCACCTGAGAGGAACCATCAAGGATTCAAACGTTTTCAAAAATGAAAGCTCACAAGGCACAGCGGCCCAGTTCACTCAAAAATTGAAATTCTGTCGTCATTTATTCACTCTCAAGTTGTTCCAAACCTGCATGGGTTTCTTTCTAGTTTAAAGAATGTGGGTAAGCAAACAGTTGCTGGTCTCCATTCTACAGTAAGGCTATTGAAGTCAATAAAGGTTTCACACCAGGTTAGAACTAGCCACCAGTCCCAAGAACTTAATTTTCCCCTAGGGCAATTTTCCTGGTTGCACCATTCTACAACATCAACAACTGAAGAATGGATGACAGAGAAGTGGCTGGACTTCGGAGTTGGTTTATCTATCACTGTTTTCCAGTTGGGTAAGTAAGTTATGGGATGCTTTCCAGATCCATGTTTTACGCCCTTCACTCGCTAACTTCCCTCCATCTCGTTTACTCAGCATGTCATTGATTATGCTTCATGAGTGCCAACTACTGAACCCTTGGAATGGGCTGAATCGGAACGTCCTAAGCCCTTGATCACTTAGAATCCGCTATGGAGTTGGTTTATTGTTTACATTTTTCCCCTTACATATTTGTTTGGTGCAGCATTCTATATTTATATAGGTATGCTAGGGCTGTTATATATATTTATATATTATAGAGTTGTTTGGGGTGGGAGATAAATTAAACGCAATCTGCGATGACGTCATAATCGTGTTGCATTGCAGTCTATAGAGTGGCCTGAAGTGTGCATATGAAGCACACTCGCTTCCTCAGTCAAAATCGAGGGGTCGAGCGTCCGTCTGTCCATATAAACTTCCCTCGTTCACTTCACGAAGTGGAACGCCCTTCAAAATGGCAGCGGGGATTCCCCCAAGGGGAAGTGCTTAGGGAAGTTTGAGAGAGCGTGTCTAAAAGTGGAGTGGAACCACTGATCTATAATAGAGAAAAGAAAAAGTAATTTATATAGATCAGTGAGTAGAACGCAGCGTTTACACAGCTCTTTCAAAATGGCCAGTGTCAGCATTCGCCAGTATGGCATGCATTCAGTCAATCAGTGTACACTTATGCTACATGGTAGCTCCTCCTGGGTTAGTCTGAAGTAGGAGCTAATTTATTCCCCCCAAAATCTGTTCCTATATCTAACATCATTCCCAGGTCCCGAGGTGCGAACACGCCAAAAAATGTGTACTTCCACCAATAGTTATAAGAACTATGTAACATTCTTCTGTGCAAAAGCTCCTAATAAGGACTTGGTTACCAAGGTTTGGAACAACTTGAGGGTGAGTTAATGATGACAATTTTCATTTTTGGGTGAACTATCCCTTTAACTTACTTAAAGCCATGGATTATTTATATGGAGATACTGGTTAATTAGCTGCTCTCATAGTTACATCACCCTGCAACCCTTTAGCCACCCCCTTTTCCTCTGGTTGGGGAAAAAACTATTCATAAATCATTGATGAACACAGCAGCGATAAAGCAGGAAGGCCGGGAGACTCCAGCTGGGCTCATCCGTCTCCTCAGCAACATTTACACCAAAGTAAGTAGATTATACCTCCACTATTATATGAGTCAGGGGCTGCATGATCGTGACCAGAACCTCAGCAGGAAGAGAAATGGATAAAAGCTCAGTACTACACCTTATCTTGCACTGATTTTGTCTTGCTTTTATATTTAAACAGCTGGTGCTAAATGGGATAGTTCACCAAAAATGGCAATTCTGTCATCATTTACGTATCCTCATGTCATTAAATCCTGTAGAACTTACATGAAGAACATAAAAGGTGTATTTTTAAATAACGTTGTTCTTTTCCATGCAATGATGATGAATGAGTAGCTTGCATATACACTAAGAGTATCATAAAACCACTCCATACAAACCGTGCACATAGTGTAAGTCTTCTGGAACTCAAATTTAAAGTAGTAACAGATCTTGGCTTCCATATTGTGACGTATATCCAAGTGCGATGGACTATCAGATTTTGTTCTTTTGTTTGGATATTTTCAATTAATCTGCTGATCTATTTAATAAAACTAAACTCTAAATTCGACTGATCTGGTTCTTGAGTCACTGACTCAATGATTAGGTCATAGATGTAAATATCTCACTAGAAAAACATATCATCAGTATCACTTCATATTGGTATGTTCCTCAAACAAAGCTATTGTATGGCTTTAAACATATTGCATAAGTCATATAGATGCATTTGTGTCCTTTTTGAATCTTAATGGAATAGTTCACCAAAAATGAAAATTCTGTCATCATTTACTCAACTTTGTTGCTCCAAACTGTTCTTTCTTTCTTCATTGGAATAGAAAAGAAGATACTGATACCCAAACAGTTTTGGTTGCCATTAACTTCCATTATATGGAGCACAAAAAAAATGTTTTTGGTGAACTATCCCTTTTAAAAGCCTAAAGGGAGAATAGAGAAACCAGTACAATTCCTCAGAAGAAAGAATGTCATTCAGTTTGGAATGACATGAGGATAAAGAAGTTTTCATTTATCCTTTAAATTGCACACAGGTGATATTATCTAAATAAACAAGACAAATAAGCAATGCATATCAAGAAAAATTGTAAACACACACTTATTCTTCATTTTACAGTCATACTCAAGGAAGGATACTGAGAACCAGTGTGATGAGAGCACCAGTAGCCAGTGCCACACGCACGTGAGCCATCCAGTAGTCCAGAGCTGTGACAGCCACCCGGTAGGTTAGCAAACATTGCAAACTCACAAACAGAATGCCTGCTGGGAAGGCGGCGCCCGCACCTACATAGTGAAGTGTTTTAGCGTGGTCCACCTAGTCGAAAAGCAGTAGAGTGCTATTCAAGTAATAATAAATCGAAGTATTGAAAAACAAAACAAGTACTTTTGAAACATGATGACAGACACTGTGTTGGATTTAATATTTCAATTTATGACTTTTATTTTGATATTCATTTTGGGCTGTGAATTGAATTTCTAGTGGGTTAGTCTGGTGTCACTTAATTCTAGTGACATCTAACCTAGAAAAAGTGGACTGAAAAACACTGCAAACTTTGTCTTCCTACAACAAGAAACTTGCCTATTGCACACTCAGCATACGGAGATGGAAGTGCTATTAAGGATGAGGGAGTAAAATACCCTCTAAAATCCATTCTGAAGAATGAGATGGCTGCATGAATGGATCAATACTAATCACTTTGAGAACATCAACCTCTCTGAAACGCACTGATGTTGATCAACGCATCAGTCTGATGCACTGAATTTATGGCCGGTGAAAAAACTAAGGGTGAAGCTTCAGCCCTTAATATCTTCTCATGCAGCACTAACAGATGCCCAAATGCTTGTTACCATTTTTGGTTTCAGTGATGTGAATGGTGAGTGGGGCAGTCTACTATGAGCTACTATGAGATGTGTTTATCAGATGATAATCATACATGGAACTAGGGCTGCACAATAAATCGAAATGGAATCGAGATCGCGATTCGACAGAAGCTGCGATTGTCATGCGTATCTTTCAGTGAAGCACGGTTCTGTGATCAGCAGTAAATCTCCATCCGAAGGACAGAGGGCCTCTCGTGCTGAAACTCCAAATACGCCTCGCAGTAGAAACACAGAAAATGCCTATCGCTGCACCTGAATAAACAGAAGATTCAACTGCTTTCATTGATTCAACGTGACTAATAAACACACAACAAGGACAATATATGATTTATCTGAGTTGATTATATAATTTTAATTAAAATTTACAAAGTATATTGATAATGGCAATGCCTTTATCAAGTGCTTAGACTACTAGGAAATAGGTTGCCTGCCTTATTCTGGTAAGAAAGCCACATTATCTCACGAAGGATTTATTTCACACACTAGACGAACGTTATGAACGTGCGGGTTGGAGTAAAAATAGGTTATTAAAGTGGTATGTTCAAGGCTTTCAGATGGGAGGCAGCATTTACTCACCGAGCCGTAGGTCACTGAGAAGCGATGCAAAAAGCTGTCATTTATCGCGAACGAGTTCTTCGATTTCATAACCGCACAATAAAATCGTCTGCGATTTTTTTGCGTAACTTGTCAGTGAACTACGGCTCTGTGTAGTAAATTCTGCTCCATCTGAAAGCACGTAATGGAGATTTAATACTGATCACAGAACCGGCTTTACTGACAAATTGCGCATGACAATCGCATTCGATTAATCATGCAGCCCTACATGGAACTGTGTTTAGGCAGAATTGTGTGACTGACCTGGAAGTTGCCCACCATGACCAGTCCCAGAGCATTGGTGCATCCAGACACAAGTCCACTGGTGTTGAGCCAGCAGTGGTTCCTGTGCTCGATGATCTGAGCATACCGTAGCAGACACACCAACACCACTAGTACACATAAAAACAAAACAGGAACACTAAGTAAAGCAACCATGTCATTTCACATGTTTTGTTTCTGTTCATTTTTGTTCAGTGGTGTAATGTAACGAAGTAACAATACTTTGTTACAGTACTTAAGTATTTTTTGGCAGTATCTGTACTTTACTTGAGTTTTCATATTTCAGCCAACTTTTACTTTTACTCCTCTACATTTCCTAATTAAAATGTATAATCTTACTCCGATACATTTCCCCGAAGCATATTCGTTACTTACTACAAAATAGTCAGAAGTCAAAAGAATACGGACTGCAGGAAAGCAGGTTTGAGGAATCAGTGGTCTGGTGTCTGCAAGTTAGACTCCTAAAAACACCTTTGCTCATGTGCAAACAAGCGCACGCACAACCGCAGATGATTTTCCACTCAAGTCGAGTCTGGGGTGTGCGAAACAGCATCATCTGTGATAATATGGTAAGTGTTGTTGTAATGATGTGCAATCTGACATTATCAAGTGTATCGCCAAATCACACACACAGTGCTTAAGTGCGTCAAAATACTATTTTTTATTTTATTATATCTCATTTTTATTATCTGTGTGTTGTTTTTGTCTCCGTGTACTGGAAGCTTGTGACACTATAACAAATTCCTTGTATGTGCAAACATACTTGGCAATAAAGCTCTTTCTGATTCTGATAAAGCTCTTTCTGAGTGCACGCACGTTGATTTATTAGTCTATTAAAACTCAAAATTCCAGGCATTCTAAATTGTAGACGGCAAAAATGCTTCTGTATGCTTTTTATATTAATATAATTTAATATAGTTAACCTATATCACACAAAGAGTAACGTTTTTCTGCAGATATCAGCATGAAAACACATTTAATAATAATTTTATACAATTTCAGTAAAGCAATAAGTGACTTACAATTTAGACATAATATTGCTTGTTTTTGCTCAATTTCGCTAACGAAAATAGTTCCAAACAAAGATCAAAGCACTGTTTTGCGTCTCTGAGCAATGGTGTTTACTTATTGAATTAATCAGCTTTTTGAACGAATCGGTTGAATAAATGATTCAGTGATTCACTCATTAACACATTCAAATGCTTTGATTCTGAATGAATCAGTCGTTTGAATGAATCGGTTGAATCTCAATGACTCACTCATTAACAGTCACTTGCCGTCACCTACTGGCGGTTTAATTTCACATTTTCGACTTTTTTCATGTTTTAATTATTTCAAATATCAGTATTCAAAATTTAATGTTTAAAATATCAAAACATTATTTATGCATCTGTAACTGCAGTTTAAATGCATCCATGTCTCCTCTGAGATACATAAACTGTGTAAATACATCTAAATATCACTTCAGATGCAGATTCAAGAAATGTTTTCTTATGTTGGAATGAAAAACACTAAGTACCAGATGAAGTGCTTCTTATTCTTACCCAAAAATACAAAATGGAAGAAAGAGTTAAAACTGAACACAATCTTGCTACTCAAGCTGTGTATGAACATTTTTGAATATATATTTATTTGCTTCTTTTCCATTTCGGATTTACTTGTACTTTTACTTTCAATATTTAAGTACATTTAAGATTAAAAAAATAATTTTCTTAAGTACAATAAATATCACATACTTTTAAAACTTTTACTCAAGTAATATTCTAACGGTGACTTCAACTTCTACCTAAGTCATTTTCTGGTAAGATATCTGTACTTTTACTTGAGTATAGCTTTCAGGTACTTTATACACCACTGTTTTTGTCAATGTGTATAACATTTGTACACTAAGGATTTCATTTCATTAGATAACAAAATATAAAATCAAGTAGCATCTACAAAAAGCTGATGCTAGAACTTTTCTCATAATCCACTTTAGTTTGAGAGTATCCAAATACATAAAAAAATAATAATTAAATTGATCAAAAGTGACACTAAAAACTTTTAATGTTACAAAACTTTCGATTTCAAAGATATGCTGTTATTTTGAACATTCTTTTCATCTAAGAATCCTAAAAAATGGTTTAAACATAATATTAAGCAGCAAATCTGTTTTTTGTTTGATAATCTGTTTTAAAACATTGATAATGATAAGAAATGCTTCTTGAGCAGCAAACCAACACAATAGAATGACTTCTGAAGGATCATGTGACCTGAACACTGTATAGAATTTACCAGCACAGGAATAAATTAAATTCTAAAATATATTAAACAGAAAAGTTATTTTAAAATGTAATAATATTTCACAACGTTCGTTTTTACTGTATATTTAATTAAAAATATGAAATTGATGAATTTTTTTCTTTCAAAAATCCTAAAATTTTGAATGCCAATGTATGTTCGAAACCTGAAGGTTGAGCTACATATACATGTTTAACTTATGATTTTGTTCCGTAATGCAAATGCATTCACACATTTTTTTAACCATGTTTTTAGAGTTCAAATACTTAGCCTACACAAATCTTATGGTTTTTATTTCCATTTATAAGATTTATTATTTAAGTTATATTGTGGTGTATAAAAGTTTGTAATAACACCCCTGATTTCATGTCACGACAGAAATGGAAGCAGATGACAGCCAACGTTCAACAAGACAAGGACAATCAAACCCCTATTCACATAATCGCAACATATCAGCTCACTCATAACACAACACATAATGAAGCAAGTGACACAGGAAAACATTCATTTAAGGTGACGCAATAAGAAGCATGTCTGCAAGTCTCATGCAGGTATCTGTTTTTGCATCACCTCTGCCACTCTGAATGCTGAATGCTTCCATTCATGCTTTTGTTCTCCATTATTTGATATGTCACTGCCGGTGTAGAATATGTGGAAATATGAGAACAAGCAGTCTTACCCATGAAAGCTCCCACATTACCAATGAGACTGAACAGACAGCTCTCGGGAGGGAAAGATCCACATTTACTGAATCAAAGTGAAGACAAAGACACTGTCAGATCACGCTGGAAATAAACACAGACTCGAAATAAAGTGCACATGACTACCTGATGAGGGGGATGTCTTGAATGGTGCAGCATGTTTTTGGGAAGCCCGGCTTGGCTGTTTCATCTGTGCATGTTACATTGTATGACCTTTACAAAAAACAGCATTGATTATCAAATTACATAAACATCACACGCTTTAAACAGACTGAGTGAAACAAGCCCAACTTACCAGTTTTCGACAGGACAAACATGGTGGTTCATTACAGCCATTGCATATCTGAGGACACAGCAAAACAACACTGTATTGTACGTGCTGGCAATTTTATATATTTGAATTTGTATATGTGGGGAAAAAAGCTCAGATTTCAACTTTTAAAAAATATTTGACGTAACAAATTATAATTAATGCATTTTAAAGTGCCCCTATTATGCCAGTTTTAAGGTTGCTAATATTGTTTTATGAGTCTCCTAAAACAGGTTTACATGCATGCAAGGTCAAAAAACACGTTAGTTTTCTCAAAAAGTAGATTTAATTTTACCTAATTTCTAAATGATTCGTAAACGACTCGTGCGAAGCAGTTTAAAGAATCAGTATCTCTAAACCCCTCCTTTCCGTGAGCCCTCACTGCTGTGATTGGTCAGATGGCACATTCTTTTGTGATTGGTCCAGAGCCGTAGAGAGATTGGCTCTGGATTGGTCTACCGCATACAGCGCGTGTCGGAAACGAAACGCCCATTGCCATGACGGACTTGTCAATACAATACATAGAAAAGATGGTATCGATTGTACCTTACCAATGCGAGCCGGAGTCTAATGATGAAACAGTTGATCTGGCTGATCGACAAGAGACTGATTCGCAAGCACGACTGGAGCAGGACATTTCTCAGTGGTAAGTGTTAACAAGTTTGTGGTAATTATAAGATGCAATAAAACAAATTTACTCTCACAGTGTAGGATACAGCGTCTTCTCCACATGATGTTAACCACACGGAAATTTTACTGTTTGTGGGCGGGCAAGTTGGCGACGTAAAACGTGGGAAGGCATTATGCAAATGTGTTACTTCGTGACGTAGAGCCGTAACAGAATAAGATTCGAATTCCTGACAACTCGTTTAGGCAATTGCAAGCCGACTCTTTCTTTTTTTAAAGACAATAACTTTATTTATCATGCACTGTCGGCTTCACAACTTTGCAGATAGTTTATGTTCACAATTTCACATACAGCTACAGTGCATGAAAGGTAATATTCGAAAAGGATAATAGGGGCACTTTAAGATGGATTTGAATCATGGGTTGCAGCATATTAAAACTCACACTATCCATATCCCAGTGATAGAGAAGGCAGCCAGGCTGACAGGCAGTATGATCCAGGCAGTCATTGGTCTGACAGTGAGGCCAGTCTGTCCCAAGCATGAGGGGGAGGAACACAGAGGGCTGGCAGGGTGAGACACAGGGGGGATGACGAGGGGGCACTGACATGCAAGGACACACAGGGAGGGGACATGAGAGGAGGAGAGGGATGCCACGCTGCTCCTTCCTTCTGGCTGCCAAATCCAGGCCTAATCAGTGTTTTCAGGAAACAAAGGAGGTGAACAGTGGAGAGAGAATTAGACAAACCATTTTAGAAATGCTTCAAATGAAATAACCACTTTAACTTTAAAGTCATGGAACATAATTTGCAATCCGTTTTACTTCCATAACGTGACATTTTGCGGAGCGAGACAGAATGTTCAAGAAGACAAAAATGTGAGTGGAAAGAAAAGGTCAAAAGATGAGGGATTGGTGACATTGGCCATAAAAAAGCGCTTTCAGGGTGGAGCAAGGTATTACAATTATTACTAAATTACTTTTAATGGAATAATGTGCACTGATAAATCATTCCAAAAATGAAGACCATGAACGTGCATTAAAGTCACAAAGAGACAGAAGTAGCGACAGATCTTTTCTTTCATGTTGTGACGAACATCCAAAGCGCAACGGGTTATCGAAAAGTCAAAAATGAAGGGTGGGGTCTTGGTTCTATCTGGTTGTTGATTGGATGAAGAGCTTGTAGTCACTTGTAAGAAAAGCATTAAGAGGACTACAAGATTGAAGAAGTCCAGTATACGTCATCCAGTTATTTTCTGGTTTAAAATGATTAATTCAAAATAATAAAGAAATAAAAAAGAAACAAATGCATAAGCTCAGAAAATAGATAAGGTATTTTTTTTACTTTAAGAAAAGACAGAGAAACTATTTTGACGTCAACTAGAGCAGCCAAACAAATGTTCATGCACGAGTATTAGTTGTCAGTCTCAGTGTTTTTAATGTTTGATTCCACTTGCAATTTGCCCTTTTGACCCATTGATTAAATATCTAAAAGCACTTCTAGTCCAAAGTCAATCCTGCAGTTTGAGTGTGTGTGCTGCAGTGAACTTTGTTGTAAAAATATAAGCTTTTCTGGAATTCTGAAACACATGACTGCCACATGATGCTGTTTGAAAACCTGGAAAGCAATACTGAAGAGTGGTTGATCACTAATGAGCTGTGGCACAATGACTACAATGCTGTCTATACAGGCAGCCCACAAGGTTTTCAAGCATATACGTAATCAGAAAATCTAAACCTTATTTTAATATACAGTACACTAAATGCATCAGCACATAAAAGGCTGCCACTGATGTTCACATCGAGTCGTCGACTAAGTTAGTCAGGCAGGTGAATGTGCTGCTGTGTTCGTGTCACTCATTTCCATTAGTTCAAACTAAAGTGCCATACAGGTGGCCTTCGTTGATCTCACTGTATCTTTTGTATAACCAAATAGCGTTTGCAAATCTTCTGGTTCGTTTCTAAATGTACTGGCTGATTGTTTCAATTCTCAGGTAGCAGCAGTTCCTTGTTCACTAGCAATAAAGCTAACGTTGGTTGTGTTTCGAAACCTTGTGCGCCGCCTTCCTAGACAGCATTTCGGAAAACAAGTCAAACGCAGCTGAGATGTCCCAAAATGCTGTCTAGGTAGACAGCTCACTCGGTTCTGAGGCAGCCATAGTGTCCACCAAAATCTTTAAACGACTACTGCCGCGCGAATTCCTTATTGCTTGTGAGTTCTAACGATGACACCAAGTTCTGCCCGAAATATCTGTGAAGATTTTATGTTTAGCAAGCAAACAAGACGTTCATATTTACATACCTTAAGCCCTGCTACTCCCTGCTTCCAACCTCACTCAACCTTGGTTGTTGCTTTAAGATAAGGCACTGTCACGAAAGCTGCTCCTCGCGCCTCACTGTAATTGTAGTTCTTCGTGTATTTAAAAAGAATGCGTTGCAAGGAATCGCAATATTCGCTGGACTACTTCACCCACAATGCCAATGTACGGCGGCCGAGGGGTTCGAAAGAACTCGTCAAGATTGGTAATACAGCGACGTTCAAAGGTAAACAGCGTAACTGCAAGAAAAAAATGACTTGAGAGATGTCATGTATCCATGTATTCTTATGTATCTAATATTTTCTGGCCAGAACAATGATTTTCCTTGTACCATAGTACAAAAAGGATATAAAAGTAATAACATGCCTGTCCATTTTGGCTGTCATGTTGCTGTGACAAGAAGTTTTGTCATAGCTAGTAACATTTTATGATTAAAAAAAGAATTATTTTGAGATTAAGCTTGCATTGTTGTGTTTTATGTTTATAATAAGGTAATTTATTAATGCATATTTACTGTTTCAGTGTTTGTTGTGTCTGCCTAAATGCAGCAAACCCCTTTTTTATATGCATTAAGATGTCATCAATACAGCCAAAAGAAAATGAATTATATATTGCATTGTGTAATTGAGTATACGACTAATACACCTAATCATAATGGGGTCAGAAGAACTGCTTTTTTAAAATGTTCTCTAAATTTACGTTTCATTACACTCTTTGGAAATGCAGAATGGATAGAAACAAACATCGAAGAGATTAAATCCAACTGATTTATTATCATAGTCATGAATGAACTGACTAACTTTAATGAAATTTAAAGTAAGAATGCACAGGATAAGGGAAAAGTAATTCTGATCAAAAACCATTTCTTTTGAAGTGTTTGGGTTTTAAAAATGTGTTTTTAGACTACATACAATTGTCCTTGTCTAAATAACTCCAAGTTAATTTTCTCAAATAAATGTAATTTAATTTAGAACCAGCTTTACAATCTGGGCTTTAAAAATGTTACATGCCCCTAGATGGCAACAGACCACACTCAGTCACATCCCAGTATTAAATAACAGCTGCAGTAACTTCAACATGATAGTTTTATGTTGTGAGGTAAATCTCATCTCTATTAGGGAGCATTGCAAATGCTGTATTCTTGACACACGTGAAGACGAAAGAAACGAACACAGGTCACCACACTCAATAGAACACCTGAGCTCGCACATTTGATTTCCGTTACCTTTGTAGTAAAATATTGCTGTCAGTTCGGAAAAGTTAACTGTGTCCCCTAAAATGTGCATGACTTTCACTGTCATTAGCCAAGAAACAACACCCTGAACGTTACTCTGTCTAATCTAAGGCGAGCAAACAACTTTATACTGTAAGTACATTTCAGATTCAGAGGCATGTGGACGCAACTAAATTTCAGGCACACTGTTATAAACTAAAGACGTGACATCAAATGACAAATTCATATCGGATTCCTGATGGCTGACGAAATGCATTGATGCATTGATATTGGAATTCAGATAACATTATGAAAGCAGCAATGGAAACATCAAACCATACAGACTTCAGACTTTGAACACTTTCAAAGTGAAATCAGAAAGGTTTCATTTAATATGACAAAAAAGTCCTTTCCTTTCAATTTAAAGATGCTGTTTAATGTTAAAAAGAAGAAAAATGTCTCAATTTTTTTGGCAGTAGCTCTCAACGTGTTCCTGAGTGAAAGGCATTACAGTGGATCACTACCACACTGAATAGCAGTTTACATTGCGCAAGTTTATGAACATTTTTTATTTTCTCATATTCTCAATGATTGTGAGTGACACAATTATTCTTTGGCAGTAGACATCTTGCTCCTTAAACGATTCTGTCCAACAGCATTTCATGCCAGTGACAGTTTGTGATAAAATTGGATTCAGTAGATGAATAAAACAACATTGTACATTCTTCATATGCAGACTGAATGACATGCACTCAAAATCACACCTCACGAGTAGATTCCTTTCTGCATGGATTTGAAGGAAATCTGTGGAATTCTGGGGGTGGACTTCAACATTAAGGAAATCTGGGGTTTGGGTCCACAGATTCCATGTGGGCCTCCTCATGAACCATTGGTTATTAGAAAGAAGAAATACCTAAAAAAAGAAAAGAAAGTGCAATCAAGCTTTCTCTCAGAACAGAGCCGTAGCAATAATTAGCCACTTTCCCATTTCAACAGGAAAGTCTGAATTAAGTCTTGACGTTCATATTAGTAGAAACAGTGGTGCTGCATGGCTTGAGCAGAGAGTGGCTGGATAAAGGCACGATGTGAGAGTTGTCTTCTCTTTGCCTGGCATCTGGCCCTCATTCTTGCAGTTTGAAGTGGAAGCTATTTGTGCTCCACTGAGTAATGTCACAGTTCAGCATGGTGCGCTCCGTAAAGCTCACGTTTCCTTCTCGGTCGATGAGGATGACTGTATTGGTCCTGGGAAATACAAACACAAATATGACACTGGTTAAACTTCACAACTGGAGGTAAACTAGAAAGTGCAGAGAGAGAAAGAAGTAAAAGCATGATGGGACCTTGTGCCGTATCCTGGTGAGCGCACACACACTGCAGACAGGGCTTGGAGTATGGCCTTACTGAAGCCTACACCTTGACTCTCCTGTTCGAGGTCTGGGGTGTTTCTGAAAAGAGTAGAAGTGAGATTCTTATGACTCTAGTGTGACAAATCAAGCTGACGATTCGATTAAGATCTGAGCAGTTTTAGAATGCACAGAAATGCTACAGGTATTCACATTGTTTATAAAAAAAAATATTGAAAAAAACTGACAAAATAATTAATAATAATAATAATAAAAATAAATAAAGTACAGTAGTATACAAAATACAGTACACACTACCATTACCATAAGTCTCTTATGCTCATCAAGGATGCATTTATTTGATAAAACAAAAAGTAATATTGTGAAAAATTACAATATTAACAACTGATATTACTACCGTGTGGCTAATGGATATTTTTGTGGATGCTTTGATGAATAGAAAGCTCAAAAGAAAGATTTATTTTGGACCCACACCCGAGTTATTTGTAACATTACAAATGCTTTATTGTCACTTGATGAATTCAATGAATCCTTGCTGAATAAAAGTATTATTTTCTAACTTACTTTTGAATGGTAGTGTATATACACTTAGTATATATACTAACTTAATCGGTTAGTTTCTAATACTAACTGATTAGTTGCAATGCAAAGCTTAGAAAATATAAGATATAAGAACTGACACAACTGCACGACTATTTACTTAAATATCATAACTGGTTTTAAATCAATTACTCTCACTGATGAATACATAATTAAATTATGAATGCAAATAGGTCCATAATGTCTAATTAGATGGCTCTCACTTCCATAACTTCAAACACATACACAGTTATAATGCAGAAAATGTATTTATTAAGAAGAAAACATATAACAGTGCTGTCTCTAAAAATGTAAAGTGATCATATAAAAAAAGAAATCTGTAATAAAAAAGTGAAAAACAACGAAGCTTAACATGGAAGTAAGTTAATTTGGACTCATCCAGTGTACGACTCTGAAGAGCTGCTTTTTAATATCTAAATTCATTTTGATTTGCTGCCCGCATTCACCTTATATAACCTGTAGAAATGAGACTTCAAAAATCATGCTGCTTGTGCTTCAGAGTAACTTTCTAAAAATCCATTTGCTTTGTGTCTCAAGTGCTTCTTGAGGATCAAAAAGGATGGATGGTGGTTTGATGAAGAAAGGTAGCTGGACGATAAAGAGAAACAGAAAAAACGAGAGAATAAGAGAAAACTAATTTTCCTAATGAAGGAGAGTGCACACTTACAGCTCCTCATTATTGAGTATATGGAGCAGTTCCTGCATTAAGCCATCAGGGGACAGTGTTTTGTTCAATACACTGGTGAACAACCGTTTGCCTTGCTGCAGTTTTCTCCACGGAGTTTCCAGAAGAGAGTTACTCAACCCATAGATTCCTGCTGAAACAAACAATCCTCCATCACTTCCTGTGAGCTCTGAGTGAGACACACCCACCAATCTGGTGCTGAACGAGCGAAAGTGGTCTGTATTGCAGACGGTAGGTGTAACACTGCAAACAAACAGCAGTGCTTTATGCAAGACCACTAGTATCTGAACACAGAGCGCTAACTGAGGGACTGAACACACCTGCTTTGAGATGAATGGGCTCTGAACTGCCCTTGTTTCCATAGTAACACAATGTGTCTTCATTGGCCCTGCATCCAACAACACAGCGAGAAAAAAAAAATGAGTTAGTGCTCACTGCTAAAACACAATTAAACACATATTTACAGCTATTTTTGCATCATTTGTCACTGTAAACACAGAAACAAATTCCATAGTTATGTAATGCATACATAAAGAACTGTAGAGGAAGTCAATGCAAATCAACACATCCTAATTAATAAAGTAGCAAAACTCAAAAAACAAAACAAGTCTATTTTACATATATACTTTATACTGTATACACATTTTTCACATGCTTTGTTATAGACAGAACGATAGACTGATAGACAGACATATAAACAGACAGACAGATATACAGACAGACAGAAGGACAGATATATAGACAGACAGACAGACAGACAGACAGACAGACAGACAGACAGATAGATATAGAAACAGATATAGAAACAGACAGATATATACAGTATATACACACATACAGACAGATACCTAACGATTTAGATAGACAGACATGACAGATATATAGACAGAGAAAGACCGATATATAGGAAAGAGACAGACAGACAGACACTATAGATATATCTATATACTAATAGATATATATATCTAGATATACAAATACAGGACAGATTACATACAGCTATATAGATAGATAGACAGAAGACAGACAGATATATTCGACCGCAGATTATACATTTTTATATATATATATATATATACACACACACAGACAGACAGATAGATATAAGACAGCACCGACAGAAGGACAGATATATAGACAGACAGACAGACAGATATATATATAGACAGACAGACAGATAGACAGTCTCTGTCCTTCATCAGCTCATGAAAGAAATCTTCCTAAATCAGCCTGTAATTAAGGAGGAGAGTGAATCTCCTTTCAGTTTGTATGTATGAGCTCAGTCAGTCCATCATTAATTTATGTGATTAGACATGTTCTTGTTTTCATACACATGAATCTAGTGGATGGATCCTCAGTGAAGCTCATTACTCCTGATGGAACTATGGTGATATAGCCGTGTGTTTCAGAGGACATTTTATTGGCCCAGGAGACAAAAGAGGATGGCTATGAAAGGAGAAATGGCCAATTTAGGGTTTTTGAAAGCACTTTGAGAGGGACATCAATAATGCTGGTTGAACAGTTTGGCAGCGATGGCAAACCACGATGAAGAGAAAGACAGACAGCGAGGAAAGGACTTCAGAAGCCTCAGAACTCTGGAAACTAGACCCCGTTGTATAAGTACTAGGGATAAAATAAGTATGCAGAATAAGTATGCAGAATGCTGACTTTCCGTAAAACCACATCTGTTTTTAGGAATCTTAAAAATGAATGTTTATTAATGGAATTTTGCTGAACTACACTACTTTTTTTAAGTGCACCGAAGAGATGCAATTAAAAGTTTTTCCCCCTCTGTATTCGGTTTCATTCATCTACATGTTCCACATATTGTTTATATTATATACTTAAAAAATTATTAGTTCTGTTCTAGGATGATAATTGATTAATGTACAGTGTTGGTAACTGTGTAACTGTGTATCTTCCACATAAAATTCTAGTGATTGATTCAAGTCACATTCAAGTAGAAGTGTTGTATTAATCTCATTAATTGTCATGTCCAGCTTGAAGCTAATTATCATTTCTCCATTACCCATATACGATTATATTTCATTAAGTTTGTAAGAAACTTTAAATTTCCAAAAATATTTTTTAATTATAGTAATATAATGTACCACATGCTGATCAGAGGGATGTGGGTGGGATGTAATGCCAGAGTAAACTTACACAACAGTGTTCATCTTTTTTTCCTGACAAATTCAATATAATGCAATATTTCTATCTGCTGAATGTAAGCTTTTCCATATTCCAAGCTTGCCTGCTGCACTGGGGACATCACATGCATGTGTGAGTCATGAAAATTATGAAAATAAATCTAGGAATTATTTGATTGTTGGATTTTAAATCAGTGGGGTTGAGGCATCAAAAGTAACTAAGTAACTAAGCTGTTTTATGGATGGTAACTGTAATATTATTACCGAAATCGTATTAGTAATTAGTTACACTACTAGTTACTGCAAAAAGTAATATTAATACAGTAACTAAGTTACTAGTTAATGTCCAACACTGTTAATGTAACATTCCAGACATGCTAAAATACATAATATAGTAAAAGCTATGACACAAAACACCTGTAGCTACTGTTTATATCTTGTACCTTATTGTTTAAATATACATAACTCCCCATTACACCAGCTGTGCCTATAAAAAGTACTTAATTTGAGCAATCTCCACTGGCACAAACACAATACCTTCTAATAATGGCCTTATCTATCTCCACTAATGCATTAATTGCACTGAAAGACTTTAAACACTGGGGCATAAGAAGCCAAAGAGTCTTCTAATGAGATTAAGCAGCACAATAATTGCTAGACAAGTACAAATTAATTTTGTACTGGAGACATGCTTTCACTAATATTATTTTCACAAAATAAACTCAAATAGCAAACTGTTCAGTTACCAGTTTTAAGCACTTTGCCAAGGGCATTTCGTTTTGAGATTTGGATCAGAAAGACCAAGCCTTATTCAGCTAAAACAGCCAGTCAACTCGGCAGACAAAAATTTTAGGGTTACACACCCATCTATCATACCAGCTTTCAGGGATCTAATTTTTACTATATCCATAGCAGTAACGCTATCCAGCTACTCCCGTGAATGCCATACAAAATATATAGTAATATAATATAAGAATAATTATAATAATAAGTAGTTACTGCTGCCTTCAGTTTAAATGCCGTATTTCCATGTGAAATGAGAGACATTTATTTGTGAACTGCAGGTTTGCTGTCAGCTCCAATCAAGATTTTAACACCTTTAACACCTCTGTGCAAAGCGTACATTGCATTCTGACAGGATCAAAACCATACATGCTGCCACAGATATCTTACTTCCTCTACATGACCCCACCTTGACTGAATAATAAGCATCATTGACTTGTCACATGTGCACGTGTTCAAATAAAGTATTCTGCCTGACATCAGAAAGTTGCATTACATTTTAAAATACATTAAAATAGAAAACTATTTAAATTGTTTACAACATACAATGATTTTAAATAATATTATTTCACAATATATCATATTTAGTCAAACATTTCACAGTATTAAGGTTTATACTGTATTTCTGATCAAATAAATGCAGTCTTGGTGAGTACAAGAGATTTTAAAAAATAACTTCTTAATGACCCCAAACAAAAGTTGCAGAAGTATAGAATGAGCCATTTTTCGCAGCCCTGTTTCAATAATTGTCTTTTTTTTTTTTTTACTGGGGAGGAAATTCTGAAATTTACAGAATGAACACTTTAGTCTCCAAAGATCAAGGAAAATTTGATTCCTCTTGAAATGAGCTCTTGAAAGAATCTATATAGTGTATAAGTGAAAGCTGTGAGCAGCACACTCAAAGAGGAATTTTAATACCAAACCTGATCTGAATAAGCAGAATTTTTTTTTCATTGGGCTGAAAATATCACATAAAACATAAAGGCTATTATAAGTGTTGTCAGTCACATCCCTGTAGAGGAACAAACAAAACCTCTTTATCGTTTTGGAAAAGGCCGTCTCTATTTACAGAAGACAGCTGTATTGATTTCAGCACAAAATGCCCATTGTAATTCCTCAAGAGTTTATCTGGACATGTATCATTTTGTCCTTCGTGGCTGAGGAAAGAAAGCGAGAGTCCGATAATAATAATGATCTTGTTTATTAAAAGGGTAAACAAATGAATAACACTCCCCACGGCTATGGCTTTCTGTTTCATTACTGGGTTTTGGGTTCTGAGTGGCCTTCCAATGTATTTTCTGTTTATAAATATTTGCTTGAAGAGACAGAGACGAATGGACAAATGTTATCCCTCCAGTCCCTCAGATGGCAGCATGGACTTAAGTAATACATTACTAAATTAGCAGACAGCCTTTCAGCAAGCTAAAGGATGGGGAGATGATGACTTGTTTTAAGTATATCCTAATATCTAGTTAAATACACACTTCAGTGTCTACACTACTCAGCTATAGTATATGTGTTCACTCCTATTGCTATTACTTTTGTTACGGTCATTGTGAATGTATCCTCAGTCTACAAGTTTGCTAAACGTAAAATAAGTATATTTATCCTCTACACTGAACCACTATCATGGTATTATACACACAAAAACATCAATAAACGTCGTTATTTTTGACCTTTAATATGTGGAATCATGAAACCCATCTTCTTAAATCGCCTCAAATTACTATGCTCTGAGAAAATCACGCTGCTGGAAACACGCCATCTGTTCGGACTATATTCTAAATAGACTTCTTGAGCTTCGGTATATGGAGAGCAGGTGGCGGCACCAGTGCCTGCTGTCCTTCTTAAGGACTCCAGAGCTTAGACAGTATCATCACTGTCATGTCATACTCATAACAAATGATAAAGAAAGTGAGATCATGGTTGAAAGTGAGTAGTAATTTTAGAGCCATTTCTCAAAGCTTTGTGTCTCTTTAAACAGGCTTGATATAGCACCAAGTGGTTATAATTAGTGACAAGTGGTTTTAATTAGTGAACTGACAGCTGAGATGTACGTGGTTTAATTGGATTTAAATGAAAGATTCTGTAAGAATGCATCACATTATATATATATTTTTTCCCTGTGAAACAGCATAACAAAGGCATTTTAGGTTTTATTATTTGACAGCATTTTAATAAGTAAGCTGATTTTAACAAAATCGTATCATGAAATATCTATATCTAAATAATTAGTTTGATGTAGTTGTTTGAAAACTAAATTATGAACATATATGCCACCAAAAACCTTCACAAATACAACAACTTCACCTCTGAAAAATATCAAAACACCAAATTTGAACCTATTAGTTTGAATGAGCTTGCTTTCAAAAATTGAGGGAAATCACTAACAGTCAACCATTTGATTTATTCGAGGCATTCACCATTTAAGCAAGGTTATACATATTTGGAAAGAACCAAACAAGATTTGCCTTTCACCACTCACCTGAAGTCAGCAGTAAGGAGATTGAAGCCATTATATAAATGAGCTTCTGAAGACACTTTACGGAGGTACGCGAAACTGTCCAAGTTATCTGTCAAATAGTTGGACACCAGGAAACCTGAGTAAAAATGACAAATGAAGACAGGCATGTATCAATAATCCAATTTATTACAACCATGGATTGTGAAAGAGGAGGAATAGGTTGTGAACTGCTTGGCATTTTCATTTTGTCCACTCTCAAATATGTTATTTAGGCAGATTTAGAGAACTAATTGCTCAAATTAATGCAATTTGCTGAACAACATGTACAGAGCCATATTTCTCCAGCTCCTGCACGCAGCTGTTGTGTACAACCATCCAAATAACAGCTGGGTTGTTTGCATTATTTTTAGTGGCATGGCTTTGGAACAGAGGGGTGGGGTGTGTTTGAGTGCTAGTGAGGTGTCAGCATATAAAGAGGCCTTGAAGAAGCTAAACAGACACTGGAGTGATGACAGTGAGTAGTCTAGCTCAGCTGAGTGGAGATCTGCAGTGAACAGCTGTTCGCGTCTCTGGCCTCACCACCCATATGCACGCGTTTATGCGAACATGTCAGCATTCATTAAGAATAAAATAATTAAGGCAACCTAGTGCTGGGCGGTATACCGGTTCATACCGAATACCGGTGTTTATTTTTGTTATGATATGAATTTTTAAAATACCACAATACCGGTGTATGTCGCTTAAACAACGTTAGGAACGCGACACTGTTTGGAATAAGTCCCTTTTCACTGTTGCACTGTGGTGAGGGAACAGCTGTATGTGTTATAAGCGTGAAAGTTCCGAAACTGAAGCTGTAGAACTAATAGAACGTGATGACACAGAAGAACTCATCCACAATATCCACATTGACCTCCACGAATATCCACCGCCTCCTGCTATCAGCTCCCGCATCTCATACACACGAGTGTGACTTTAGCACTAGATTTAGCAACTTTCAGACCCTTTTAGCGGCTTTTTTCCATAGAATATTCATACTGACAAACCTAGCAACTTTTTTGGATAAAATTTAGCTATGGTTCAGTTGGAAGATTTCGCCAGTGCTGTCCCGCGAACATGAGGTCTGACTTTCCCGGAGAAGTGCCACCTCTCTCAGCGTCTGTTCTGTGCAGTGAGCGGTAGAGAAGCAGCACATTCAGTTGGCCGCACTGCAGCCGATTCGTCAATAAATGAATACAAAACAGCGTTTCCTAGCACTTTCTGATTTTTTGGAATTATAAATATGAGCGTAGTTCTTCTGTTAATATCACATGCACTTTTTTTGTTGTTGTTTTTCTTTTATTTGTTACTCAGACGCAGGCAGTGCGCTGCATGAGACAAAAAAGTAATATAGCCAAAACAACCGCATAGCTGCTCTTTAGTGTTGATTTTACTAGATGATGCCGCGATTATAAATGAGAGTGACTCCTGGTTAACATGTATTAGAAGGGGTCGTGTTTAGTCACTATAGTGTGGTATTTTTTGACAATATTCACTCATCATGACAGTAAAATTTGGCATTCTAAGTCAATATACTGCAGTTTTTTTCTCTCTCAATCAGTAGAAAATATGGTGAACACCCGGTCATGCATGAAAAAAAAAAAAAGTACCATCATCTGTACCGTGAAACTGGTATAATTAGAAAAATACGTTGTGATGTAAATTTTTGGTCATACCGCCCAGCACTAAGGCAACCCCACTTAATATTCAGACTAACTTCTTCAGCATTGTGGGTTATGAGTAAAGACCTTCCAGGAAGCATGTTAACAATGTAAACAAACTAAAACTGCATCATTAGAATAAGGTTCATATTGGATAGGGGTGCTCCGATCAGGATTTTCCGATCTGGTCTCCGATCACAGAAAGCAGTATCTGCCCATACCGATACCGATATTTTAAAGCCTTCTTTTTATCATGTATAATTATTTATAGTGATGATCCAATCAAGTTTTTAGACATTGATCAGCGGCATGAATTTCATTTTTGAAAATGAATTCCTCTCTTAGGTGACTCTTGTGAGAGGGGATTTTTTTTAATTTGAGGAGTGGAGGGGGGGGGCATTTTTTAGACATTTATATTTTATCATATAAAATATATATTTATCTCACCTAAATTTTTGATCATGCAGTGCATTTTTGTTTTTACTATGGGGAAATTGCTGCACAATAGCTTACACACAAGCCTGATTTCATGAGCTGTATGTGAGGCAGTGTTACACCAGGTTCACACAAACTCCATTTGCAGTGCGTATGCAGTCCATATGCGGTATAGCATCAACACTGACTGTGCTTTCACACAGGAGTCCACTAATGATCCGTGGCTGTTTACCACAAACAAAACATTTATCCATTATTTTGATTTCAAAACCAAACATTGTCACTGAAAATGCTTTGTTTCAGCAGGTGGACATACAGTAATACAGTCTTTAAAGCGTTTAAATGCAATAAAATATAAGAAACCACATTTTTACTATGCTTTGCATTTAAATCTTTATAAAGCCAACCGCGGTTCAGAAAGAACTTTTTTTCACCTCCACGAGTGCAATTATATTGCCTTGTTTATCTAAACGTGATCTTTCTTTAAACCCTTAGCAAAAAACCCATAGAAATATGTGTTGACTGTGAAACCACAGTAGCTTTAAACTATATGCATTTATGGAGTAAATACAAATTTTGTGTCAATCATGTTCATAATTTACCGCAAACAAGCGATGTTACTTTAATCAGCACTGGTGCAGCGAAGTGGAACGCTCTCTCGCACTGTGAGAGCACGCTCCTGGAAAGCACTGCCGGACCGCAACTGTGTGCAGTGTGCACGCTTTATTCCGTTAACATGAGTGCGGAAAAAATACGCAAGCATAGATGCAAATGGAAGTAAGTAATGTGAACCTGGAATTATGTGTTGGCTGCGAGTGTGCATTGAGCGCACTGGCAAGAATGTAAAAATAAATGCTATTATATAAACTTTGTGACGATGCGACGCTTGACCGATTGTGACAATTCCTTGTGTCAGCGTGCACGCGTGCAGCTCACGTATAGTGCAGAGCGTGTTATTTTAAGCTTTTGCGCAGTTTGAGAGAGAGAGAAAAAACCGACGATCACAACCATTCCAAAGCGATTATCGACCGATAGTGATCGGTAGCCGATCAATCGGGACACCCCTAATATTAGAGCATTGATATTTGAAAATGTAGATGAAAATGTACAAAAGTATATAAAAAAACAGTTATGAAACCCTTTTTAAACTTGAACGAGACTTATTTCAGGGCGGATTGTCCTGATTCTAAAGAGGGACACCTTCACCATAATAGTCAATCAGATCTAAAGATATTCTTCATAGAGTTATAACACATAAAACCCCACAGACACGCATGTGGCCAAGTATATACAAATGTAGCATTCATGTGGCTTTTCCGCTCGGAACTTCATCAAACATGCACAGATCGAAAATGGCATTAAAAACAACAATTACTTACAGTGGTTACTCCTGAGTGAAATGACTCCCAAAATCAACATAATCGATTGCATCAATCATGAGATATACAGTGGGTACGGAAAGTATTCAGACCCCCTTAAATTTTTCACTCTTTGTTATATTGCAGCCATTTGCTAAAAATCATTTAAGTAAAAATTTTTATGTACTCATTAATGTACACACAGCACCCAAAAATTTACAGAAAAACACAGAATTGTTGAAATTTTTGAAGATTTATTAAAAAAGAAAAAATGAAATATCACATGGTCATAAGTATTCAGACCCTTTGCTCAGTATTTAGTAGAAGCACCCTTTTGATCTAATACAGCCATGAGTCTTTTTGGGAAAGATGCAACAAGTTTTTCACACCTGGATTTGGGGATCCTCTGCCAGTCCTCATTGTAGATCCTTTCCAGTTCTGTCAGGTTGGATGTTAAACGTTGGTGGACAGCCATTCTTAGATCTCTCCAGAGATGCTCAATTGAGTTTAAGTCAGGGCTCAGGCTGGGCCATTCAAGACCAGTCACAGAGTTGTTGTGAAGCCAATCCTTCGTTATTTTAGCTGTGTGCTTTGGTCATTGTCTTGTTGGAAGGTAAACATTCGGCCCAGTCTGAGATCCTGAGCACTCTAGAGAAGGTTTTCGTCCAGGATATCCCTGTACTTGGCAGCATTCATCTTTCCCTCGATTGCAACCAGTCGTCCTGTCCCTGCCGCTGAAAAACACCCCCACAGCATGATGATGCCACCACCATGCTTCACTGTTGGGACTGTATTGGACAGGTGATGAGCAGTGCCTGGATTTCTACACACATACCGCTTAGAATTAAGGACAAAAAGTTATATCTTGGTCTCATCACACCAGAGAATCTTATTTCTCACCATCTTGGAGGCCTTCAGGTGCTTTTTAGCAAACTCCATGCAGGCTTTCATGTGCCTGTCGGGCCACTCTGCCATAAAGCCACTGGTGGAGGGCTGCAGTGATGGTTGACTTTCTACACACTTTATCAAATCTCCCGACTGCATCTGGGAGCTCAGCCACAGTGAGCTTGGGTTCTCTTTTTGTTAACTCTCTCACCAGCTCTTCTCCCCCGATAGCTCAGTTTTGCTGGACGGCCAGCTCTAGGAAGGGTGCTGGTCGTCCCAAACGTCTTCCATTTAAGGATTATGGAGGCACTGTGCTCTTAGGAACCTTAAGTCCAGCAGAAATTTTTTTTCTAACCTTGGCCAGATCTGTGCCTTGCCACAATTCTGTCTATGAGCTCTTCAGGCAGTTCCTTTGACCTAATGATTCTCATTTGCTCTGACAGCACTGTGAGCTGTAAGGTCTTATATAAGACAGGTGTGGCTTTCCTAATTAAGTCCAATCAGTATAATCAAACACAAATGGACTCAAATGAAAGTGTAGAACCATCTCAAGGATGATCAGAAGAAATGGACAGCACGAGTTAAATATATGAGTGTCACAGCAAAGGGTCTGATACTTAGGACCATGTGATATTTCAGTTTTTCTTTTTAATAAATCTGCAAAATGTCAACAATTCTGTGTTTTTCTGTCAATAGGGGTGCTGTGTGTACATTAATGAGAAGAAAAAAAAATTTACTTAAATGATTTTAGCACATGGCTGCAATATAACAAAGACTGAAAAATTTAAGGGGGTCTGAATACTTTCCGTACCCACTGTACCTCACGGAATGATGCAACATGCTACATGGCTAAAGACATGTCTCTCATCTTTCTGGGATGCAATCATGTTATCCAATGTTACTGGAATCGTCCATGTTTGTTTTTTTCAACATCGTTGTAAATATTCTGGAAACTCTACCAATTGTATATTAGAGTCAGATCTAGCAAAACCTACCTGTATATTTGGACTAGGCGACGAACCAATCGGGTGGTGCTCGCAGATGCAACTATGCTTTGATCTTGAAAAAGGTTGAGAAGCTCTACCAATGGATGTTGGAGTCTATGACCATACAATTTGATCCAGAACAAATTTTCTTCCTACCTTATTTCCTTCCTGAGATATTACATGTCAAATAACAAAGATAAGTGAAATTTCCCTTGAGCGCACATTTATTTTCTGTCTTTTATCAGAGGTTTCTCAGCATGAGAAAGTCCAAATGTAATACAAATCTATTTTCTAAAAATGTAAAAGGTTTTCTATCAAATTATACCTACCATTTGACTCTCATTGCTATAGTTTTGGAGTTATGAGTCATTATTTTGTGTATGTCACTGAGAAAACAACCATTTTAAAAATGCCACTTTATTGAGCATGAAAATTTCCATAAACCAACATGGACGGAGGGACCTGAGCCCTATCCACGGACCAGAGACTCTTGTGATTTAAATGGTTTAACAACCACCCAGAATATCAAAGAAACCACCTAGCAATGCCCTAACCACCACCCAGATTATCCTAAAAATAGCAACATGCTTAAAAACAGTAAGAAGGACCTAATAGTATAGTACAATACAAATTTTATTTCTATAGCACATTTAAAACAACTACTGTTGACCAAAGTGCTTTCCAGGACACATTAAAACAACAAGAAAAAAAAAGCATACAGTCACAAAAGTCCATATAAAACTTTAACACTAGCCAGTTTTAAAGGTCATGCTGAAAAGATAAGACTTCAAACTCGACTTAAAAGCATCCATAGAAGGAGCAGATTTAATGTGACCACAACTTAACAACCATATAGCAACATCTTGATAAGATGGACAAAAATTTCTAGTCCAGTCCTCAGCCATATCTACAATGTTACAGAACTATTACAGGAAATTGTGAAAAATGTGGCCATTTCTATCATCATCTTTGATTTTTGCACAGGCAAGCACCACTCACATTTTCTTCAGAAAATATAGTTATTGTATTATTCTTGTGTGATTTGAAAATTTAATTATTTTTGGATTGTGAGAGGAAAGCATTTTTTAACAAGAACCCTTTGGGCTGGTTTTACTTTCGCAGCCCCTCTGTTCTTGGTAAAATTTATTTTAGCTTTATGCTTGTATATTATAAGCAAATACATAAAAAAAATGGATTCGGAGGTTTGCATGTATGGCATAAAAGTGTTGGTGCATAAAGACTCCTCAGTATATGTAGGACTATGTATACATGTTTGATATAGCAAATTTTGATGAAGAGACTGATCTGCCTCAAGCTTATATCTATATTATATATATATATAATAAATATACTTATAATAGATATAATATTATATAATATTAGGGGTGAAATAAAGATGCCGGAAAATAATCTCTGCATGCCTGCTTACTTGAACAGAAAGTACATGGACGATGAAGGCTTTTAAAAGGTGAATTATGCTACTATTAAGAGTAATTTGTCAGGGTAATACATTGATTAAGTGTGTCTAGTCAATTGCTCAGTAATAGTAGAGTACATTAATACAAATGGGTGAAAGATCTGCACTACCTCTCCCCATAGCATCTGGATTTTGCCGTGCTTCCAGGTAATTGGTCAGTGCGGCCAGTTTCCCTCGTTTGCTAATTCCCAGCCATGATCCGCCTTCTTTTCCCTCTTCCAGGTCCAGACCTAATGACAGAAAACAAAAAGTCACATTGTGATTTAATGTTACAGAACTATTATAGTTCTGTCACTTTGTTTTACATTATACATTATATTACATTATATTAAATCCTGTCTACTGGCTATAATAATAAAACCAGCAAGAGATCAGATATATATGTACTGAACAGCTCTGGAATGTTCACTGAGAATGACCTGAACTGAAAGTAAAGAATAATATTTTTCATCTTGATACTGAAAAGAAAGAAAAAGTACTTTATAGGCCCAAGTACACTGATCTGTCTAGTGCTTTGAAAAGGGGAGAAATTCTGAACAACTGAATCACTAAATTCTACCAAAAACAACAGTGCTAGATGGTTTCATGCAAAGCTACACAGCAAACCAGAGTGTGATTCATAATGGTAACATTTAGCTTAGTATCCTTAAAAACACCTGGCCTTCTCATCTTCACCCAAAGACTCCAACATTCTCATCCATACCCTACACTTCACTCTTCAGGCTTCTTCGTTAGCAGCAAAATTTATTTTGACCACTACACTAAAAGCACCCATGAACCATTAAATTCTGTCTGATCCAAGGATTGAATGGCAGAACATGGACAGAAAATAACTAAACAAAAGCCCCATGATCTTGTGGAGCCAGGGGAATGACTGATTTCTGTTCTGGGATGTATTGTTTAGCAGACTCTGTGTCATCAGTCAATTGAACAGTTCTTATTCCTTGAGGGTGGTCAGCTGAATCCTGACAATGGACACTTAATCAAACGTGGATGATTACCTTTTCCTCTCCTAATGTCAGATTGATTATGACTGAATTCCCACTACTGAGGCATGATGCAAGAGACTTAAATGTAATTATAACCCCTCAAGCAGTAGATGCAACCAGCTTATCTTCTAAATTATTCTCTTTCCTAAGGAAAAAAATATCTTCAATAATTCTCTCCAAACTGAATGTTCTGACAAATAATAATCACTGACTCACTAGATGATGCAGTTTAAACCAGCATGAAGTATTTTGAGGAATTGGATTTTGCCATTTTCCAGTGGCATCAAATCTTTGAAAGGCATGGCAAGGCAAGTTTATAGTGGGAGCATACACAGGCTAAACAAGAGCGGTGCAAGAATTAAGCCTTGTGGGACTCCGCATGTCATGGACGTCCACTTAGACTTATGCTCTGCTATACTCACATAATAACCTCTCCCTTCTAAGTATGACCTGAACTAATTGCGAACCATCCCAGAAAGCCCGACCCAGTTTTCCAGTCTCTCTAGAAGTATGTTATGATTGACAGTGTCAAACGCAGCACTGAGATCTAGTAGTACCAGCACTGATATTTTGCCAGAATCAGAATTTAAGCGAATATAATTTATTATCTTAATGAAATGTAAAACATATAGTAGCAAGTAGGGGTGGAATAGTTCAACTTACTCACAGTTCGGTTTGTATCACGGTTTTAGAGTCACGGTTTTGGTATGGTTCGGTATGTGCTGTGTTTAGGCAAAAACTATACTGTCAAATAAAAATAAAGAAAATAAGAATAATCTAACTAACTACAAGCAACAGCACAAATAAAAACAATAGAGGAAAGATACAAATAAAATAAACAGTGCTTTTCAGTTTTTTTTTAGGTAGGTCTAACATTTAGTTTTCAGGTACAGAAATTGAATAAAATAATGAAATGTAAAACAGCATTGCATATTTGACTGTATAAATTAAAGATGATTCTTTATTAAAGTTACAAAAGCTATTCAATCAAGAGCAGTGAGTGATTTCTTTGTTGTTGCTGTTTGATTAATATTAAGAATGTTAAAAGCTATTCAATCAAGAGCAGTGAGTGATTTCTTGTGTTGCGTGGGATAATATTAAATTTACAAAAGCTATTCAATCAAGAGCAGGGAGTGATTTCTTTGTTGTTGCTGTTTGATTAATATTAAGAAAGTGCTGTCACTTTAAGAGAATGCACTGATACAGTACGTTCAGCTGGCTATGGCTATAGGATACTTACCAAGACGGGCATTTTGACATAATTTTTGTGTGAATTTGTACATTTAAACAATACTTCAGAGAAAGCTTAATACCTTAATCCACGTGTTCTGAGGCGCGGGTTTGCGTGCTTCGGATGAGCGCATGCACAAATCTTCCACTGCGCACACGAGCTCCTCTGACTCTTAAATGTTTAAACTGGCAAAGCTTAAATGAGTTTAGCTTAAACAGATATCAACGTGTGCTGTTCTGGTCTCACCTGTGCATGCGCGCGATCAGCACCCGGGTGATGACGGAAAAAAATGCTCATATTCCAGCATACGGCATTCGCATTGAACAAGAGTGAATGGTTTGTCCAAGTTTTTTTGTTTTTCATCGCTTTTGTTGTAATGTATTGGGAAGCCAGAATGCGCATCCATCAACAGAAACATATATTAGCCGAACCCTGTTAGTTTTACATGTTATTTATAGCAAACCATATTACAGATGTGTTGTCAGATTTAAGTTGAACCGCGGTCCTAGCGCGTGCCGAACGGTGTGTGGAGAACCGTACGGTTCTATTTTTTTCCGCGAACTGTTCCACCCCTAGTAGCAAGTAATCTAGATATCAACAAACAGAATTTTCTTATATTTTCTGAGTTAAATAATAGGCTAAATAGCACAAGATCTGCCTCTTGCATGCAAAGGTACTAAAAATAATAAAGCTATTATAGAAATTCGGAAAAAAAAGACAACCTAGCAAACCATACTACTCAAGTAGCTAGTTAGTGAACAAATAGTTAAAATAGTAAAGCTAAGCTAAAAATTCTTCTAGACAAGCTAGCCTACCACACTATTTGACTAGTTAGTTAGTGGACAAATAGTCAAAATATTCAACCTAAACAAATATTAGAAAATATAAAAATAAAAACTAGCCAACTACATTCTTCAAATAGTTAGTTAGTGGATAAATAGTCAAAAAAAACTGGGGAAAACTAGACAGCCACGCTACTTAACTAGCTGGTTAGTAGCAAATGAACTGGAAAAAAATGAAACAATATGTGTTTGGTCACAACAGTTCCGTCATATCTAAGTGGGCTGATCTAGACTAGACATCAAGCAGATAGTCAAATAACTGGCTCTGTGAGACACAATAAAAAGACTCTTGAAGAAACTATTGTTCATCCTAAACTGTAGAAACTCAGGATATTTGACTCAGGACTTTGGATATTAAATATTTGTCTAATAATTGAAAAATAAGACTGATATTTACCGCTGAGGAACTCATTGTTGCTGCCCCAGAAGTCTGCAGCTTTGGACGGTCTGCTGTAGACCTCATCTCTGTTAGCAGCCAGAATAAGCCTGCATAAAAAAAATAGATGAAGGTGACATTACCACAATCTTTTTCACAGCATCCTTCCTATGCAATCATACTGATAACACATCATTTCTATAATAGCACACATCACTATAACAGACCACCTTTAGAATCATCCTTATAGTCTCATAAATAAAAAAAACTGTAATGGTGTGCTTTGCAATATGCTACCCGTAGTTAATGGACATTGTGTTAACCAATAAAGGGCTGATTTTTAGTCAGACTTCCTGTGGGGAGAGGGAGAGATGGAGGCTGGCACTGTTGAATGGGCTCATAGGTCACATGTGCACCTAAATGTGTTTATCTCAGGCTGATCCCAGGAGAGCGCTGGATGCTGTGCCAGCTCCACACCTAAAGCCCAGAGAAGGCTCAGCTGTGATGCTGAAAGCTGCTATGTGTGGCTTTATTGTCTCTGCTCAGGCCTGATGCTCTGTAGAAGCCTCTCTGTCATTAATATCCAGTGTAATGGAATATTTGTTTATATCTTTGCATGTTAAACTAAGTAATTTGGGGTTTATGAGATGTCAGGCAGCTGGGAAATGTCAACCATACATTCTGCAAGGATACTTTTTTTAAAAATGAATTTAAGAATTATAAATCTATAGGCAACTATAGATTGAAAGGATTGAAAGGTAAAGGGATAGTTCACCCAAAAATGAAAATTCTGTCATTAATTACTCACTCTCATGTCGTTCCAAACCTGTAAGACCTTTGTTCATATTCCGAACACAAATTAAGATATTTTTGATGAAATCCGAGAGCTTTCTGACCCTGCATTGACAGAAACACAACTGAAAGGCCCAGAAAGGTAGTAAGGACATGTGACATCAGTGGTTCAACCGTAATTTTATGAAGCTACGAGAATACTTTTTGTGCACAAAGAAAACTAAAATAACGACTTTATTCAACAATTTCTTCCCTTCTGTGTCAGTTTTGATGTGGGTTCACGAGAGCACCACGATGTCCCTTTAAACACTTTTGAGTAGTGGTCATTCCATACGGATTTCAATATTGACGGCTGATGCCAATATTTTAGAGATCAGGGTGGCCGATATAAAGCTGACATATATATGATAGCACGCTATTTCATTTAAATATAGTAAATAACATGCTATATAAATGAAGTAATTTATATTTATTTTACATCATTTATGCTTAATTTGAAATAAATCATTTGAAAATGAATTATTTAAACTAGCTCAAAGTAAAGCTCTAACCTTTAGGTTTGCAAAAATGGAAGTACAACAACGAATGTAAAATGAAATGGCTCAAAACTCTCTCAACACTGGCTCCGGGCCAGTGGGCCGTCCTTAAAATTCTGTCAAACTCTAGATAGAGCTGACTGTCAGCTTATGCACCTTGGTGGGTCATTAATGTAAACACAGTCAGTTGAGTGAATGTAAACTGTCAGGTCAAAGAAAAACAGTCAAAAGTTCTTTGCGTTAAGCCTTGAAGTCAAAACGCAGCTCATTTTTCAGGGGCAGAGGTTTATCATTCTGCCTTCCTGTGGCCACGCTTACAGTCAAGGCAAAACTTGCACTAACTGCTTAACAACAGCAAGGAGAGTCAAATGTCCACTGTATTTCCAGCCTGTGGAACCTGACAGGCTGACAGAGAAGAAGAAAATCGGAGAGACAAAGAGTGATGAAATATCCTGGAGGCTTCGCAGATTGATCTGCAATGGGTGATTGTGCTCTGTACTGGAGACAGCTTGCAAAGCAAAAAAGCTCCTCTCCATCTGAAAACAACTTACTGGCTTGACAATGTCAATTACGCCAGACCTTGGGCAAGGTTATCACCCTCTTTGTCAGCCTAAATGGAGAGATATTCTTTCTCACTGAAACAGAAAAATGGCAAAAAGATGACTGGACACAGCAAGACCTGAAAAGAAGTCAAGGGCAGATGAAGAGGCAGTTATGGGAGAGCAGAAGGGAGTCCCTGAGTGATGTAGACAGACAAAAAAATGTGATCGATAAATAGGGAGAGTGAAAATTATTGTTGTGCTGGATGTTCAAATCAGTTCCTTCTGGATACTCCCACCCTATATTTTTTCTCATTGAATATTTTCCTTCATTTTTAAATAAACTAACATTTAACGTGTGTGGTCGGTAAGATCTTTTAAATGTTTTTGAAAGAAGTCTCTTATGCTCATCAAGGCTATATTTATTTGATCACAAATTCAGTAAAAGAGTAATACTGTCAAATAATAAAATGTAATCCACATTATATTAATATAATTAAGTTGAATGTTTAGCAGTCATTACTCCAGATATCAGTGTCACATTTTTTTTTTTTATCAATGTTGCTGCTTAATATTGTGGAAGCCATAATACATTTTAAAGGATTTGTAATGAACAGACATTCACTCAAACACAGCATTTATTTAACAAAAAATCTTTGGAACAATGCAAAAGTTTTCTGACCCCAGACTTTTGAACGTTAAGCTATATGTCACATTATGGAAGTAAAATGGGTTACAAATAGCAATTCACTGACTTTAAGAAGACACAGGCATTTTAACATAAAAGAAATGGCACACCTCACCTTTAAAGGTTTCCTTGAATTTAGATACATCAGAAATAGACTTAAATGCCAAGTACACTTCCATAAGTTGCATTTCAAAGTAATTTTTTATGACTCCCATATAAACAGGAATTTCACTGCACACTCACACACTTCTACTTTCTTAATATACATAGTGAGTGTTTCTCAAGTTCAGTTTCTGTTTCATATCATCATGTCCATGTTAGCATCATGGTAGCAAAGCATCATGATGATCAACTGAAAAATTGTCATTTTTAACTTAAGGAATTTTTTATATATTTTAAGGAAAGAGAAATGAGTACCATGGCAATGCTAAGATATGTCAAGAGTATGAATATCAGATAGGTTATACTGTGTCTCAAACAGTTGCACACTAGCAGAAACAAAATAAAGTTTATCCAAACGATCTGTAGCTAAAATTCCAGACTATGTTGTATTTCAGGATCTTTCAGCCTCTCCGACAGGCTCCATCTGTTCCAAAGATAAAATATGACCGCTAAGTGGATCTATTTTAGTGACATCAAAGTCATCACAATCATATATACATAAACTGACCCAGACCTCCAGCCTGTTTTCTCTCAAAGGGCTGCTGGCTGGGAATGTGAGGTCAGAGGTTAACATGACGAAGATGAAATGGTTCCAAAAAGAGGCGTTTATTTCCAACAACCACATGCGATGTTGGTTTTGAACTGTAATGAACTTTGCAATAATTGTACACTTCTTTTGGGTATTGTGACAGAAATCCTCATTAATCTCAAAGGCATTCTGTTTTTAAGATGGATTAAAGGGATAGTTCACCCAAAATGAAAATTCTTTCATTATTTACTCATGTCGTTCTAAACCCGTAAGACCTCCATTCATCTTCAGAACACAAATTAAAGATTGTTTGATGGAATCTGAGAGCTCTCTGACCCTCCACGCGGATACGCTGTTTACGTCGTTAATGCTTTGATTTGAACGAAAACAACGTATTCGCGTGATGCAGCTGACACAGAACAGCATACGCAATTTACGTTCAGTGGATACTCTCCAAAATGGCGCTAGGTTGACGTGGAGGAGACGAAATGTTGAATAAAGTCGTTACTTTTTTTTTCTTTTGCGCTCAAAAAGTATTCTCGTAACTTTGTAAAATTACGGTTGAACTCCGGATGTCACATGGAGCATTTTTTTTTTTTTTAGTAGCAGTGTCTTGGTACTTTTCTGGGCCTTGAACGTGTAAGGTCCCTTGCTGTCTATGGGAGGGTCAGAGAGCTCTTAGATTCCATCAAAAATATCTTAATTTGTGTTAAAAAGATGAACAAAGGTCTTATGGGATTGAAATTATATGAGGGTGAGTAATTAATGACAGAATTTTTTTTTCATTTTTGGGTGAACTATACCTATAATGCCACTGACCTGAATGGGACATTTTTTTAATGCCAAATTGTAGCTTCTGTCAGTGAAATCCACTGCAGAGGTCAGTGCTAATGACATGACATTACAGTTGAAGCCTACAGGTGCATCTAAAGAAATTAGATTATCGTGAAAAGGTTAATTTTTTTTGTAACATTTCAAAAAGTGAAACATTCATATATTCTAGATACATTACATGTAAATTAAAACATTTCAAAACATTTTGTTTTAATTTTGATGATCAGAGCTTACAGCTCATGAAAGTCAAAAAATCCAGTATCTCAAAATATTAGAATATTTCCTAAGATCAATCAAAAACAGGATTTGCAAAACAGAAAAGTTCAAGTTCTTTAAAGTATGTTCTTTTATGCACTCAATACTTGGTCAGGGCTCCTTTAGCACAAATGACAGCAGCAGTGAGGTGTGGCATGGAAGCGATCAGCCTGTGGCACTGCTGAGGCACTATTGTGCCTTCAGCTTGGATTGACTGAATCAACAGTCCAGTTCTTTTTCTCCTTAGCCCAGGTAAGATGCTTCTGACGTTGTTTCTGATTATTATTTGATATGAGAGAGATATATATATATATATATGACATGATATAGCCTAAAAATCACAGCTTTCAGAAAAATACAAAATTAAAACATTTTTAAATACCCCTTAGATCTGCTCAAGCACCCCATTGGGTGTACATACTCCTTGTTGGAAACCACTGGTCTAGGTGGATCCAAGCAAACTGTAATGTTGCTAGGTTACAGGATGCAATGCACTCTGTATTCTGTAATATTGTTAACACATTTACCTGATTATAGTACTTAATTATAGTACATTTTGGCACTGTTTTGTAAACAAGCTGATGCTAAGTTGATTCCTAAATCAGAGGAACCAATGCACCGCAAGACAACCTTCAAGACACAGTGTCACCGATTAGATTTTACATCCTGGGTTGAGTCATGTGACTCTGAACCCCTGTGACTGACTCAATATTAGATAATCAAATTACAGCTTGCTTGGCAATAATCCTGATTAGCGTAGCGTGTTACAATCTGACAGTATTAACAAAAGTAACCTCTCTGCAGTGAAGGGGAAGGAAGACATAGAACACTAGCACATGCAAATTGATTACATACACATGATTCATAGCTCACCAGGCAACGGCTATTGACAAAAAAAAATTAAATACTGATTTTGCTCTCTCTAGCTCTTTAGAGACTCCTGACATTTGGCAAACCCTGACCTAGAGGCATATCCTTTAGGGACTGAGAGCTTAAAACTGTGGTAGAGGTCACCTGGGCCTAGTTCATCAGCTTGGTACACCACAACACTATTGCAGTACTGCACATTCATTGTTTTTCTGGCTTTTACAGTAAGTGCACACCACAGCTTAAACAAAATTATAGGTTAGACTAAATGCAATGATGAAATAAAGCCACATGGGATTTAATGTAACATTAATGTAAATAAAATAAATCATTTTTCTGAAACAAAAACCAAAGTTCAAAAGTTTGGAGTCAGTAAGATTTTACTTTCATTTAGCAAGGATTCGATAAATTTATCAAAAGTGACAGTAAAAACTTTCTTACAAAAGATCTATTTCAAATATTATTTTTTTTACTTTCTATTTATCAAAGAAAACTGAGGAAGAAAAAAAATCACAGTTTTTAAGCAGCAAAACTGTTTTCTACATTGATAAGAAATGTTTCTTGAGCACCAAATCAACATATTAGAATGATTTCTGGAGGATTGTGTGAAACTGAAGACTGGAGTAACGGCTGCTGAAAAATTAAGTTTTGCCATCACAAGAATAAATTACATTTACATTTTAAATATTTTAAAATAGGAAACAGTAAGTTTTCAAATGCAATATTATTGTTTTCACTGTATTTTTAGTAAATGCAGCCTTAAACAACTTTTAAGAAACTAGAATTATTCCAAACTTTTTACCAGTACGGTGAGCGTGATTTCACCAAGTACAACATCCTTGTTGATCCTGGAACAACATTCCAATCAACCAATCAGAATTGAAGGATAACTTAGGATTGAAGGATTGATTTAGGCTTATGATCAGGGTTAGGTGCTTCTACACCCTTGTTAATCAGCTATCATTTCACACTGATTTTAGGAATAAATTATGGGTAGGGTTAGGTTTAGGGGTATGGATTGGGTTAAGTCTATATTTTTGGACAGTAATGTTGATCCAGGAACATGTCTTACTTGGCAAAATCACAGCGACTAATAATACCCCCTCTTTTCCTGGACACTTCCGTCTGTGGAATAAATTAATCATGGCTCACTGTGAGCATTTATACAATGTCACCGGTAACTGAAAACGTTTGCTTTTCCATGATTCAGCATCTACTGGACAGTGTCAAAACAAGTCAAATACGGCCGCTACAATAAATGAGTGCACCTTCAAAAGCTGAAATATGGGCCAAAAGATTTTGCTTTACATGCCAACACTTTATACTTTTTCAGCATTTATTTAAAAATGTTTTCTGACAGTATCAAACAACATCTTGTTCCCACACATGTGCAAGAATGTGTGTTTCCCTATCACGATTTGCATTGATTGAACGTATAAACAATAAAGCTTCAGGGAGCAGGTGCACTACCTGTAGGCATTTTTGGATGCAGGCCGAGGGTCAAACTTCAAGAAGATGATGCACATGAGGAGGTTACTGATGGCAGGAGTTTTCAATCACAGTGAGGTCAGAGCTGGGACGTGCTATGTGCTAGACGAACAGATGAAAGAGAGAATGAGACAATGCATTTTGGATGAGAGACAGAAGCTGTGCTTGTAAGCACAGAGGACAACCTTGAAGGGGATCAATCAAACTATTCCAGCAACAGTTCTGGCATCTAACAAAACTCAATCGGAGGATAAGATGAAACAGTAATCGAATAGAGAAACGGTATTAATATTTCAGACCACATGGTAACAATACAACCATGGTCTCCTTAATATCTTACTAAACATATTGTGCTGAACAGCAACGAAGACATGAAATACACATTTGTTGTGATGTGGAACTAATCGATATTGAAGAACATTGTAGAATCCAGCCGCTTTACACTGAAAACATCTTGGCTTATGAACACAGACATGAAAACAGTCATACACAGTCACGTCACAAATCATATCTTGCACTATTCTGGCATAATCTGACAGTGTGCAGATACATAGGTAACAATAAGCGGTTTAAGATAATATTGTGTGTATAAATGAATGCTATTACTATTAGACATAGATTAACTATACACAGCTGTCTTTGTTCCCCAGTGTGCTTCATTCATAGAGAATGTTCCAGTAGGTTTAAAGTCAGGCTTGTGTCAACTGAGAGATGCAGTCTGACAGCAGGCTAGCAGTAGCCTAACAACCTTGCTAACCGGTCGGATAACTCGAAGATAAGACAGCTAACAAAAAATCGAACTTGTTTTCTCTTTCATTTATAACAGGTTATGTGATATGTTACTTACGGATCCATGTGTTGTCAATGATCACAATTCATTCATTGTGCCGCTACTGTGAGAGGCAACTTACTTAGAGCACAGGAGGCTAACACACTGTACAAAGGGCTAAACTAACCTCGCATTGACGTCTGTAGAGAAGTCCGGCGCTGATTGGCTAAAACCAGACCTGAAAACGAGGACAGGACCGCCCACAGCATTGCAACCGTTCACAAAACAGTTTCTTTGTTCAAACATAATCTCATTTAGAAGTTAAAAGAAACTGAACCCGGATCAGAATCCCAATCACGCTCGCTTGTCAACTGTTGTCAAAAACGGAGTGAGTTTCCGGACGATTCTGATGATTGTTTATTAAATATGCAAATAATATTCAATATTATATAAAAGACAGATATAGACAGATTAATAATAAATCATTAGTCCGTGTACCATCATGCTATCATTCTTCAATCATTCTATATCTGTATGGTGTGTAACCTGCTGAGGTGGAGAAAATCTAAATAAAGCGAGGAAAAAAGATATTAATAATAATATAACCAGTTGTTATATTGGAGCAAGAATGAACTAAGTTTACAATTTTTGTCATCGATTTGAATTCCAACACTGTTGTTATTGAATATGATTATTATGGAAGAGATTTGTTGACAGTGATGTAACCATTGAAAATGAACGCATTCACCAATAAACAGGGGTATCTTTAATTATATTTCAAACAATACTGATACTACTCTCAAATAATACTACTCTTTATTATATTGCCAATGATATTAAAACTGCATCTAATATATGACAACCAAAGAATAGGAGTAAACTGACTACCCCCTCATTATCTTATTGGAAGTATAAATAATATAAATTAAATTAGTAGGTATTTAAGATTAGAGCAGATATATCTACATAGAAATATTATATAAGATTATATATATATATATATATATAAGCACTGCTTAATCTAAAAGTACTTCTTTAATTTTATATATAGATATATAGATATATATATATATAAACAAAAACAAAAAAAACAAACACTAGCTTTCTATTTTTCTATTCTATCTACTTGTTTTTCTTTGTTTGTGTGTGGTGTGTAATGTTGGTGTGATAAATATATGATGCGTATATATAAGGTATATTATATACACCTTGCTACGTGTACTGCGTTTGGCTAACCAAGACTTGTCATTTGCACTTATATTTTGTTGCTCTTTTGTTAGTTTTGATTGTTTTTATTGTCCTCATTTGTAAGTTGCTTTTGGATAAAAGCGTCTGCTAAATGACTAAAGTAATAAATATATATATATATAGATAGTATTAGAACGTATATATATTTATTATATATTATAGAATTATTGATGCTGATGTAGCCTTTATAGCCTGCAAACGGATGTTCTGGCTAATTTTTTTATTATTTTTTTTTCAGTTTGGCTTGTTCGTATACATGGTTTGTCTATTTAAACCGTTGCAACCTTTCTGTAGAGTGTGTACGAGAGAGATGCGCTGTAATCAGTGCACTTGTAGTAGTGTGCAAAGCCAGCCTTGGAAGAATCCAATAACACTGAGAGGGTTTTTGTTGTCTACACTGGAAAGCATCGTAGCATTTTACAAGTCCCGTTTTTACATTTAAGCTGAGGCATTTCCTTTGAATAATCACACGACTGATTCGAAAAAGTAAGCAGTGATTTTATTTTTCGCGGAGATGCTTGAAGCTAGTCGTGGAGTCATCCGCTGACACTGTTGACAAGTTGAACGAGTGTGCTGCTGCTGCTGCTGCTGCTGCTGTCCCTACAACTCACTCACTCACAGAGAGCAGACAGGTAAGATTCTTCTTCGCCGCTATATGCTTTATCTATATGATCATTTAAACTCGACATTTAGAAATACAACCCCAAAAGGCTACATGTGCATTCGCGTTCACTCGTATCTCAACTGATCGAGCGATTCGCGTATTTACTGTCTTATCAATTGAGAGCAGTTGCTTGGCAGTAGTTACACATACATTTAGCTTTAGTGCGTTTGTAGATGTCTCATCATGAGCGTTTACTTTAAAGCATTTGAAAATGCATCACTTGTCTACAATTGATATGTATCTACGTTGTTTTGAGGCACGAGCGTCATGCTTGATAGTAACACGCGCGCACAATGAGCTGCTAGTGAAATGCAGCCCTTTAATTTGACCGTGGTCGTTTTGATTATGATTATGATGCAGAAGGAAGCGTTTATCAGGGTTCTCACACCCAGAGCAGCCAATTAAGGGGATTATTTGGAATAATGCGCACAAATCTGAATAAAGTGTTTCTGATTTGGTTACTCATGAGGACTGAATTGGCCATTTAAAATACGAGCCGAGGCTTCGGCATGTGTCAGAAAGGGTGATCCTGTCAGTGCATACAATTTCAGTTGTAGCAAAGATACCGTGCTGCTACTGGCAGAGTTGGTCTTGTTATATTTTATGCATCAAGTAGAGTAGTCACGATCTTTAATAACTTATGTTATTTTATTGTTTAATGGGATTTGTCTGGGCAAGTGATTTCTTTGGGGATCATCCTGTTTGAATGAAATTGTACGTTTTGGCACATCTACTGACTGAATCCCACAGGTCTACATTACTGTAGCGATTTAAAATGTGTTGCAGCTGGGGTTCATCAAATATAAAGGACTTGCACTGACATTGTTACACAGTGTCACTTAAACCCTAAATAAACGTAATCATGGGGTTTTCACACTGTTCACATTTCAAGCTGCCTTATTAATGAATCATGGGTAGTCATCGTGTTTGAAAATTTCACACTGTACTGTACAATTGGTAAACAGCGGAAGAACGTTCTTTTTTTGCATATTCATGAGTCAGTAACGCTGATTTTGATCAGAGGTTGTTGTGCACGCGACCTGTTTTGGTAACGCGTGTGTGGTAAAAATTAGTGCTGCAAACGATTAATCGCGTCCAAAATAAAAGTTTTTGTTTACATAATATATGTGTGTGTACTGTGTATATTTATTATGTATATTATAAATGCACACATTCATGTATATATTTAAGAAAAATATGTTATATTTCTATATTAAAGGGGTCATATGATGTTGCTAAAAAGAACATTATTTTGTGTATTTGGTGTAATGAAATGTGTTTATGCGGTTTAAGGTAAAAAAAACAATTTTTTTCCACATTCTGTACATTATTGTTTCTCTTCTATGTCCCGCTTTTCTGAAACGCGTCAATTTTTACAAAGCTCATCGTTCTGACAAAGCAAGGTTTGCTGTGATTGGCCAGCTATCCAGTGCTTTGCGATTGGCCGAATACCTCAAACGTGTGAAGGAAATGTTACGCCCCTCACATACTGTGATGATGCCCTGTCAGGCTGGAGCGATGATTCAAAAACATGAAAACCCATTATAAACGAGGCATTCGTTGCATCCAGTGGGGACATAATTACGGATTATAATGACTTATACTGTCTTTTTACGCGTTGCGTTGCATCGCGCCGCGTAAACATAAAACCATGTCTGCATTTGTGCTCGGAGAAGTGACAACTAAAAAGCCCTACTATACCTGCCCAAAAAACTCGCTTTGAATATAAAAAATATAAAAATTCTTTAAATATAAAAAACGTACTTGCAGTCGGAGTCAGAACAGCCGGCATTGTAGTGCGACGCTACCAGGATCAGGAAACGTCCTCCATAAAATGTGCTGCACACATCTGAATATTTGGTTGAACTGTTCTGGAACAGTGTTGTAAATACAACTTAACCACTGATTTCTAGTCGTGTCCATTTTTGGAAGGCCAAACAAAGTAGTTTCGCTTTCACAACGAAACACAGTGTCACACACGGTGGCCTAGAGTGAGCGGCGGCGGCCTGCAGTGAACAGAGGCCGGGGGCTAGAGTTAGCGGAGGCCGGCTTGAGTGAGCAGAAGCAGGCGGGCTTGAGAACGGCGCGGCCAGCGGATTCGACGAAGGAGCGTCCCGGCTTGCTTGCGGCAACCACATGTGACAACCCCGGGCTGGATTCTGCTTTGTCCACGGTGAAAGCCGATCGGGCGATTGACAGCACGAAGTTGATGTTTTTCCTCATCGACCAGCACGGATCAGCTCCAGGCATGACGAAGCAGATATCGTCCTCTTTTGGAAGACCAAACAAAGTAGTTTCGCTTTCACAATGAAACACAGCGCCTTTACAGCATGGCGGCGGCAACAACAACAATACTACAGCGAGAATAAAAGTTACGCCTTCTTTCTTTGCGTGAACACTTGGGCAGCATTATGCAAATCTTCCCCACATAGTGACGTAGACATGTGGGGTGTGTTAGAATGAGCCGTTTTAGGAGGGTGTGGTTGATTCTTAACTTTTATAAAGCATATCTCTTTGGATTTGAGACTTTAGTCTTTTGCAACTTTACAGATCTTCTTTATCACCAAGAGCTTGTAACACTCCAAGAGAAAGGAAAAATTTTAATCGCATCTATGACCTCTTTAATAATTTATATATATATATATATTATATAAATATAAACTGTAAAATATTTTCCCAATGATATCCTGTAATGTGTTTGTTGTATAGATATCTCTATATATATCTATCTCTATATATATATATCTCTACAGGTGGGGGAAAAAAGTATTTAGTCAGCCCCAATTGTGCAAGTTCTCCCACTTAAAAAGATGAGCGAGGCCTGTAATTTTCATCATAGGTATACTTCAACTATGAGAGACAAAATGAGAAAAAGAATCCAGAAAATTACATTGTAGGATTTTTAAATAATTTATTTTCAAATTATGGTGGAAAATAAGTATTTTGTCAATAACAAAATTTCATCTCAATATTTTTGTTATATACCCTTTGTTGGCAATGACGAGGTCAAACGTTTTCTGTAAGTCTTCACAGGTTTTCACACACTGTTGCTGGTATTTTGGCCCATTCCTCCATGCAGATCTCCGCTAGAGCAGTAATGTTTTGGGGCTGTTCGCTGGGCAACACGGATTTTCAACTACCTCCAAAGATTTTCTATGGGGTTGAGATCTGGAGACTGGCTAGGCCATTCCAGGACCTTGAAATTCTTCTTACGAAGCCACTCCTTCGTTGTCCGGGTGGTGTTTTTGGGATCATTGTCATGCTGAAAGACACAGTCACGTTTCATCTTCAATGGCCTTGCTGATGGAAGGATGTTTTCACTCAAAATCTCACGATACATGGCCCATTCATTCTTTCGTTTACACGGATCAGTTGTTCTGGTCCCTTTGCAGAAAAACAGTCCCAATGCATGATGTTTCCACCCCCATGCTTCTCAGTAGTTATGGTGTTCTTTGGATGCAACTCAGCTTTCTTTCTCCTCCAAACACGACAAGTTTGAGTTTTTACCAAAAAGTTCTATTTTTTTTTCATCTGACCATATGACATTCTCCCATTCCTCTTCTGGATCATCCAAATGCTCTTTAGCAAACTTCAGATGGGCCTGGACATTTACTGGCTTAAGCAGGGGGACACGTCTTGCACTGCAGGATTTGAGTCCCTGGCGTTGCAGTGTGTTACTGATGGTAGCCTTTTTTACTTTGGTCCCAGCTCTCTGCAGGTCGTTCACTAGGTCCCCCCGTGTGTTTCTGGGATCATTTTGACCCCACGGGGTGAGACGTTGCGTGGAGCCCCAGATCGAGGGAGATGATCAGTGGTCTTGTATGTCTTCCATTTTCTAATAAATGCTCCCACAGTTGATTTCTTCACACCAAGCTGCTACCTATTGCAGATTCAGTCTTCCCAGCCTGGTGCAGGTCTACAATTTTGTTTCTGGTGTCCTTTTACAGCTCTTTGGTCTTGGCCATGGTGGAGTTTGGATTGTGACTGTTTGAGGTTGTGGACAGGTGTCTTTTATACTTTTATACTTTTCAAACTGATGCCATTAATACAGGTAACGGGTGGAGGACAGATGAGCCTCTTAAAGAAGTTGTTACAGGTTTGTGAGAGCCAGAAATCTTGCTTGTTTTGTAGGTGACCAAATACTTATTTTACCGATGTATTTACCAATTAATTCTTTAAAAATCCTACAGTGTGATTTTCTGGATTTTTTTCTCGTTTTGTCTCTCATAGTTGAGGTATAACCATGATGAAAATTACAGGCCTCTCTCATCTTTTTAGTGGGAGAACTTGCACAAATGGTGGCTGACTAAATACTTTTTTCCCAACTGTATATATATTATAGATTTATATATACATAAAACATAGTACCAATACACACACATACATATATTATGTAAACAAAATCTTTTTTTTTTGGATGCGATTAATCGCGATTAATTTATGATTGGGTGGACGTTGCTAGCTAAAGACTGTAACCAGGTGTTTACACTGTAATGTTCTAAGCTATTCTTGACATTGCAATTCGCTGCAGAACCATACTCATGGTATTCATAACCTATTTTTTTTCGCCCTTTCTCACCAAGAATGATACGGTAACTGTAAAAATAAGCGTTCACAGCAATAAAGGTTGTTGTTTGTAATACCTTATGTTTACAATAAAAGCGGCGCATGTCCTGTGAACATAATTGTTGAGGACTTTAAAGTTGTCTGTCAGTGTTTTGTTTTATTTAATTTAATTTTTTTATAAATCTGCTGAAAAAAATCGTTTGAAAACATAGCTGGTGAGATGTTTTGTAGTGTAATGTGCATTAGCAGTACAGTGGGTATGGAAAGTATTCAGACCCCCTTAAATTTTTCACTCTTTGTTATATTGCAGCCATTTGCTAAAATCATTTAAGTTTTTTTTTTTTTTTTCCTCATTAATGTACACACAGCACCCTTTATTGACAGAAAAACACAGAATTGTTTAAATTTTTGCAGATTTATTAAAAAAGAAAAAAAACTGAAATATCACATGGTCCTAAGTAATCAGACCCTTTGCTCAGTATTTAGTAGAAGCACCTTTTTGATCTATTACAGCCATGAGTCTTTTTGGGAAAGAAGTTTTTTCACACCTGGATTTGGGGATCCTCTCCATTCCTCCTTGCAGATCCTCTCCAGTTCTGTCAGGTTGGATGGTAAACGTTGGTGGACAGCCATTTTTAGGTCTCTCCAGAGATGCTCAATTGGGTTTAAGTCAGGGCTATGGCTGGGCCATTCAAGAACAGTCACAGATTTGTTGTGAAGCCACTCCTTCGTTATTTTTTTGTGCTTAGGGTCATTGTCTTGTTGGAAAAGAACCTTCGGCCCAGTCTGAGGTCCTGAGCACTCTGAAGAAGTTTTTCGTCCAGGATATCCCTGTACTTGGCCACACTTTTCATCTTTCCCTCGATTGCAACCAGTAGTCCTGTCCCTGCAGCTGGAAAACACCCCCACAGCAGGATGCTGCCACCACCATGCTTCACTTCACTGTTGGGACTGTATTGGACAGGTGATGAGACAGTGCCGTTTCTCCACACAACCACTTAGACTTAAGCCAACAGTTCTATCTTGGTCTCATCAGACCAGATAATCTTATTTCTCACCATCTTTGAGTCCTTCAGGTGTTTTTTTAGCAAACTCCATGCTGGCTTTCATGTGTCTTGCATTGAGGAGAGGCTTCCGTTGGGCCACTTTGCCATAAAGCCCCGACTGGTGGAGGTTTGCAGTGATGGTTGACTTTCTACAACTCTCTCCCATCTCCCGACTGCATCTCTGAGCTCAGCCACAGTGATCTTTGGGTACTTCTTTACCTCTCTCACCAAGGCTCATCTCCCCCGATAGCTCAGTTTGTTCCGGATGGCCAGCTCTAGGAAGGGTTCTGGTCGTTCCAAATGTCTTCCATTTAAGGATTATTGAGGCTACTGTGCTCTTAGGAACCTTAAGTGCGGCAGAAATTTTTTTTGTAACCTTGGCCAGATCTGTTGCCTTGCCACAATTCTGTCTCTGAGTTCTTCAGGCAGTTCCTTTGACCTCATGTTTCTCATTTGCTCTGACATGCACTGTTAGCTGTAAGGTCTTATATAGACAGGTTGTTGGCTTTCCTAATCAAGTCCAATCAGGATAATCAAACACAGCTGAACTCAAATGAAGGTGTAGAACCATCTCAAGGATGATCAGAAGAAATTATCACCTGAGTTAAATATATGAGTGTCATTGCAAAGGGTCTGAATACTTAGGACCAGTTTTTTTTTTTCAGTTTTTCTTTTTTAATAAATCCTGCAAAAATTCAACAATTCTGTGTTTTTCTGTCAATATGGGGTGTTGTGTGTACATTAATGAGGGAAAAAACTTAACTTGAATGATTTTAGCAAATGGCTGCAATATAACAAAGAGTGACAAATTTAAGGGGGTCTGAATACTTTCCGTACCCACTGTAGGTCTATCTTATGAATTAATGTAAACAACTGTCATTATCAATTTTAAGGTTATACTTGTATACATTTCTGAGACTTTCACTTAATAAGCAATGTGCAAGTGCAAATCACACTAATAGGTGAGGTGAGAATGCACCATGTTCTTTAACCCTTTACCCTTTAGTTAGGCCTGATGTGATGTGTAAGCACAACTCTCTTTTGCATGTTGGCTAATTACTACTCATCTTTACTTTGAAGTGCATGTACATCTTATTTACTTGCTGTAATATTTTATTGACAAGGCCCAGTGTCGTACTAAAGACATGTTAACATAATTCTCAGAAATATTAAAGTTTCTCTGTTCTTTAAAACTCTCTTACCCCAGCTGAGATGAGGAGCTTGTTAAATTAGGCTGCGCTGTCATTCATGGCACATTGAGCAGCTTTGCTTGTCAGGAGAATTTCAGCTCTATGCAAAGAGCTACCCTTTGTTCCATTTTATAATTTAAATAAGTTGTACATGTTTTTGAAAACTTTGTTTTAATGTGATTCAAGGATGGATGCTGTCAAAGTCATTTTGTTGCTTCTTTCATCAGGAGGAGACTTTGGTGCATTTATATAGATTCATAAAACAACAAAACAGTGCAAAAGCAGAAAAACAAAGCAGGCCAGTGGGAAGCATACTGTATGCTTGTGTTTTTATTGCTCTTCAGCATTTTGCAGTTCATCACATTGCGATGTTGCTTTAGTCAGATGGATGAGAGCTGACAGAGCTGAGCTTGAGTTTGCAAAAAGAGCTTTTGTACAGAGAAGACAGGATGAGCCTTGGGGTGCATTTCCTTTTGGCTGGTAGCTCCCTGTGAAGTAGACTTAACAGGGTGTTCGTCCATCTTAAATGAGATGTCAAATTATAGGGATTGTACATGTATATTCACAGTCCGAAGGGCAGCGTAAAGTGCTTGGCGATCAAGCGCACAATACATTATAGGCTTATTGGAAGTGGGTATTGAAAATTTTTATTTTTAGATATCAGTAATTTCAGACCTCCTAAAGACACAAAAGTTGTCTAAAATAAACACAGTGATAAAGATTTGAGAGTCTGGTATGTTTAATCAGCTTAATTCACACCTCGGTGACCTCAGTTTTAGTTTCGAAGCAGTTTTTCATTGGTGAAAATTGTTTTAAATTTATTGTCAGTGTTGAAAAGGTTGTGCTGCTTAATATTTTTTATTGAAGCAGTGATGCATTTTTTTCAGGATTTCTTATGGATAGTCACTTTTTTATATATCAAAGTATGGTATTTATATTTATAAATAGTACATTTATATTAATATTCATTTTGTTAAGTGAACTTGTGCTGATATCCTTTGCTTAATGTGTAGTATGCCTTTGCTATTCCATGTTGGTTCAACACTTTTCTGTTAAACAAATTCATTGTTAATTTTAGCATCTACAGTTTTGGTCAACATTTTAAATACACTCTGCTCTGGTTAGGGTGGTCTTTCAAATAGGTAAAGTGGTTGCATGAATGCCTTTTTAACTGTTTGTGTGGTGCTTTGGTTCTTCTGGTGCGTATTCCACAGTAAAAGTTTGTCAAGACGGTATGTTCATTAGGTTGCGCGGGGATAACAGTAATAATGAGGTTGACTGGGTGGAGCTGGGGATTTTCGTCCTATTTAACCCCCCTCATCGGAAGTTCGGAACGCTCTGTTTGAATATGTGTGGCGGATTGTAGACTCAGAAGTAGGGATGTAACGATTCACTCACGCCAATTCCAAAAACAATCGATTCACAATTTTGATTTCACGATTCGATTCACAATTTTTTTTTTTTTACAAAATGAGATTTATGACAAATTATAAATTAAATGTATCCTTTTATTATTGCTTGGACAAAATACAGCACGTTTCTTTGTGAAATTGAAATAACACTATAATAATACACTACTATCGCACTTGCATATTATTGCCCTTTTTTTTTGGTTTTGATTACTTCTTTGTCCTCATTTGTAAGTCGCTTTAGATAAAAGCGTCTGCTAAATGACAAAATTTAAATATAATGTCAATGTAAATAACAAAACTAAATTAACATTTTAAAACAAGCCCCAACTCAAATAAATAAGTAACACAAATAAAATAAATCTCTTCATATAAACAAAATAAAGCTTTGTCTGTTCTCTTTCCATTTTAAAATTAGAGGCAACCACTGCATTTAAGCATGATCAACAAAGAGGCGTGCCTACAGCAACATGAGCAGTTTTTATCGTAAACTACATTGTGTCCATTTCGAAATTGAAGGCAAAAACAAAATGTGTTTGAACTTCGTTTTTGTGAACCTCTAATACAAAATATCTGCCTGAACAGAAACAGCAACGGCTGAACGTACGCAGATTCACAATCTCTGCAGCAGTTGGCGCTTAAGCGTGTTCCTGTTTCTGATGTCAACAAAGCAGCGCTGCACTTATGAACTTTATATGATTATAGAGGCATACGAAAATACCATCTAAACTTTTTTTAAAGACAGTAAGTTCCCCTCAGTCATACATTTATATAAACTCCTACCCCTAACTGAATCGTGATTTGTTTAGCATCTCAAAAAATTTGAATCGTCACATATTTTAATCTATTTTCAACCGGCTCGCGGTTAATCATTACATCCCTACTCGGAAGTAAACGCCCACTGCTATGATTGGCTTACAGTGTGTATGTTTAACAGCCTACGTCCTCCATAGATGGATTCTGCTGTGATTTAGATTAAAAATGCATAAATACTCAGTACATATCAAAAGATCTGTAACAACAGACAAAGCAATAGTGAGCATAGTGTAGTGTGTTGCGAAATTACTGTCAGATCCAATATAGCATCGTCTTTTAGTTTCAGTCTTTCTGAAAACCCTGCGTCAAATTGTGCCTTGTTTGTAAAACAAATCCGCAGTAAAATGAAGTGAACAAAAGACCAATTTCTTACTGACGTGGGCTGGAACTTCATTAAAAACAAAGTTCATCCTTTCTTTCCTATTGTTGGGATCAGAAGGAAGGCAATGCAAAGACTGTGTTTTTCCACAGCTTGGCACTGTACAGCATCTTGTTGACTTCAGAGCCATATTTATCATTTGCTTTCTGTAGACCTGTGTTTACCTGAAGAAGTTTAATTTTTCAGGACAAATAATGGACTCATGAACAACCAACCAACCAACCTAAAAAAAAAAACAGCAGTGGATCATCCAGGTAGCAACACCGTATTAAGAATCAAGTGTATATGCAAACTTGAACGGGGTCATTTTTATAAATTCAACCATTATTTTCTCTTGTGGGCTGTATGTAAATGTCTTTTACTTGAAATATCTTATTTTGCATGTTCCCTCTTATTTGCATTTTGTATGATCCCTCTTATTTTGGTAAAATAATTAACATTTTGCAGATACTGCAAAGTGTATGAACATTTTTGACCACAACAGTACCTTTTATTTTGCCTGGGTGGTCAGTTGCCTTTTGAGGTGCCTAATAAGAGGAACTGTGTGAAGGAACTCTTCATAAAGTGCCTTTTTGATAAACTTTTCATATCTTTTAGAATATGGAAAACTTTGTGAAAGTTTTAGAGTTTGAGCTCTGCTTCGATGGGTAGTCTCTAAAGCTTCTCTTTTTCTCTCGCCTCTCTTTCCATCTTTGTCTTGGCCTTGACTATCAGTCCCCTATAGTTTTTTTTCCCCAGTTCTGTGGAATTTGTTTCTGTGGAAGTTCCGCAGTCCCTCCTGCCTGGAACTCATTTCATATGTTAATGAAGTGTCTTCATTATGTAAGCTTTTCTCTTACTGAATCTCATTTCAGGCCTGCTTATGTTTTGCACACTCATACACTAAGGCTTTGTTCACACCATACACAAACACAATTTGGTTTTCATATCCGATCTTTAGGTCTGATGGTCCGCATTATTTTCATTTTGCATGTGATCCGTTTGTTCAGACAGTGTAGTTAATATCCGGTGTGTCTGCATTGGTTGCTATAGTAATGATGCAAGCATCAGTCAGTGTGATGCCAAGAGAGTAGCTGTCAGCATGCAAAGCGATGGCAGAAAACTGCTCATGTCTATCATGACATCTCGCCGCAGTGCTGAACTCACGAGAGAAAACATAAGAGGCATTTTGCGCACTCATGTGTATATTTTGTTTAAAACCGCTGACTCGTTCACTCATTCACTATACACTACATAGTGAATGTCACATAGTGAGCAAAAAATGAGTGTATTCGGACAGCCCTGGACAATATTGCATATGTTTTGAATGATATTTAAAAAAGTGCTTGAAATTTGATTTGGCCATTTAGACTGAGATGTGTTAGAAAAAAGGTTTTAAAATATTTAAAAATTGGCTGCCTGCCTGAACAAAGCCAATTAAAAGTGTTGGTTTGTAAATGTATTTAACTGTGTTCAGGGTTTGTAGCTGGTAATGTATCCAAACAGCTGTGGAAAGTGTACCAAAATGTAAGCAAATCGTATCTGTGGCAATAGTCGTACCAAACAATGACCTCATTGTTATACATACATCATGATCGGCATGATAACAGTGAATAGTTTTGTCGGTTTGTTTGACCACCTTTGAATGAAATGGCCATAGGATGAAAAGAAAGGACAGTGAGAGATTTTCGTGTGAGGGTGAATGACTCTTTATGGCCACACACCTGCTTGATAGCTCTGCTTGCCCCATCTCTCCCAGGCCATTTGGTATGCTGCAAAAAGCCACGACTGGGCGATACTGACTCTCCTTGGCACAGTTTGTGGCACCTGCTCTGAATAATCCTTCCTGCTAAATAGCCTTTCTTGGTGGCATTTCAGAGCAGAGACTTGATGTTTCATTGTCCTAAATATCATTAATCTAGGTTTATCAACTCATAAATCATGTAAAAGTGTTTGTGTATGTTTCCAGGATGCAGGAAATTAGTATGAAGAGCACACATTCCTATTGTTTGTGCTTCTGTGGGACTGTTTGTTTGATTGAGAAGGTCTAAGAAATGTCAGGCTCACTTTAGGTTGAGGAATGGTGCGCGCATAAAGTTTGCTTCTTTGTTTCCCATGTCCTTCTGTGTTTGTTTTTTTGGTGAATTTTTTATTACCTTTGCTAATAGGGCATTGACTTTGTGACTTTGCACTCCATGCTAATTCCATTTCCACAGTGCTTTGCCAAAGCAAGTTTGATTAAAGACTGTCCCATATTATTGACTTTATGAACATATTGCTCACAATACTAACTACTAATACTAATACTAACTACTTTTTATTTGATGCACTTGACTGTTACCACTGAACACACAGTCTTTTACCATGGACCTTCCCCTCAGATAGCACGAAATCTGCCTCTCCTGAACTAGATATGATGGTGGATATATTTAACATTCAGTCTATGTAATTCATTGCCTTTCAGTGGTGTCTTCATGTTAAGCTATAAGCTAATACAGATAATTTGTTTTTAAAATGCAACAGAATATATTTTGATATTGTCATAAACATTTTTCTATTTGAAAGAATACTGTTCTGAGCACTGTCATTTTAGACTTCCCCAGCTTCACAGTTCTGCTCTTGCACAGCAAAGTCATCGTTCATCTGTCCTCACGTTCTCGTATGAATGATATTGGATAACATTTTAACTCCTGTGTTTGGGCTGCACCCAACTAATCCTCTTTTCCCAATCCCTTCTGCTCTGCACTGTGCTGGGACAAGGGCTTGATTTATGAAAATGTGATCTGGTGGAAATTTCCAGCCATTTCCAAATGCCCTTCTCATTTCCCAACCCTTTCTCCCGTCACTCGCTCCACATCCTTGTTGGCTGAGGAGACGCTTCCTGTCATACTTGACCCTGTTCCAACAATGACACCGTCCAAGCTGGCTGGTGGGACTTGGTCCTGTGGTGGTTGTCATGGTGTGTGTGGATTAACCCGGGCTTGATTATGTCCAGGGATAAGAGCTGCTTAATTGTAATCACTGGAACATCCAGGGAGGTTAAACACTGCACTGTGTGCCTCAGGACAGGAGCTAAATAGCTGATTCTAGTTGACCTGACTTTGCCAGAGAAGGCACCTGGAGGGTGGCAAGTGCTGATATTTCAGGAAAGGTGAAGCTTCGAATGGTCTTTTAGTTCATGTAAAAACGAGTATTATGTCATCCTTTACTCAGTTGTTCCAAACCTGTATGAGTTCTTTCTTCTGATGAACACACAAGAAGATATTTTGAAGAATGAGGCTAGCTACCAGCAACTGTTTGCACTATCCATTTAATGGATAAAATATAATTTGTGACCCTGGACCACAAAACCAGTCTTAAAGGGTTAGTTCACCCAAAAATGAAAAATTAGCCCACAAATTACTCACCCTCAAGTCATCCTATGTGTATGTGACTTTCTTCTTTCAGACGAATCCAGTCGGAGTTATATAAAAAAGTGTCTTTGATCTTTCAAGCTGTTTAATGCCACTCAGTGGGTGTTGCATGCATCAGTCCAAAAGAAATTAAATAAAAAGTGCCCATCCATAAAAAAAGTGTCTCACACAGCTCCGGGGGGGTGAACAAAGGCCTCCTGTAGCGAATCGATGCGTTTTTTGTAAGAAAAATATCCATATTCAAAACGTAATCACTTTAATGTAGCTTGCGCCAACAGTCCTACATGGATGCAGCTCCGGGCGGATGACGTATGAGTGCAGCGTTGCGCATGCGCCACTCAGAGTGACACACACGGCAGCACCGGGAAGATCAAACAAACAACGATCACTTATTAGAAGTAGTGCTGGGCGGTATACCGGTTCATACCGAATACCGGTGTTTATTTTTGTTATGATATGAATTTTTTAAAAAATGCAATACATTTTATGTCGCTTAAACAACGTTCGGAACGCGACACTGTTTGAAAGGGGTCCCTTTTCACTGTTGCACTGTGGTGAGGGAACAGCTGTATGTGTTACTAAGCGTGAAAGTTCCGAAACTGAAGCTGTAGGACTAATAGAACGTGATGACAGAAGAATTCATCCACAATATCCACATTGACCGCTACAAATATTCACCGCCCCCTGCCATCAGCTCCCGCTTTTCACACACACACACACACAGAAGTCCGACTTTAGCACTAGATTTAGCAACTTCAGACCCTTTTAGCTGCTTTTTTCCATAGAGTATTCATACTGACAAACCTAGCGACTTTTTGGATAAACCTTAGCTATGGTTCCGTTGGAAGATTTGCCAGTGCTGTCCCGTGAACGCGAGGTCTGACTTTCCCGGAGAAGTGCCACCTCTCTCGGCGTCTGTTCTGTGCAGTGAGCGGCAGAGAAGCAGCGCATTCAGTTGGCCGCACCGCAGCCGACTCGTCAATGAATGAGTACAAAACAGTGTTTCCTAGCACTGTCGCTTACTGATTGTTTGAATTAAATCTGCGCGTAGTTTGTTAATATCACATGCACTTTTTTGTTTGTTGTTTTTTTTAGTTTGTTACTCAGACACAGGCAGTGCGCTGCATGAGACAAAAAAGTAATATAGCCAAAACAACCGCATAGCCACTCTTTAGTGTAGATGCATGTTGATTTTATCAGACGATGCCGCGATTATAAATGAGAGTGACTCCTGGTTAACATGTATTAAAAGGGGTCGTGTTTAGTCACTATTTAGTGTGGTATTTTTTGACAATATTCACTCATCATGACAGTAAAATAGGGCATTCTAAGTCCATATACTGCAGTATTTCCTCTCTCAAGTCAGTAGAAAATATGGTTAACACCCGGTCATGCATGACAAAAAAATACCGTCATGTACCGTGAAACGGTATAATTTTGAAAAATACCGTGATATACATTTTTTGTCATACCGCCCAGCACTAATAGAAGTACAAAACGAGAATTTGTAAGAAGAATGTCGGAGGATTTCGATATAAGTCAAGAGGAGACTTGTTTTCCTTTGCTAAAGTAAGGAAACTTTGCTTCCTTTGCTCCTATAACCAGTTGTTTTTCCACAGACCACCGGCGCAAGCGCAACGCTTTTGACCTCATACGTCATGCTCCCGGAGCTGCTTCCGTGTATGACTGTTGGCGCAAGCTACATTCAAGTGATTATTAAATTTTGAATATGGAAATTTTTCTTACAAAAACACATCGATTAGCTACAGAAGGCCTTTGTTCACCCCCAGAGCCGTGTGAGACACTTTTTTTTATGGATGAGCGATTTTTATTTTAGTTCTTTTGGACTGAAGCAATGCAATACCCGCTGAGTGGCATTAAACAGCTTTGAAAGATCAAAAAACAGCTTTGAAAGATCAAAGACCATTTTTTAATATAACTCTGACTGGATTCGTCTGAAAGTAGAAAGTCATTTACACCTAGGATGACTTGAGGGTGGGTAAAACATGGACTAATTTTCATTTTTTGGTTGAACTAACCCTTTAAGGTTGTAGGTTGTAATTTTGTTCAATAGCCTGGGTCTTTGTACATTGCGTGGTCAAAATTATTGATTTTACTTTTATGCCAAAAATCATTAGGATATTAAGTAAAGATCATGTTCCATGAAGATATTTTGTAAATTTCCTATATTAAAACTAAATTTTTGATTAGAAATTTGTATTTAAAGGCGTAATATGCATTTAAACTTTAAAGGCCATTTTCTCAATATTTTGATTTTTTTTGCACCCCCGGATTCCAGATTTTCAAATAGTTGTATCTTGGCCAAATAGGTTCCGATCGCGAAGACCATACATCGATGGAACGCTTATTTATTAAACTTTCAGAGATGTATAAATCTCAGTTTGGAAAAATTGACCCTTATGTCTGGTTTTGTGGTCCAGGGTCACATTTACTGAACTATTTACATATTTTGCTTGCAAAAAGTTTCATTTCTAGAGCCAATTTTTGACAAAGTTTGACATGCCATCCGTCTCGGAGTTGAAATTGATTGCCCCTGTTTTGTTTCTTTAGAATTCTTGTTTTTTGTGATTTCTGTGTTTGTATGCGGTGTCTGTTGGAAGAAGAGCTGTGGGAAAAGAATGCCCTAATGATCCGCCCTGCTTTGTTGGATCATGACCCAGAGCCCCAGTGCGGCACGCCTAAAACGGATCTTCACTCAGAGCTGAGATGAGCACTTTCCCTACTCCCAATAGTGTGCCATTTGTATCTGGCCAATAATTAGTCAAATCTTACTTTCATGTTTTCAAGTTGTATCATTATTTATAGCTGGTTTCTCCTCCTCCTTGAGTACTGAATGCAATTATGATGTGAGAAGTGACTTTTTGGAAAGATTTGTTTAATTAGCAGTGCCCTGAAAAACACTCTGCTCAACACTACAAAAAACGCTCTCTCCAACTCACCGTGGCTGTGCCAGAATTGCTGGGGATTAGCTAAGACTGCATTTTGAATACATTTCAAAAACTAGCTTTCCTAAAGAGGTCATTTCCTAATATATATTAAGTCCTTTTTGCATCAAATATAGTCATAATTTAGTTTTTCCTCCCTCTCTCTGACACTTTAAATTAAACAGGCTGCTGTGCCTTTAGGACTTCTTCACCTGTGAAATGAGATACAGTGTTTTGCTTTGCCTACTCATGGTTTGCAGTTGGGTCAAATATAGCTGCCATTGGCCCATCTTTCAATAGTAGCCTCTGTGCAAAGCCTGTAATAGGTTCATGAAATGATCCACTCTAAAATGAGCCTAATAAGTTTGAAATGATCAGGGGCCTTGTTTAAATATAAAGACTGCAGGTGCTTTTTCCTCGTCGGGATCTTTCATAAGGATATGCAGAGTGGAAGCTAGGAACAGAACAGTATTTGCAGGCATTTCATCTTATTTTTCTGTCCTACTTACTTTCTTATTTCCTAGCTGTGAATAGGTGGTCCAAGGTTTTAAACACTGAACAGACTATTGACATGAATATGAATTTGGACAGTCTTATATTGTAGCTAGACTCAAAGAGGTTTAAAGAGGTCCATAACAAGCTGTTTTTGCAGCTTAATACTTTGGTTTTGATGTGAATGCTAAGCGTTTGCTTACAGCCAAATGTGTAGCCTTTCAAAGTGTCATCCACAGACCTTAGTCAGGTTAGACCAGTGTTTCTCAACCATTGTGCGTGGAAAATTATCAAAAACTTCCTTATCGCTATTATATTTCGTTATTATTATTTTAAATCAGTGCTATTGGTCATCGTTGTTTGTTTGTGGGTTTTATAAATATTTAACCAATGAAAAGCATTCAATAGAGCTTGTGACTAAACCTCGTAATGCCATTGAATCCTCAAATTGTCAGTCAAACCTCATAACTCCACCCCGCCCCCATTCAGAATGAAGTGCTGTGACACGCAGTTTGAAGACAGTCGTCTACTTCTTTTGTAATGCAAGGGTAAATGTGACCCTGGACCACAAAACCAGTCTTAAGTCGCTGGGGTATATTTGTAGCAATATCCAAAAATACGTTGTATGGGTCAAAATTATCGATTTTTTCTTTTATGCCAAAAATCCTTAGGATGTTAGGTAAAGATCATGTTCCATGAAGCTATTTTGTACATTTCCTACTGTAAATATATTAAAACTTAATTTTTGATTAGTAATATGCATTGCTAAGAACTTCATTTGGACAACTTTAAAGGCGATTTTCTCAATATTTAGATTTTTTTGCACCCTCAGATTCCAGATTTTCAAATAGTATAGGATCTTGGCCAAAATTGCAGCTTTTCAGGATTATGTAAATGCTCATTTCGAAATGGACCCATATGGACTGGTTTTGTGGCCAGGGTCACAAATACAGAACTGATGTTTGAATAAGTACAGCGTTTCCTTTACTCAAGAAATGCTGTCTATAAAGGTTAATGTTTTTTGTGTGTATAAAGAGCAGGGAAGAGTCTTAGCATTTGCTGTCTAGTTGTAGACAATACACTTTTGTATGTTTTAAATACCCTGTGCATAGCGGTTCGCTATTTATAGCATGAGATTTTGGCCAAATGTATTAAACAACAAGAGAAACTGAGCACTCATATAGCTACAATAAACTTTATAACCTGTAAGAAAAACAACTGATGAAAATGTGTGCTATTACTTTAACGGCCTCAATTAATACCTCCGTTCTCATGATGGACAAAACTATGGATGCGCGATGATCCGATATTCATATCGTATCGGTTCCGATATCTGCCATTTTTCCTCGATCGTGTACGGTCAGAGATGGCCGTCCCAATCCGAATGTTACTTTTGAAGCCATACGATAGTTTAATGTGAGCTACTTATGAATATTTAAGTCCTTACATTAAGTTCACACAAACTATTTTCTCCGCTGTAGCTGTCAGTCATTCGTTCAGCCTTTAAAACACTGGTCGCGTTCGGTTACAGCAGTCAGTTCGGTAAAGCTCTCTCCAAGATCATTCTGTGTTCCAATTATACTTGATTTGTAAATACATGTATATTTTGCAAAAAGGACTTTATCTTCTTTCTGGAGTTTAATGTTGTTTTGTTACTTGTTACTGGGTGTCTGTGAGAACAAAACACGGGAGTAGAAAAGACTAAATAGTTTTTAACTTGCACAGTAACTGAAATTTAAAACTTAAAAGAAAAGGCTAAATAAACTATTGCACAGATATAATACACTCCTACTCTCATTTCTTCTTCTGTGACCCCATGTTGCTTCAGCGCATCATTCTGCACACCGGATGCGCACATTGTAAGCGTTTCGTGCTCATAGACTGTATAAAAACAGTTCGTGTTGCACTGTATTTGTTTTGTCCTATCGCATCTATCATATGTTGTTGCCTTATTAAAAATATGCTATACATTTAAAATAAATGTATTTTAATTTTATAGTATATACTTTTATATAAATACATTCATGAATGTTTTTTATGAATGGATTTTATAATAATACAAAAAGCAATGTGTAACATTTTACCATATTTAGTGCAACACTTTTATTTGTTCCCCACAAAATATTGTTTTTTCACTAAATGTTTGGATTTCTAAATTTATTGTGCACTGATTTTTCTAGAATAAATTTTGCTGCTGAATTATCCACTAACCTAGTTTGATACATTTTTGTCATAGATTATAAAAATACATAGGCCAATATTTTTTCATATTTGTTTATTTTATTTTTCTTTATAATGAAGTAGTCTGTATCTAGTAAATTGTGAAAGAATGATTATCAGTTCCACACACAGAGATATATAAATTCTACATATATTTAAATGAGGGAAAAAAACTTCACTGGTATCGGCCAATACCAAACCCTAGGTATCGGGCGAAAAAGGCAGATCGGAGCATCCCTAGACAAAACACAGATCTCTGTCATTTGGCCGTCAAAAACCTTGTTAACTCCATTTGAGTATGATTTTCAGAAATTAAGTGCAAGTGCCAAAATACCAACTCTGATGATGCAATATTTAATTATTGTGGAAAAAAACCTTTTCCCCTTTCTTTTCTTTTCTTTTTTCTTTTCTTTTCTTTTTTATAATGCTTAGGGGTTTGCCGTGGGATTTTTAACATATCAAAACTGCCACGGCAGAAAAAAGGTTGGGAAATACTGGGTTAGATGCCATATTGAATTTTATGCAGATGAAAACGAGGCTGTGAGGGATGAACTTACAGACTTTACAATGGTATGCGTTGTTATAAAGGTCCAAAAACCACATCATTTTCACAATTTTCAAAATCGATTTGTGGCATTCTTGTCTACTGAAAGTTATTTTTGAAAAGATGTTCTGCCATCCGAATGCATGCACGTTTATCCATCAAACCCTCATTTTCATTCCTTTCAGAAATTCGATATTGTTCGTGAACACAGGCAGTCAACATATGCACGCTAAAAGTTTCATCCTTGTCCAATGTTTTCACTATTTCTGTCCAGCAACACTGTCTCTTAACCACCTCGTGTTGCTGCAATCTCAAACAGTAGTTCTTGTTCCATCTCCCCCATTTCTGTTTCTATTTTGACACAGGTGAAATTTCGCCTCATGCACTGCATGGTAACCCAAGGATATACAATTGTTTTCTTTGCATTGAAGTTCAAAAAGTGTAAGAACTTGATTTTCCATGCTGTGACCTTTAAAAAAAATTCAGGATGCATTGCTTGATTTTGCTCTTTGTTTTCGCCTTGCATAGTGCACAAGGCAAGCATAGTTTTAACTGTAACACCTTATTGTAGCTTCTTTCTTTAAAAATGCATCTAGTGAAGGTCTGAACATTGTCTGCCTCACACTAAATCTATATTTGAGGAAAGTAATTTTTTAATGAAAGGATGTTTACCGTAACTCTCCCCTGTGGCATCCCACTGTATTTCAGGGACATGAAGAGCTCTTGATGGCCATTGAAGTCTTTAGCAAGAGACAGGATTGCTGAGCTACATGCAGGTTTGCCTGAATGGTCTAATAAAGGAGCTGTCAGATAAATGTTTTTCTGCTAATGCTTAAGACTGGGCAGGAAATAAAAGGAAGCCTCTGTCAGAGCCTGGATGTGGCAGGATGAACTGCCAGCGCTTCTATCACTGTGTCTTTATGCATGTACCAGGCTCCTCAGCCAACTCTGAAGCCTGGTCCAGTGTGTGCCGAGGAGAGGGGGAAATGAAGGACGCTGGACCAGCTGGACTTAAATACGAGTGGATGACTGGATGTAGAGGTGTCGCATCTGTGATGGTGAGACGTCCACCACAGAACAGTGTGTGCTGACAGTATAAACCTGGCAAGGCTGGGACCGTCTAGAGATGGGCAGATCAATCTTGAAGTATATTGGTACTTAAAATAGTGATGTTTCATTAAGAGCTTTCACACATGAAAACACTGATGCCAAGTGTTTAATTTTTTTTAATAGCTAAATGGTTTAGTTTTCATGCTGCATGACAACTTTTTATAATCTTTGAGCTGAAAAAATAAGTTTACTAGCAAATGGCTGAGCAACTATTTCTCCTTCCGCTCATTTGAACACAAACAGAAATGCTGAAAAGCACAAGCCCTCACAGAACTCACTGAAACGGAGAGAGCGGTGTCTGCCAGAGGTCATGACGGAGAAAAGAAGCATCATCTGACTCCGCTAAATAGCAGCCTAGCTAAATGTTGAAGTTAATTTTTCCGCTTGGCTATACAAGGATTAAATGAACACAAAAAAATACAGTACATCAGATAAAATGCTGAAAATTCACAATATACAGTACTATTCAAACGTTTGAGGCCAGTAAGACTTTTTTGTTTTTGAAAGAAGTCGCTTATGCTCACTAAGGCTGCTTTTATTTGATCAAAAATACAGTGAACATATTGTGAAATATTACTAATATTTAAAATAATACTTTCATGTGATGGCAACGATCCATTTTCAGTGGTCATTACACTACTATTCAGTGTCACATGATCCTTTGGAAATCATTCTAATATGCTGATTTGGTGTTCAAGAAATGGCATTGCTGAAATGATTAGTCCTTTTTAGAGTCATATTGTCTTGTTTCTGCAGAACCCGACTGTTTATTTGACTTTTGGTTAGTGGAAATAGAAAGTGGAAGTGGAAAATCTGACTGAATTGTGGAAGAAATGTGACATTTATCATAGCCTAATAAGCTTCTGTGATGTTTGATTTAAGTTTAAACTTTAAAAGATGTTAAATTACTGCACGTATTCTATAATTGTTATTAAGGAATGAAAAACCAAAAAGGATAATTTGCAGATTTAGGTCTATTTAATGGCAATGGATTTTTAATGTTCAGTGGACATAATTACCCATTTTATTCTCATAAATCATAAAAAAAAAACTATTTAATACGGACAATTGATAGTTTGATATTGGCCTTGATGGTGCTTTATATCTATAAAAAAAAAAGAATAATCTAGTAAAAATATAAATAAATCAATTTAATTATGATGCATCATTGCTTGCAGCCCTGTACTCTTGTCTCGCCCTACATGCTCCTAGCTTTTGTATTATGTAAAAGTCAGCCGTGTGAGCTCATTCTACTGGCATTATTGAGAGAAATATTGTTTTACGGCGAGGCTAATATCTTCACTTTTCTTTCTCTGTGTGTTCCAAAGGCCATTAGCCAATTCACAAGTCTTAGGGCAACATAGCTTAGTTTACTCCCAGTACGGTTGAAGGATTGTTTGGGAAAGCTTCCCAATCAGAAGCTTTCTAACTCAAACTCACAAAGCTGAGAAGAGAGTTGGAGAGGGGAGAGGAGGCATAGATTGAGGAACGGTGAACAGAATGCTAGAACCATTGGAGGAAAAAGAACAAATGATGACCGATGAGGCTGAAAGTTAGTTCCCTTTCATGGGAACTTCGAACTTCGTCCTCTAGGGGTCGCTATGGGAACGCCTCGTCATGACCCGTGTCTGAAACCTACATTGAAAAAACACCAGGCCTTCTTTTGGCCGGCGACAGCCATGACGTCACTACCGGTGTGGCTATAGTATAAATAGGTGCCGGGAGCTATACATCATTCTCTTCTTCGTCTTCATTTACTGTTCTGTTTGAAGCGTGCATTTTCAAGGAAAAAGTCAGAGCTATCTATTTATTGTGGCGAGCACTAGTAGAGCATTTAGAAAGTGTGTGCATCCGTGTCAGCGCTATTTGACACCAGATGACACACACAAAACAACTAATGGGGTGGGGGGAGAAACACGATCTCTGCGTTTTTTGTTTGGGCGAGGAGCACGCACGCGATGTCCTCGGGGGGGCAATCTGCGTGCACTGCGAGTTTTTTCCAACGAAAAAACTCCGTTCTCGTTTGTCTCCCTTTTCAAGTAAAGAGGGGCAGCCATCTGCTTCCCGCGGTTCAGGACCCGCCGTTGCTGAGGCACGGAGGAGAATGAGCTCGGGGGGATCTCAGGTGGACCTGGCCGATGAGTTTAGAGAGGGGCTTGCCTTCTCGCGCTCATCGGCGGGGGGCAAGAGACAGCCACTGGAGGATGATGTTCTCTCTTTACCATCATCTGATCCAGGGGCCAGTGCTCTTCTGGGTTCAGCCCAGGAAGAGCAGGACATGGATGATGAGAGCGAAGAAGCTGAGGCTAAGCCTTCTCAATCCTCCTGCCCTGCATATGACAAGCTCTTAGAGGTTATGGATCGCGCCACAGCAAGACTTGACTTGCCATGGAAGCGCACTAAGGAAGTGGCGTCGCGAGGTCGTCACGACGAACGTTATCTTTCTGGCCATAACCCCCCAGCTCAGGTGAGCCTTCCTTTCTTACTGTTTTTCATATAAAGATTGAGAAGGAATGGAAGAAGCCGTTTTCCTCACCAGCATCCATCGGTTTTTCAGCATACCAGATTTTTATGGCGAATATGCGAGGCGGTGCGCGAAAACGGCTAGGGAATAATGCCCCCTGTAGAAGAGACCTAGCTAGCTATCTCTCTAAATGGTAGAGAACATCATCTCTTCAAAACTCCCTCCTCTCGCCATCCATTGCCCGTCTTCAATCTGACTTCTACAATGAATGGGCAAGGGGCATTTTACTCACGCATCAGGTCATGCTGTTGCTTCACTGCACACGATGGCGGTGCTCCAAGCATACCAGGCTGATCTGCTGAAAGACCTGGATAAAGGCGAGGGCCTTTCTTCTGATGAGATGGCTGAGTTACGCCGCACCACGGATCTTGCTCTTTGTGCTACTAAGCAGGCTGCCTCTGCCCTGGGCAGATCTATGGCGGCGATGGTAGTGATGGAGAGGCATCTGTGGGTGAACCTGGCAGACATCGAGAGGAAAGAAAGGGGTTTCTTCTCGATGCCCCGGTTTCGCCCTCTTAACTTTTTGGTACATCCGTTGAGACGATCGGCGAAAAGTTCAGGAGGCGAAGGCGCGCTCAGCGGCCTTCAAAATCCTTCATTCCACGAAGGTCCAGATCTGAGCCCGACAACACATGGTTCCTGCCCGCTCGATTTGAATGGGGGGGGGGGGTGGATGGGGTGTCTGGTACGTGCTGACGTGGGTCAGCCGGTGGGGGTAGGGGTGGGGTGGGGAGAAGGCTTGTCGCGACTCGCGGAGAGCTCTGGGCTTCTCCTCGGGGGCGCCTGCGGTAGGGTAGGAAGTAATCGTGGGGTCTAGGGAGGTAGGCAGGACCTGAGGGATGTGAGCCAGACAAGGCGTCAGCGCTTTCGTCTGTATCAGAGTAATACTTAGGTATCCACTCTTCCTCTCAGGGGGTGTAACATCTACCCTTTTCTTCCCCTTCCTAATTCCCCTGTAACCCCCATATCTCCTGCATAACAGTCTCCTTCTGGACCTATGATGTTTTGGGTGGTTCTATGGTTAATCATAGTAACCACCTTACTGAAGGTCCGGTCTAGAGGCTTTTCCGGACAGAGCTCCAACGCGGGAGCCGTGGTGGGTGAGTACGATCCATGTCTAATATATGTATATATAAATATATATATGTGTTTATCTAATGAGCTGGTGGTTGTGTGTGTAACCCTTCTGCTAGTTTCTTTGCAGTGTTTCCCGTGCTGGTTTCAGAAACCGGGTGCTCGACTTGCAATGTTTATTTCACTCGTCGATATATGTCCAGAAGGTAAGTAAGGTTTCGTGGGTTTTCAGGTGGACCCGGGTTCATGCGGCCCATAACCAGGGCGTTCTGCTGTTGGGGGGGGAGTTTTGTGTTTATCAGGCCCCCGGTGTCACTGCAAAACATTCCTGGACGTCCGGGCTGGGGTTACACTTTCAAGCTACCCTGACTGGTCTACCGTATCTGGCTCGCCCTGAGGGGTTTTTCCCGATCACCAGGATATCCCCTTGAGGCATCACCCCCCTCACCATTGAGGGTTATTGTGAGTATGATGTTTCTTTCGAGCGTTAATCCTCTCTGAGGAGTTAGATTCCTCGCTCCATGGGCTGTCCTCGTGGTAGTATTGAGACAATGCTCCCCTTTTATCAAGGGTTACCTGGAATGAGAGTCTGGCTAGACTGCAGTATGCTTACCCCTCTGATTTTACAATCATGCTGCAGGTAGAGCCCCCTCTCGTTGAGAGCTGTTTTTGTGCTCCCTCAGCCAAGGTAAACTGCTGCTAGCGTTCCTGCATTGGAACATGATGTAGGCCGAGCCCCCTTCTCGACTGAGACCTAGGTGTGTTGCCCCCACAGCTAAGTAAACTATTGCTAACTGTTCCAGTTTGGAACATGCTGCAGGTCGAGCCCCGTCTCGGTTTGAGAACTGAGTGTGTTGCTCCCTCAGTTGAATAACTGCTAGCTGTTCCACCATGGGAACATGCTGTAGGTTGAGCTCCCTCTCCTTTGAGAGCTGGATGTTCTCCCCCAGCTACAGATTTACTGATAGCCACTCCAGCATTATAGCCGTAGATGTAGCGTCTGGGGATACGCTATTTTTATCTATAGGCTGCCTTTTTTCAGGGTGCCACGAGAACCCCTAGAACGTATTCAAGTGTGTGCACGGTATGCTTTGCCCACTTTCTAAAATCCAAATAAGTGGTAAGTGTGCACGCTAGACTTTGCACACTTTCTAAAATCCACTTACTTTGTAATTGTGCACTTTATGCTTTGCCCACTTTTCTAATATCCTGTATGGTAAGAGCTACGCGCACAGCTTCGTGCTCTTTCTGAGTGGTTTTAAACCCCGGTTCCGCCTTGGGCACCACCACTCTTATGTATCCTCTGGATACCTACTTTAATAGGGTGTTGCTATTAGGGGTCTGTTGAGACAGTTCCTTTAGCACATGCAAAGAGAATCGTGCGGTAGCCCCTGTGTGACAGGCCAAGACTTAGTATGATTCTAGGCTTTTGGTCGTATTCCCTTAAAGGAATCTTTTTCTGATTCCAAGCCTTGAGCTCTGCCCCGGGCCCAGGAGTCTGGCCCTAAAAGGTAAGTATTTGGGGTATGTAGCCTAGGCCTTTGGCCGTAGGGAATAAACGTCACTGACAGCCGTCTAACGTCCCAAGGGGCAACTCCCATAGCAATATGGTAGATTTGGTTCTTAGTGCTCGCCATGGTTCTGGCTTCCACTCCACTCAGCATGGTGGCGTGGGTATACCGTTTCCCCATAGCGACCCCTAGAGGATGCGGTTCGAAGTTCCCATGAAAGGGAACTCTCCGGTTACTTATGTAAACCCCATGGTTTCCCTGCTTAGGGAACGAGGACAACTGCTCCTCAGGTTTTCTTCTGCTCATGCTGCGACACGCAAGTTTGTCAACGAATAGGTGAATGATGTGTAGCTCCCGCACCGATGTTAGACTGTATTCCACATGCCCTTATTGACGTCATTTGCTGTCTCCCCGTGCCACACGAGTTGGTGTTTTTCAATGTATGTCTCCGACCGGTCACTACTAGGCGTCTTCCCCATATCGACCCCTAGATTCACGCAGTGTTTCGTTCCCTACTCAGTGAACCATGGTTACAGAAGTAACCTGAGAAACTATTTATTATATAGGTTTTATGATATGAGAAATAAATAATCCGTGCTATTAAAGGCCCATTCACACTGCACTGTACAGACTAGTACAAGAACTAAAATGGCCAGAACGCTGACTCAATGCAGACTTTTAACACGCCAGTGTAAAATAAATAGGCACTGACCACCGGCCCACAGACTTGACATGAGCCTTTGTCTGTTTTGCATGATCTGGGTCACTGTTGTGTACACTCGTGAATTAGCCATTTATTGTCAATGTTACCATAACAGCGAGAAGCTTCTGTCAGAAAAGGCCACTGAGTCAGCTGATTAAAGAAGTTAGAAAGCATCAGCATCAGCATCATTTAATGGATTATTTAAAGGGATAGTTCACCCAAAATAAAAATTAAGTCATTAATTAATCACCCTCATGTCGTTCCAAACCCGTAAGACCTTCGTTCATCTTGGGAACACAGATTAAGATATTTTTGATGAAATCCAAGAGCTATCTGACCCTGCATAGACAGCAACGCAACTGACACGTTCAAGGCCCAGAAAGGTAGTAAGGACATTGTTAATAGGTGCCTTGACCCCAGTGGGGTCACAAACCTAATTTTATGAAGCTACGAGAATACTTTTTGTGCACAAAGAAAACAAAAATAACAAATTTATTCAACAATTCTTCTCTAGGTGAGTAATCAATGAAAGTGAAGTTTCAAAGAAGTTAATGAAACTAACCCTTTAATGGATAGAGATTGATTTCTGATTGAGATGCAGTGAGATATATATTTATGTATATCCACATTCTACTTCCATCTGCTGAATGGAATATTCCACCTGTCTTCTAATTTTAAAAGAGTGCCTTTCTTTTATCTGCCATGATGAGTTGATCTTCTTATTTATATTAGCTCTAACATGTGTGTGTGGGTAAAATCTGCTACAGCTTTCCTAAGGATCATTTACACAGATCTCATCTGAAGATAGTCATTACAAGTCTATGGTAATCTATATAGATATCTTTTTCCTAGTCATGAACTTTAATTTTTTTGTTATACTACGGGGTCGTTGAATGCTTGAATCTGATTGGCTGACGAATAGGACTGGGTATCGTTCAAAAATTTCGATAAACCCGGATACCTTTACCTGCGATCCGTTTCTGAACGCTACTTCTTTCGATACAGTTTGTTATGCAAAAATTTGAATTACAATTGAAAAATGTAACAACAGAATAAATCGGTGAAATAGTTTTAAAGGGGTCATATAATGCGGTTTCAAGTTTCCCTTTCTCTTTGGAGTGTTACAAGCTCTTGGTGCATAAAGAAGATCTGTAAAGTTGCAAAGACTAAAGTCTTAAATCCAAAGAGATATTCTTTATAGAAGTTAAGAGTCAACCACGCCTACCTAAAACGGCTCGTTCTAACACGCCCCCAAATATATACGTCACGATGTGGGAAGATTTTGCATACGAATGCTACCTTATTCTCACTGTAGTATTGTTGTTGCCGCTGCCATGTTGTGAAGGCACTGTGTTTCATTGTGAAAGGAAAACTACTTTGGTTGGCCTTCGCTTCAGTCATGCCTGGAGCTGATCCGTGCTGTGCCGGAGGAAATAACCTCACTTTCTTTGCGCTGTCGATCGCTGGATCGGCTTTCAACTTGGACGAAGCAGAGTCCAGCCGGGGTCGTCACATGTGGCTGCTGCAAGCCCTCCGGACGCTCCTTCATCAAATCCACCGGCCGCACCGTTCTCAAGCCCACCCACCTCTGCTCACACAAGCCGGCCTCTGCATACTCTAGGCCGGCGGGCTCATTACCGAGGCCTCCTGCCTCCGCTCACTCTAGGCCGCCGTGTTTTTCATTGTGAACGCGAAACTACTTTGTTTGGCTTTCCAAAAAATGACACTACTAGAAATCAGTGGTTAAGTTATATTTACAACACTGTTCCAGAACAGTTCAACCCAAATATTCAGATGTGTGCAGCACATTTTATGGAGGACTGTTTCCTGATCCTGTGAGAGTAGACTACAATGCCGGTTGTTTTGAATCACAGACTGTAAGTACGTTTTTATATTTAAAGAAATTTGCCACTGACGATTCAACGGAGTTGTTTTTTCTTCGCGATCACAAAGGCAGACAGGTTTTATGTACGCCCCGGCCGACATGGCATCACAAGATGTAAGGGGCGTAATTTCCGGGGTCAAACGCTTAGGAATTCGGTCCGGCAATCACCCGCACGTGATAGCTGGGCCACTCCAGAGCACACCTTGCTTTTCAGAGCTGATGACTTTTGAAAAATCGTTTCATAAGGCGGGGCGTAGAGGAGAAACATAATGTACATAAGTGGAAAATAATTTGTTCTTTGTTTAACCGGTTAAACCGCATAAACACTTTCATTCACCAAATACCAAATAATTTTATTTGGTAGCAACATCATATGACATTGATGAGATGGTAGATTAATCCTACTCACACAGCGTTTTCAAGTATAAAAAACGGACAATGGCCTTGCCAATATCTAATCTGATCAATGTCTGGGAGGTGTGGTAACTGTATTAAGCGGAATAATTGACTTCCGGGTCCGTTGAATTCTTAGAAAATATCACACCCTAGGTGTTACGGCCACATCACCAACCTCGGGTGTGCATTATTTTCTAATAATTCAACGGCCCGTCGTCATTCCTTACATAAATCATGTCTGTCACCAGATGATTTGTGTATTATATGTTGAGTCCTTCTTTCCATGGTTAATTCCTAGGCTGCAGCCAAAATGTTTTGGGTTTTTTTTCCCCCTGCCATTATATAGGGGGTCCCCCCCCCCCCCCCTAATAAATATCTAGTTCAAGTTATTTTATTTAAATTTTTAATTTTTCTATATGCTGCCTATATCAGCACACCGTAAAGAAGTCATGTATATCGTTACCTTTGCTCCTATAGAAGCCAGGTTTCTATATCTTTTTGTTTCTTGTTCTTTTGTTAAACAAACTAAATAGCCTTATGTTATTATTTATCTTATTTACACGACAGCATGTCATTTCTGTCTCTACGTTACATGGTCGCGCTCTCTGTGTCACGCACCGTGGAGTTCTGCCCCGATGCGCGAACACACACACAAGCATGCACGCACACACAAGTGAGCACACTCCCACTCCCACTAGTATTTGTAAATATTAAGCCACAATACGACTATTTAAATATGAATTCTGCGTGTCTCTGTGTTAATGAATGGCGCAGATGTGTGGTTTTGTTTACTACTTGTACTGAAGCGCGCGTGACGCTCCCGGTGATATTAACGTCTGCCCTCTCACTAAATGAGGACATAAATACAACAACATCTCCAGAACTGCTCTGTCACTTCATGAGCAATTGACCGTTTCATCTGAGTAAAACTATGCTCATATCATACACACACAGAAATGTAAAGGTATTCAAAGTAACCCATCAAAATAAAAGTTTGAATTAACTTGAAGACATTGCGGCAGAAATATATTACTACTGTTCAGTAGATTGTACGTAATAGGCTCCCCTACACTTACACCCCCCCCCCTACAAAACCGGCCCCCCCTCCGTAAACCTAGGGGAACCCTGTGCAGCTATGTTTTTTTTCCAGTCCTATATTCTACCCGTCACCCCATTGGAGACGGTGTCATCGTTTAAATAAACCGTGCTGCATAAACAGGGCAAGAGCGCAGACCTTTGAACAAATATGCATCGAAACCTCAGAGGAGCCGTCAGATAGGATGGGACTGTAACTGAACTCTCCAAGGCTGTCTGTGGTAGCAGAAAGCATTACATGCAACCCTTTCCATACATCTCTGGAGGGAGTCAGCAAGCCTGAGGCTTTTATGAGCATAACCCATGACATATCTGTGAATAATGTTACGGGGCCCATTAAGGCCAGCTGTGTGGCATACTGTAAGCCAGGTGCATTGTAGTGAAGCTCTGATCAAACTACTGCCATTTCCTCCCACACTTGCGGGGTGTCTGCAATGCAGAAGATCTGTGGAAATGTGGAAAGTCTGACCTCCTCATGGTCACGTTCACCACACAGTCTTCTGAGATACAGTTTTTCTCAGATGTGTCAGATGAGAGGGAAAAGTTGATGGGAAGTTTTGTGAAGGGTTGGGGTGATTTTTGAGCTCTCAGGCTGTTTTCTCTTCAGCTATTAGGCAAGGCAAGGCAAGGCAAGGCAAGTTTATTTGTATAGCACATTTCATACACAATGGTAATTATTGGTATTACAGAGACTGCGCTTCATATCTGTGGCAAAATAGAGGTAAATAACTTAGAATGGAAAACTGTGAAATAAACTCAGATGTATGACTCTATTTTACAGTGAATTATGAATTTTAAACTTCAAGCTTAATGTATTTTCTGTGTCAAAGCTGTTTGTCATGTCCTTTTAAATGGGTTTTAAATGTCCCCTCAATTGTAACAGAGTTCAGTCTCATTTAAAAGCTCACAGATGACTTGAGACACAACGGTTTTTAACTTGAATGGTTTTCAGCCAGGCCTCCAATTATTCCAAGTTTCTCTTTCTCCTAAGCTGTTTTCAAAGAAACTTTCAGAAGAAAAATTCAGGATTTCGTCAATGTTCTCGTATTTTTAATTCCTTCAATTATCTTTCCTGAAATCTTTGAAAGCCTCCGAGAGTAAGAAAAGAGTTGAATAAAAACTGTCTGGCATGATTTTCATATGAATACACTCTTGTTTGACCTTGTAGGGTGGCATTAATTCAACAGTCTCCCACTGCTGCGCTAATAATCCGCTCCCATATGCTGCAAATCCCTCGCAGCTTCCACTACAAACAATTCTCCCCGCAGTCTTTAACGCTCGACTCCCCGGCCTCTGGTCCAGATGTTCTCTTATTGCTGCTTTTTAATATTCAGGAAGTGGATCAGAAAATAATTAAACTCTGCGACAAGTGATGCGACCCCAATTATCTCGTACCGTTGTGGTCGTGACAACATGGGCAAGATGAAGAGGAAAAATAACTGAGCTTTCGGTTTGAGGAATGAACATTTTAAGGGTGTGTGGGAGTGCGGGTGAAGAAACATCTTGGGTCTTTCCTGTTTTAATTCCTTCTCCTGTCAAAATGGTGGAAGAAACTAGAGGCGTCAAACTGAAACGAACAAGTATCTGTCAGTCGGGTTGTTTTAGATCTGTGACACTTGATTTCTCGGTCTTGACATGATTAGGATGACATGACACAGCTTGTTACTGTTACTGCGATATGTGTAATGTTTCGTGTGCACATCTCAGGGCTGTTGGTTTCACTACTACTGCCTAACTAAGTGGGATGCATCACGTTTTGAGTGCCAGGTTATTTCTTTTACTTGTCCTCACTGAAAGCAGGGTGAAGCTGATGTAACCAATCCAACTTTGAATTTGGACCAGTGATATGTCACAAGAGAAATCAAGCCTCTGTCAAAATGTCAGATTAAAGGAATAATTCATCCAAGAATGGAAATCCTGTGCTCACCCTCTTGACTCTCTAAACCTGTATTTTATTCTTCGCTGGAGCTCAAAATTTTAAAAGGTTAGCTCTTTTGAGTACAGAGTGATGGCTGCCAGGTTCTAAGAAGGACAAAAAAGCACCCTGGAAAAAAGGGAAGCTTGGACGTTCTGCTATAAATATCTCCTTGTGGTTGTTCCACAAAAGAAGGAATGGCTCATATGGGGTAAATGACAGAATTTGAATTCGAATTATACTTTTTTAAAAAGTGGAAAAATATGCAATAAGATGACTTTGTATTGTGTTGTGCTTTAGTTTTTAATGCTTAACAACAATATCAGCAACCACTTTTTTTTTTTAGTCTACAAATGGCTGTCCTTTTCCTCTACTTCCTCTGCAGCAGCCACACTTCTTCTCTCCCTTCTAAGCTGAGCTTACATGGATGCCTCTGGCATTCGCAGTGAGCGCTCCAGCTCCAGCAGATGGTGAAGAGAGGGAGAAGGCGAGAGATTAAAAGGGGGTTTCTCTTGTACTTCCTCTCCTAGTGTTCTTTGATCCTTCACGTTTTTGTGGCATATTTGGAATTCTGCACTCAGATGGGTAGAGATTGATGCCTGCACGCATTCATATATCACTGGAGAGGCAGGTATCATCTGTTGTTCAGTGCACATTGGTGTTTTATTTTTTGTTTTTTTTTGCTGCCGCCTGCCTTGGCTGCCCTTGAAAGCTGTCAGTCCATAACACAATAATGTGTATGTGTATATGCATGTGTGTGTATATACAGTGGTGTGAAAAAGTGTTGCCCCCCTTCCTGATTTCTTATTTTTTTGCATGTTTGTCACACTTAAAAGATTCATTTCATCAAACTAATTTTAATATTACACGAAGATAATGCAAGTAAATACAAAATGCAGTTTGTAAATGATTATTTATTTTATTAAGGGAAAAAAAAAGCTGTCCAAACCTACGTGGCCCTACGTAAAAAAATGAATTGCCCCCTCCTGTTAAATAATGAAAGAACTACAATTAACCACATACTTTTAGAAAGCGGAGTTAAACTTCACTAGCCACACCCAGGCCTGATTAACGCCAGACCTGTTGAATCAAGAAATCAATTAAATAGAACCAGTCTGACAAAGTGAAGCATGCTTAAAAAAAAAAAACATTATGCCACGATCTAAATAAATTCAAGAACAGATGAGAAACAAAACAGTTTACATGTATCAGTCTGGAAAGGATTATAAGCCATTTCTTTTTTTTTTCTTGGTCCTTTGATTATAGACATCACTAGCACTGGTATTAGTTTTTTTTTTTGCTTGGCTATTTCTTTAGAACTGCCGCTTGTGAACGGACGCGATCTGACACGCATCATATTTTCCTATCCACCTCTTTTAGCTTTTCGAACCCACTTCAGGTCTTAATGTCTCGATTAATGAGCTTGACGAGTTAATCGGGTGTGTTTGGATGAGTGAGACAGAGTGCGGGGCTTGCTCCAGACAGTTTTGAAAACCATTTCAGAGACAAGTTCTTAAATAACTCCTATATAATAAATACTACATGCATGCACAGTTTTAAGGCAGATTTAATCACCTTTTTGGTAACTTCATTACTTAACTGACCATGACTGTACGGAGCTGACGACTACGGAGACGTGCGGATCCCATGTGCGAGTTTATTAAAACAAGGAGGTTCAGAAACACCGGCAGGTCAAAGCAATGGCAAACAGTATAAATGAGGAGACAAGACAGAAGAGTAATCCCAAACGTGCGGTGGTCGATAAGTGGCTAACCAATACCAGATTGGCTTGACACGCGTGGTTTCAATAACAATGCAAAAGGTCAGGCAGGGGCAAACAGAAATCCGAACCAGGCATACAGAGATGGTAGATCCGAAGTAACAGGCAGATAATCCTAGACGAGGAAACAGATAAGGCAGACTAACTAAGTTCTGTGCGCAGTGAAACAGGCTCTGTAGAGTAGCTATCGCTGAGAGAGAGATAAATGCATACAATACTCGGCAGAGGGAAGGGATAGAGTGATGTTAGATTGAGTGAGTGATTGAAACCGCGTGTGCATCAGCTGGGTGCAATCAGTGTGAACAGCTGTGTGCAATCAGTGCAATGAATGATGGATATGTAGTCCCCGGGGTGATAGGCAACAGTGTGTAGTGCAAGAGTCAATGAAATGAGAAGGGTTACCTCTGATGGCTAGCAGACGGAAGTTCATGGACTGGATACATAACAGAGCACCCCCCCCCCCCCCCCAAGGACGGCTTCCATACGCTCAAGCCTTTTACGATTCCGTATGGCGAGTGGAGTGTAGGCGTAAACAGGGGAGGGATGAGGGCCAGGTCCAACATGAAGTAGAGACCGGGAACCTGAGGCCGAACAATCGGCGCAGGGAGCCAGGGTGGACTGCGTAACAGTTGGAGAAGAACCACAGAGCAGACAGCAACCGCCACTGCGTGCCGAGACCACCACGGCAGAGCGAAGACTCCCCACGGCGGAGCCAGAAGACCCCCACGGCAGTAGCAGTAGAACCACCAGATCCAGAAGTAGACACCAGGCGGGACAGTGAGAACCACCACGCGGAGTCAGAAACCACCACGCGCATAGCCGACGAACCACCAGAGGCCATACATGTAATACCACTCCTCGTGGACACGCACTTAACCCCAGACACCGGCGGTAGCCAGTCTAGGAATTACCACCACAGCTGACAGAGGAACACCATGAGAGCCAGACTCACAGTAACCTACTGCTCATCTTCTCCCTGTGCCGGTGCAGACAGTAGGCCACAACGGCGGAGCAGAAGACCACCAGAGCCCGACAGTAGACCACCACGGCAGATCAGAGGACCACCACAGCGGAGCAGAGAACCACCAAGGCGGAGCAGAGGACCACCGCGCGCACTTTCCGCGCGGGGCATAGAACCACCACGCGGAGCAGAAGCCACCACGGCAGAGCGAGAACCACAGATCCATACAGTAACATACCACCACTCGTTACCAGAGACACCCACTCGTAGCAAGGACCACCACGGCCTGACAGAGGAACCCCAGAGCGACATTAGACCACCACGCCTCGTGCGTGTCCGAGCACCACTACGGCGGAGCATAATTACCACCAGAGAGCCAGACGACCACTTGGCGGAGCAGAGAGAGCACCACTGCTGAGCAGAAGACCACCGGAGCCATACAGTAGACCACCACGGCGGGGCAGAGAACGCAACCACGGCGGAGCATAGGACCACCAGAGCCAGACAGTAGACCACCATGGCGGGGCAGAGAACCACCACGGCGGAGGAGAGGACCACCAGAGCCAGACAGAACACCACGGCGGAGCAGAAGGAACAAGAAACCCCCCCCCGGTGAACCACACCAATCAGAAGACCATGGCGGAGACTGTAACAACGAAAGAGCAGAGACAGACAACACAGACAAAACATTGGGGTTAATAGACTCAAGCCTGTGTTCAGGAATGCAGCCTCTCTGGGTTGCTTTGGTCGGGAACAGGACAGAGCTGACCGTCCTGTGGTCCGTGAAACAACTAGAATCAAAGAAATCCAGGAAACGGCAAAATACCATGCGTGCCGGGGGTAAGACACGGCGGTTACCCGGGGACAGCATGGGTTCCAGAGCTTCCCGCCATAAAAAGCTTGTGACAGTACAGGCAGAGAGTTCATAGATGTGGCCAATCAACAAGCTGTTGGGTGCGGGGTACGATACATCATGAGTATACGTAAGGGGCTAAATAAGAGACCAATACAAGGGCGAGTTGCGCGACCAGTAATCAAGAAACATATATTTCGCTGTGTACAGCGTTGTTCGCAGAAGTATTCACAACAGACAGGGAATGGGGACCCTGCTGCCGCATGTTGAGACAAAAATGCGCGAGTTGTTCAGAGACTGTCATATAAACAGGGCTGAAATATAGAAGCCATTAGTCGGATAAGGGCGGGCCGGCGCGAAAAAAACACAAAACGCAAGAGGTCTAGAAGCGACCACACCGGGACGGGTTTCCAAGGGGTTAACATCATACTCGCGTCTCACCAACAGGAAAATTGCACGGACACAACAAACATAAAACACACATAGGCCGGAAGGACCCACCACATCGGGCGCGTTCTACCAGATGGAGTTCTGAAATAACGGTGCGGGGGGAACAAACTACACCAAGTCTATCTACAGCATCATACACACAGGAATGCCCAGGGAGGAAAGGACAAGTGCTAAATCGAGGGGAACCACCAAACCGGTGGAGTACCACTAAACGCAAAAGGGGGAAGACAGCAATAATAGCGTTCGACAAACCACAATAAGGTAATGCTGGAAGAGCAAAAGATGGTATGAGTACAAATGAGAATTAAAGAAATTAAGGTGAGTTACTTGATGTTCGTGGATAAAAAGAGCCAGCGGGTCGTGGGAATAAGAGGAAAAGGCAGACATAACGTGACGTGTCCCTCAGCAGGATGCTGGATGACCTAGTCCGGTATATCAGGCCTTCTACCGATAGTAGGGCTGCTTTCTCTATAGATAGCTCCTTATTGTAACAGCAGACGAATATGGAGTGAACCGACAACCGTGTAGGTGGGATAGCGGCCGTACGATTGACCGAATGAATGTTCTGGGGGGCAGGTCCACCCCCGTGAATGGTAGTACGCTCGACTGAGAGACCGATTACACATAAATACGGTGGAACAAACTCACACACTACAGCTTAGGTAGGCGCCGGTATGAAGTTGTGAGGTGCCTCTGTTGTGGAGAGAATGGAGACTCAATGAGACAGGATAACAATGGTCATCGGTGGACAGTATGCTCACACGAAGCGGTATCTGCAATACCGTGAGCTAGGCTCCTGACGATAGTAACACACGTTGGGTAATTTGACGGACATGAACCGAATAACATCGTAATTAAAGATGAACTCCGAGCGGTGGAGTGCAACGCGGGCACGTTATAACCCACACAGCGTTGTACTGTTTGGGGCGCGGGTGGGACACATTACCGCGCGCCCGACGACAATACGTACCACCCGCGCATAAGCACGCAGCACGTACTCTAAACGGTTGAAACACATGTGCGTGGCGACCCTAAAAAATAGAAGGAATAACATAACCAGCGGTAACGACTAAAGATGAAAGCAACAGAGAAGCAAAATTCAAATGACACATACTGGCAGACACAGACAAAAATTGATAGCAGAGAACGAAAAAAGCAGAGAAAAAAAGAAAAAGAAAGAAAAGAAAGTGACGACCAAAATAAAATGGAAAGGGACATACAGAATGGGACTAACGCATCTCGGATAATGTAGTGAACTGACCGCACAAATCAACTTGCTAACTTCTCAGAAAATCACTTCCTGATTACCTCATATATGAACTGTAAATTGACCTACTCATACTCCAACTGGGTCTAACCTGCCTGACACGTGTGCTTGAACTAGACATGTATACTGGACTGACTTGATTAGTGAGGACAACTGTGACTAGCCGACTCGAAACCTGTTTGACTTGACTAACTCAATAATGAACTTGCTTTGACCGACTCATGATGATCACCGTGACTTGACTGAACTAGGAATCAGCTGTACTTACTGGACTCATGAAAATCACTGTGAACCACGTGAACTGCAGATCCAATGTGCGATTCTAACTTATTAAAACAAATAGTTCATAAACACCCGGTCGAACAATTCAACCATATATAAGGCAAGACATAAGAGTAACCAAAACGGGCTTTTCCTTAAAACTCTACAATCCATAGTTCTTTTACACATGTCCCAATACATTCCAAATTGTCGCATTTCACAAACAGTATCCGACATACAAGACGATAGAGGTAATCCGAATTACACGGCAATAATCAAAGACGAGGAACCAGACAAGGCAGACTAGGCTAAGTCATCGAAGGAAAACATGCTCCGTATAGTACTATCGCTAATAGAGTGATAACGCATTTACAATACTCTTCAGAGGAAGGGATCAGAGTTAGTGTTTAAATATTGAGTGAGTGATATTAACCAGCTGTTGCATCATTGCAATGAATTAGTGATATGTAGTCTGGGGTGATATGCCACAGTGTGTAGTGCGAGAGTCAATGAAAAATGGAAGTGACCTCTGATGGCTAGCAGACGTGAAGTTCATGCCCTTATACGTAACAACGACATTGCATGCACGTTTATTTCACACTTTGATATGAAAGGATACAGGCTACAGCGCTCACTGGCGCTTTTGTGCGTGCAATTGAAGAGCACGTGCTGCGAACACAGTACTGTTTCCGCGCTCGTTAGACTCGGACCCGGACAAAGAAATCACTCCCTGCTCTTGATTGAATAACTTTTGTAACTTTAATAAGGATTATTCTTTAATTTATACAGTCAAACATGCAAAGCACATTTCATTACTTTATTAAATTTCTGTACCTAAAAACTAATGTTAAACATACCTAAAAAACCGAAAAGCACCATTTATTTTATTTGGATCTTTGCTCTTTGCATTAGTTTGCTGTTGCGTGGAGTTAGATTTATTTTTTCTTCTTTTTTCTTTAGTTTTATTTGTACAATTAGTGTTTCCCCTAACATAGCACATACCGAACCGTAACCGACCCCGTACTCAAAACCGTATACAAACCTAACCTGAGTAATTGAACGTTTCCCCCTAATATGTATGTGTGTATATTACTCTATATATATATATATATAGTTCTCGAAGTGATTACACCCCCTCACATTTTTGTAAATATTTTATTATTTCTTTTCATGTGACAACACTGAAGAAGTTACACTTTGCTACAATGTAAAGTAGTGGGTGTACAGATTGTATAACAGTGTAAATTTGCTGTACCCTCTAAATAACTCAACACACAGCCATTAATGTCTAACCGCTGGCCAAAAAAAAGTGAGTACACCCCTAAGTGAAAAAAATCCAAATTGGGCCCAAAGTGTCAATAATTTGTGTCAATCCCACCATTATTTTCCAGCACTGCCTTAACCCTCTTAGGCATTGAGTTCAACAGAGCTTCAACAGGTTTGCCACTGGAGTCCTCTTCCATCTCCCATAAGCCTCACGGAACAACTCTTGGATGTTAGAGACCTTGCTCTCCTCCACCTTCCGTTTGAGGATTCCCCACTGATGCTCAATAGGGTTTAGGTCTGGAGACAAGCTTGGCCAATCCATCACCTTTACCCTCATCTTCTTTAGCAAGGCAGTGGTCATCTCGGAGGTGTGTTTGGGGTCGTTAACATGTTGGAATACAACTATTGGGATCATACTCTGCTTTAGTATGGTTCACAGTACATGTATGGCATCAGAGCAATGTGAGCGGGCGGAGTGGTAACTATTATCCTCCTTAGACGTCAAGCGCCTTTCTGAAGACCACTCAGCTCGCTCCATAAGCTCAGTCCGCTCAGTCTCACCCGAAATGCCGTTTGGTGATTTTGCCTTGCTCCGCGATCGAGAATCTGTAGAGATCGAGGTCAATATTAGAGCATTTTAGGAGTTCCAGATAGTTGTTTCAATGAGTTGGCAATGCCTTAAATAAATGTAAAGTAAATCAAAGTTAAGAATGAGCAGTTTGGAGAAGAAACTTGAGGTGAGTTCGTGAGACTGTTAAAAAGTTAGTACAGATCATTATTATTCAGAACACAAGATTTACTGCATGTGGGGGGTGGTGGTGGGGGGGGGTGGGGGGGGGGTGGTCGTAACATTGGTGCCAGCAAAAGAGAGCCTCGATTACTACCATAATAAATGAATAAAGGCAGGTAGGCTAAGGTTCGGGTGATGTGCGGTTTTGTCGTGACATCCCCTATCATGACATGCGACAAAATCCAGCCACAAATTTAGAATAGGCATCGTTCTTCCTCTTTTATGCTAGGACTACATTCTGCGCCCCCACGACTTAAGAATTAATTTTTTCATTAGCTCTAAATTCTGGCCACTCATTAAGTATCCATTCTCTTCTCTTTCTTACGGCCTTAGCGCCCACTCTCTATCTCATCTTCTGTTCGTTCTAACTTTCTTTCATTCCCTATAGTGGCCTAATCGGTGGGACGAATTATTTTATTTCGTAATTACTTATAAAATCATTTATTTGCTTTAAACTTAAAACGAATAATAATTCAAGAACTACTAAAACCGGCTCGACGTCGTGACAACGGATTGTTATTCGAAGTAGGTTCGGAGCGCCATAAGTTATTAATAATCTCAGTACTACGGTAGTACCCTAAAGCCTATACACACAGCTGTATATAGAAGCCGTAAATACAGAACTACAGATACAGAACCAGCTATTAGCCGACACCACTTTCTATCTAATATATTCATTTAAAAAAAGTAACGGACCCAAACAATAGTGTAGTCCGACAGAACTGTAGGGCTAGATACTCGGCACCAGTAGGTATAATCTAATATAGGCACGCCAAATTTGTTTTTTACAGAAGAGCGGATCTCGATGCGGGACTTGGTTTAACGGTGAGCGGAGCGAATATCAACGGGACACTTGCTGTGCTGCGGATCGCAGTCTTAGAGCGACGACGTGGCGAGCGCACGTCCATAGAGTGGAAAACGTAGCGGAGCATCACACTGCTCCGCTTCGCTCACATGCTCTGGTGTTGGCATTCATGGCTTCCCTCAATGATAACCGTAGCTCCCCTGCCGGGCAGCACTCATGCAGCTCTTCCCCGACATGCACTCCCACCACCATGCTTGCCTTGTAGGCAAGACACACTGCTTTGTACTCCCCACACCTTGAACACCATCTAATCCAAATAGTTTTATCGTGGTCTCATCAGCCCACACAGGACATGAGTTACACCCCCCCCCAACCATACACCCATGTCCTTAGTCTGATTGTCCTCAGCAAACTGTTTGCGGGCTTTCTTATGCATCAAAAAACGCACATCTTTAGAATCCAGGCTTCACTAATCATCTTAACTCGACTGCCACCACTCGCAACCCTAATTGAGTGCCGCTCCCGTGCCGGCCACTCATCATGATATCTGATAATACCCTTTACAGGACTTCCACCCCCACCCTTCAACGCTGCCGAATGCTGGCAGCACCTTCGTAAAAACCTTACAAACCTACTCATACGTCTATTTCCCAAACACAGTCTCTGGATATGACGCTGAGCACATGCAGTCAACTTCTTTGGTCGACCATGGCTAGGCCTGTTCTGAGTGGAACCTGTCCTGTTAAACCACTGTATGGTTTTGGCCACCGTGCTGCAGCTCAGTTTCAGGTCTTGGCAATCTTCTTATAGCCTACTCCATCTTTATGTTGAGCAACAATTCTTTTTTTTCAGATCCTCAGAGAGTTCTTTGCCATGTGGTGCCATGTTGAACTTCCAGTGACCAGTATGAGAGAGTTAGAGCGATAACACCAAATTTAACACATCTGCTCCACATTCACACCTGAGACCTTGTCACATGACACCGGGGAGAGAAAATTACTAATTGTGCCCAATTTGGACATTTTCACTTAGAAGAGACCTGTATTCTGTGAGATCCTGTAATATATCTATATATATTATATATATATAATATACCACCTACACTAGGGGTTTGTCACACTACTAATCGACTAGTTGCATATTACACATACATATGGGTTGCAACAGACTATTCAACTAGTTACTTCAATGCTCTGCCATGACGCTTTAAGCTTGATGTCGACTAGTCGCTGGTCCTATAGAGGGCGCAACAGGATAAGAAATCTTTGAAGGACTTCCACATTTACGCTCAGTTTCCAAACAGTTCAAATGACAAATAAATGCATACTCTGAAAGCGCTCCACAAGACATGTGTGATTATATTACTGGATGCTCGAAATTGAATGGGAGAATGCACGTTTTAAACAGCTTATTGTACAGGTAAGTTAATCGCCGTTTTAATCTAATGCGCTGCTGCACTGTAATGCACATACATAGGCTTCAGACAGTAGCGCGTACATCACACGCACAGAGTCATTCAGCGTGGAAATATTTTGTCAACACTGTTCTGTGATTTCTCACTAAAATAGCTTAGAAACTGTGAAGTTCAAGCATATATTTCTTAATAACTAAATCCCACAGCTTCACTACTAGTAGAGAGACGCTGCCAGGTAGAATTAATTCACACACGCAATGGCTCTCACTAATGCATTCATATTAATGTAATCTTTACTGTGCTACTTTATCTGTATCTGATTTAGAACGAGCAGAAATCTGTGAGAAATATAACGACCCAAAATCAAAAGAACTGATAAAAAAAGCTGTATTAGGGCACAGTCCATGTATTGCGCTTGTGTTGTCTAGGCCAGAGCCTGTGTACTATGTGGTCACAGCGCCAGATCCTACATATTCGGGTGACATCATACAGAGTGGCACTCCGCGCGAGTCTGTGGGCAATCTCATCAAAGCTACCGCTTTTCATCGCATAAGCGGGTCGCTCTTAAAAAAAGTCAGCATAGTCGGCTCACTATGGATGAGATTAACTCAAAAGGAGTAAGAGACCACTGCACAATTCACAGCCCATGCACGGCATCCACCATGTGAGACCATGTAGCCTTCCATCTCCACAACAAATGCCGTGCATTTGAGTCTGTGGAATTCAGATTAGTGATTTGTGCAGGGTATTCGTACAAATACAGACATGTTTTTTCGAATAAAAATGTTTCTGTTCTTGCATTATCTTATCATACATTGCTCATGCAAAAGGTTCTGTGCATAGGTGGATCAGTGGACATCGCGCGCCTTAATTGACTGTCTAGTCGCTCCTTCGTCGATCGTGTTCGGGGTTTTCACATTTGATGTTTGAGACTTCATTTTTCGCAAGCGTTACTAGCTTTCAACGACTGCTCACACCCACAACTAACACTCGAACACAGTGCCCCAGTGCAATTCATCTAACGTTGTACTTCGATTTGAAAATTTGCAAATTTCGTCCACACTGAATACAAATGTCCTTTGTTTCAACCGGTGTCTTGCAAGTTAGCAATTTACGTTCATAGTGTCAGCATTTCTTCAAGTTAGAGACATATTTTGAATACAAATGGTTATAGCTTTTGATTAACCTTTCATCATTTTTGCATAGCCGTCTATAAAACTGTGCTTTGGTGGATCAGGCGACCGCGCGTGCATTTAATTCCACGTCCTTCGTAGTCGATTTCCTTATTGTGATTCATTTGAACTTTTTGAGACTTTCGTTTCCCCGCCCTTTTGCTTACCAAAGCCTTGTCCAATCCACACACAATCCCAGCACAGCTCCGGCCGATTCCACGAGCGGCTGATAACAGAAAATCCGCGCACCACTCAGATTTCACCGACAGGCCCCATAGTCACTTGTGCGCGCATCTTCCCATCATACTGTTCTGTTGAATGTTTACATTGTTATTTTGTCGTTGGTTGAACAACCTTTTGGGTTAGGCGACTTCTCTCCTCGCTCTGTGAGCATGCCACTACACCTAAGATGTTTTACTGTCGTTGTGGCTAAGGGAGCTTGTCGTTGAGACACAGATAGCGTATATTAATTCCTGCTCACACAGCGAGCACTCCATTACGCTACCCCTCGTTTGTTGTTTTTCGTTCCTTTTGTAATTCCAAAGCACGTTGTCAGTTTATTTCCTTCCTGGTATTAGGTTATTTATAGGATTAAAAGGGCTATTAGTTCTGCTCATTCTTTAAGCCTATTAGTAACCCACGATACTACTTTACTAGTTATTTAATATTTAAATTAACTTAAACGAACTACTATCTTAGACACCGAGGCGGCTTTATGAGCGCTATATCCCTATTACTGTCTCCGCCTTACCTGCCGCTGCATCAAGCAATCGCCATAAGATAAACATTGGTATATTTATGCTACTTATTACTCCTAACTGTTTTGTCGGTGAGCGATCATGTGTCTGCTCTCCAAAATGAGTTGACAGGATACGATGGCTGTGATGAACCGGACTTTATCTCCAAATTTGTAAAGAGGTTATTCGGGAATATTTTAAGTTCTATCATTTTTTCTGGTGCTTCTAACGTATTTAGTGCGTCGGCAGTTATAGGCTAAAGGTGTCGGTATGGCCACCGGGGGGGGGATGTGTGGGGATAAAAACACATTAAGCGCATACAGTGTCCAAATCGCAGATCCAAGGTCCATATTCACAATGGGTGCCTAGGAATTTGAATGCAACTGACTATTATTTATTAGGCCTATGTAAACAAGGACTTTGGACTTAACCCACGGTCCAAAAAAAAGGCACAAAATAAATCTGGCGTCGGCACATATCAATCGTCCCGCTTCACACTGTAGCAAGAGGGTAGCTTTTGGCCCGACTCCAGACTGAACACCGGAAATTGTTACTATAGGCTTATTTATAATTAACCATAGACTAAATCATCAGTTCTATGTGGATCTACTGTATTGTTTGGTTGACTGTATTTTTTTGCTGAGAATAGAGGCTACAGCGGTGTTGCATCGGTAGGTATATATGAAAGGCGCATTTCTCCGGATGCAGATATGGCTATCAGCATCGTCAGACTTCATCTTTGCATAATAATATTAATAATACAAGGAAGGAATAACTGACATCGTGCTGTTGAATTACAGAAAGAAAAGAAAAAACCAAGGTACCGTCATAAAGTTCTTGTTTGGCTAAATTAATATAAGCTATTCTGCGTCTTAAGACAATTTAAGTTGAAAACCAAAACCAAACCAAAAAGAAACAATGAAAACACAATGTAACATTCACAGAACGTACTGATGGAATGCGCACATGTGACTGGGGCTAGTGCCATCTAGTGGTCGCTGATTTTCTGTGTCTCAGCTGCGCGTGGATCGCGAGCTGTGGGTGTGTGGATTGGGCAAGGCTAAAAGAGCAGAACGAAAGTCTCAATTCAATATGAATCCAATAGAATCGACTCAGAAGAGACGTGTAATTAATGTCACGTGCTCCCCGCCTGATCCACAAATGCCACATTTAATCGCTATCAGCACAAATGAATGATACGTTTAATACAAACTATACATTTGATTCACAAATATGTCGCTACGTGAAGAAAATGCTGCACATTCATGTATTTCTTAACTCTGGCAACATTTCCGGCTTGAAAACCTTTGTTTCCAGTGTATGATCCGCCACATTTGCAATTTTTTCAAATCGAGTACCGTTAATAGATTGCACTGGGCCTTGTTCGTTGTCTCATCTGTTGGTGTGTGTATCGTCGCGGAATTATCTGCTGTATTAATCTCTGCGAAATGAGTCCTCAAAATCCAATGATCCGAACAAGATCGAGCGCGACAGACTTCAATTATGTGCACGCGTGTCCCCTGAATCCACAATCACAGAAGCCCTTTTTGCATGATCAATTTATTTAATATTTAATGCAGAACACTAACATTTTTATTCGTCAAACATCGTCTGTTATCTTGTACAAATCCCCCTCGCCACAATCATTTAATCCAGAATTCCAGACTCAGATTGAAAGGTATTTGTTTGTGGTTAGTAAGATGCATGTATAAAATTTATGCAGTGCATGGATAATTGTGCGTGCGTCTATTAATCATTTTGAGTCTAATATCATCCCATATTCAACCCCTAATATACAGTGTATATATATATATGAGGATTTCATTTGCAAAAACCAAAAACAGAAAACACGTTTTTTTTAATTGCGGATTCCAAGTAATATCAATCAAGCTGCAGTTGGGTTGTTTTGATTAAGTAATAATAACTTATAAATGCAGGTAATTTACTAAATTAAAGTTCATTGAAAGTATGTTTTTTTTCACATATTAAAAGTTTGTTTTCTAGCAAAAGCAGATAACTCCAAAAGTCGTTTTTTTTGGCAAATGCCGATAACTCCACATTTCATGTTTTAGAAAAAAAAAAACTCGTTTAATCTTTGTAACCTCCTCAGATGACAATGTAGATGCCTGATAAACGTTGTTGTTGTTGTGATCTTAAACTGTATGGATGGGATTACACGCAATACACTGAGCTTTTCCCTCACCATTGTAACGCGCTGCTTTTGCAAAGTTCCGAGAAAACGTTTCAGCTTTTATTTTCCTTTTTCGCCCTGAAGAAGACATCACAGGTTCATCAAGTTTGTCGAAATTATCCATCCTCGATCACTTTTAGTCAGCTTTTATGAAACTCCTCTCAGCTAGCACGTCTTTTCAAAGTGAAAGTAGCCTTGTCACCTGAATACAGCGCGCTGATTCGCTAAAACTGACTTATCGGCTTCTGTTCAGAAACATGGGCGCTTGTCGGTTTCCGCAGTAAAACGTTGTAATGACATTATCATTTATTTATTCATTATTAATTTGTAATTATAGGGAATTAATGATTATTAATTTATTCAGGTTTTCTGAATGTCCCAAGTCCACCTGATCAAACCATTCCAAATTTGCTAGTTTTACTTCAAATCCAGGTCGTCCAGCGAGCCAGTGATTCTTAATATCTTTTAACAAATTTAATATGTGTCTTTTGTATTCTCCCTGGCCACGGGTGAAATACAGTTATGATTATTTGTAAGCTCTTAACAGAGGTAATTATTATAAGTAAGCTACGAGCTAAGGCAGCAAGCAAGGATCGTTTGGCAAAGGTTTTAACCTTGAAATTATGACACCAACAATGATTGTTTATAAATGAAACATGAATTTTTTTGGCTAATCTAGATTACATAAAAAATAACTAAAACATACACACACATACATACAAAAGTTAAAGGAAATTAGTTGACGGAGTTGCATGAAGTTTTCACAGTCCTAGCTCGTTTAACGAGTGGTTTTAAATTCGACCTAGGAGAAAAACCAAGCAGAGAATCGGTCTTAATTTTACTGCTTAAATTAATTCTACACCAGTTCAGCTGAGTTGAAGATTTTGTTCGTTACTTGCGTTCTTTGGCTTGACAGCTGAAAGCAGAGGTGATTCAGTCGCTGTAGCGGGCTTCCTGGATGTCTGTTGAGGGAATTCCTTCGCTGATTGGCTGTTGATCTGACATTGGAATGACGTATGAGCTACGCAGCAAAAAAGTAACACTAAATACTTGGGGAACCCCTCGAATAAAGGAGTAGTTGGAAACCCTAACCCCAAATGGATAAAATTGACAACAGAGGCTATGAGCAGTTCTTATAACCAAGTACTGAGTTTGAAGCCTTTCAGTTTCTCTGAAATCGCGAAGTGTCCTGAATGTCCTGAGTTCTTAGATGGTCTTGCTATGATGGCGGTGTTACGCGTGGAGCTTGTCGCGCTCTACCAGGTGCAAGCCAAACGTCTTGATCGGTTTCACACAAGCAAACCAAAACTAACCCGTGTCTTGCATTGGGTTTTTGATCCGCGGCGTAAGTCCATCCCACAGGTCGGTGTTCCAATCAGGATAGTGGCTGCGGGGTCTGGCCACGGCCTGTGTGGTTTGTTGTTTGGAGAGTATTTCTGCAAGTTTTTAAATCTCTTCTGATAACAGTATTATCATCAGAGAATGATACAAAATATAAACTTTTCACGAGCACCAATGTTCGGCGAATAAGACAAGCTCTCATTCAAGCTTAAACAGCAGGTATTTTGCATACACAGTAATCGTAATTAGTTATAAAGTTATAAAGCAACGATTAAGATATTGTGGTTTCAATAACACAAAGTATATATATATATATATATGGTCTAACACATACAGTGGCTACATTTTCACTACTTATACGTTTTAAACAATTTGTCTTTTTTAAAATAGATACAATGTTCTGTTTCTTTGTCTGTGACAAAAGGAAGTAAGGGTTTTGGTCATGCAGGAAAAAAAGGTGGTTAACCATGGGGTAGTCATGTGGCGTCACGCTGTACATCCTGTGCTGGCCTGAGGGCGTCATTTAATCCTTTTCCTGTTCTGGAGATAATGGTTCCATCCATTGGTGGGTCCCAAGACATGGGGCTTCTATAGGTTGTGAATGAACTCTTTCAGTTCTCGATACAAAGAAAGCTTTGTCGTCTCCTGATCGAATTAGTTTCGATCTCATGAGTAGATGAGTTTACCATACTGACAGGAAATCACCCGAAAATATGGGATTCATGTGCTCATGAAATAGCGAACCTTGTGAATAGTGATATCAATGTCTGTTCATATTAAGACAATCCCTACAACGTGAACTTGCGATGCCTTGAAAGTGGACAAAACCGGCTTTGTTAGTGTTGGTTGTATGATTTGGGCCATAGTCTTGAAATTGTGAACTGCTGTCCTGATATTCTCCTGTAAAATGTATTGATACACTTTAGAGTTTATTGTTGCTTCAATGATTGCAAAGTGTCCAGACCCTGAGGCAGGAAAGCAGGGATGCTTCACAGTTGAGAAGAGGTTTTGGAGTTGGTGTGCAGTGCCCTTTTTTCTCTAAACGAAACATTGTGCAGTTTTGTCAAAAATTTAAATTTTCAAATGTCCACATAACGTTTTCCCAAAACCATTATGGTGATAGTGGACACATGATTTGTTATCCTGTTATTCTTGGGTTCTTTCTTACTTCTTACTGAGTTACCTGTTGTGTTCGTCAAATGATCTTTGCAGGATGCCTGCTCTTAGGGAGAGTAGCAACAGTCCAGAATTTTCCACATTTGTAGACAGGGTTTCTAGCCTTTTTCCGCTTTGTGCATCTCTGTAATGTGTTTTTAGGTTTGAGACATGGTTTACACTATTCAGCGTTTCCTAAGAAAACCTGAATTGTCAATAACTATAGGCTTTGTGTGCTTTTATTTAAAGCGCAGGGCACCTGTGTGACCCACACTTTCATTCTCATTTCCCTAATTGACTCCAGTTAGTTTGTGGAGAAGTAGTAACACAGAGTTTCACATACTTTTTCCAACCTGGCCTGTCAATGATCACTTAGTAAAATTTTGTCGTTAGTTTGGTCAGATTGGGTTTGTCCGCAATTGGGACTTTATTTTGTGACATATTCTTATATAAGTTTTACATATAAATGGCAAGATTAAGTTTGTTAACCCTTTGAAAATATCTGAATTGTAACATTAAATTGGTATCCATGGTTTCAGTTCCGGGATAGAGCAGTTTATCAAAAGATTCCCAGCTTATCATACTTTTGCCATCATAGTATCAGCACCACAGTCAAATCTTGATTTTACCTCAAAAACATTTGAGTTTTACCCACTCAGAGGAGGTCTGCATGGCTTTTTTTTCAAGTTATATTATCTGTCCACACATTATTTCCGAGGGGTAGCGGACCAGCATGGCCTCTGCTCAGTCTTGGTATTAGAGTGCCATGTGAAATGGCTGTTCTCTGATGGCTGGTGTCTGGGGAGCCACTTTTTGCTCTCATTAGAGCCCTGCAATTTATAGCATGGATGGCCCTGAATTTCATGCTTCAAAGTGGAGGAGAGTCTGTGGACGTTCTGTGAATTAGCCTTTATGACAGGGGGGAAACATGGACCTGTTAGTGAAATCTCTCATTTACCCTCTCTCTCATGCTCTCTCTTCCTCTCCCTTTTATTCTCTTCAGCTCCCTTAACTGTTTTAACGTAGACTCTATGTATTATTCTGTGGGAACAGAAAGACCATTGCTTTCTCGATTAATGTAGTGCAGTGTGCAAATTATTCAGTGATTGGTTTATTATTAAAAAGGGATTTCGTGTTTTTTAAGGGAATGTTAAATCCAAATGAAACAAAAAAGAATCTATTAATGTTTGTCAATTCACAGGGACAATACATATTGATATATTAATGCTTGCAATAAAGTTATTGGTGTAGTTGCTTCAGAAAGTCCTAAAGTGATTTTTCTTCTGTTGCGTTATGGGTCTTTTGTGTTTGCTCTAAGACGCCTCCAGATTGATGATGTGCATCTGTACCATGTAATTTCAGCCCTCCGCTCACCTGATCTGAGCTCTTTTGAAAAGTCCATTAAAAAAATTATAGCATCAGCCTCAATTATCTCAAGTCAAATGTAAAGGTTTGATGGTCCATCCGCCGCATTTCATTAAGAGAGGCCGCCTTGCCTTTTAATTACCTGACATATTTTTCCCTCAGAGTTTTAATGGCATCAGAATGTGTTAAATGGAAATTCCATTTAGAAATGGCGTTAGGAATAGGCAATCCTTTACAAAGAGTTGAAGCAATGTAAATTCATGGGTATTAATATGTGCTCTGTAGGTGGATTATAAGCACATAAATGAATGCGTCTATGCAGGGCTGATCACCAGAATAACTTTAGATCAGAGCTTGTCTTGGCGGCACAGTGTCGACTGCATAATTCTCATGTCTCATATCACATTCTAAATACATTTGACTGCTTAAATTTGCTGTTTTATATAATTCAGTGATGTATTTTATCATGGAGACAGCAGCACCTCATGCATTATTTGGCCTCCATCTCGCTGCAGTCTCGGCAGTAATACAGTATGCATATGCTAATAGGTTTCTATTCATTGGGTTTGCAGTGGGTTGATGTACTGAGGGGATAGAACCCTGAATGTGTGACCTTCTCCTCCTCCTGTGAATAGATGTGATGGATTTATAGTCAGATATAACCGCTCCCTAAAATGCTGAATATTTCAATCTTCTTAGTTCTCTCGAGACACAGATGACTGGCAAGACGTTGACAGCCACAAAATGCGTGTGTTGTTGGGGCTGATATCAGTCTGTGCGAAAATCATTTGAAAGAGCATTTCTAATGTGTAAATGGTAGAAATCGATAAAACAAAGTGGGAGAACCAAGCAAGTCAAAACATTAGGTTGCAGTTAGATAAACTTCATATTTCAATTTTTTTTAGAAATGTTTTAGAAATGGCATTTGTGTGTGTGTGTGTGTGTGTGTGTGTGTGTGTAAAGGTGATGTGCAGAATACTTAATTGAATTACTAGAAACATACTTGAAACTTTGAGAGTTTGAGAAAATTACATTTTAGTTGCAAATATGTTTTAATGTTACAGAATTTAAAGAATTGTGAATAGCATTTCATTACGTAGGTTACAAGTAATTGCACAGGTGTGTCATCTTATCTCTGTTGGTTCAAAATATCATGGTATTTGTCAACATTTGGATGAATAAATCAAAAGGATGATTTGTCTACTACACATACTCAATAATACACATGACACTTTTGATATTTTCTTAGATATGCATAGAAACAAGGCCTTTACTACATCCTGCAAAAAAGTGTGCTTTCACTTGATGAATTTATGACAAATTCTGTACTATTGTACGTAGAATTTTTCAAACTTCACATATTAGCAGTAATAATACATTTTATATAAAAAAGTTATGTTTAAGGTTATTTTGTTGCGCAGTACTTTGTTTGCCAAAAAAGAAAGGAATTGTTCAAATGTCACTTGAACTCGGCCTACATTTTAAAAGATTAATTAAATCGCTACGGTTTTAAGTTTGCATTAATTTAATTACCACCTTTGTATTAATTTGTAGAGATTATAAAACACAGAATCTGGAAAAATTAAAACAAATAACAGGATTTCTGAAAAAAAAATAAACCACCTCTCATAGGGCACTATATTGTTGCCATACTATGGAGTGTGTAGATGTATGTGTATGAGTGTGTGTGTGTGTGTGTGTGTGTGTGTGTGTGTGTGTTTAAGCTATATTGGAAAGAGAGCCCTGGTGGCAGTAGCAGCCTCACTGTGCTCTATTTACACGTTCTGTTGCTCTTCACAAGGGTTTGAAAGGAGACTGAGCACCTGACCCTAGGTTGCTTTCCATTTCTTTTGCTAAACCTATTAATTTCTCTGTGTGTCCATTGCACCCCTGTGGCCACATACACACACATTCTGCAGCCTGATCCCTCTCAGCCCATGTTACTGTGAGTGCAGAGATTCATGGGTGTTTATTGCGGATCAATTAGCTCCCCTCAACTCACGGCTCAGCGTACGGTAATTACATGGTGATGGGTAAACTACCTGTTTCTCCTTTTTATTTTATTCTGGGAAGAGGCAAATCAGTCGGAATGCATGAATATAATTGCAGGGTTGTTGTTTTTCTGAGGATGAGAGGATTTGTTATTAACTTAATTATAGACTGGTATAAAGATTATGAATTCTTGTAGCCTTTCAGTTGACCATCAGCTCACAGGCTTTGAGTAAGTTGAGGTTTTATTTGCCTGTTTCTGGCAAATGGATGTCTTTTATATTTTGTGCTGTCCTCATTGACTGCAAGAAAATCTTTCATTTTCCTCTCTTCTTTTCTCACTATGTGTCTGCTGGTGCAGAAGAAATCCACTCAATGCCACCCAAAATACCAGAGGGCTTTTGTGTCTGTAAACCGTACCAAAAATGTGGTTGTCTTTAGTATGACTATTGATTACTTCAATATACGTTGTAGCGAATCAGCTCATGGGGAAATATGAATAATTAACCATAACTAGTTATAATTAACTATTCATATTTTAGATCCGCTGTAGATATTTAGCTGACCTCTCAGGGTCAACTGTCTTGTCAATTCCAAGAACGTTAATTTCCTGGTTAAGGGAAATAATTTCTTACTGTACAATTCTACAGTTGTAACGTAAATCTGCCGATGATTAGGGAACTCCGGTATGAGCAAACAAGGAACACGTCAGTGTGACTACAAGTAAGGTTTTATTAATACATCAACACTTAAACTAGTCGAACATAATACCTAAACCACATTAAGCTGGCTAACATACACATACACACCCACCACACACACACATTAACAGTTGTATGGAAAGGGTTAAAGTTTATCAGCCATCGAAACGAGGCATAAAGAAGAATTTTATGGAACACTGCCTATGCAACAGATCTAAAAAACTGAGGGCAACAGCAGATTCTTAGTTCAAAAAAACAACTTGTAAAAGGTGTAATGATACTAATGCATCAATTAAAATCTCCATAACAATTACCTGCAATCCCTGCGAACACCTGCATCTCACAGTGAGCAGCTTCTAACCCGGCTGTCCCACAACACGGGTACCACAGATAGCCTACTGGCTAACAACAACAACAAAAAAACATCCTACCCGGACTAACACACTTCAGGATGACAGGTGACACAGCATCGACACCTGCTGCATAAGCTCGAGGAACCACACCTTGCTACAGCCTACATCACAACAGCACACCACCAGACAGCATCCAACACGGCACCAAAAGCCAAAAACCACCACTGGCTCCCAGCCGTGAGTGCCAGGTGTGTGTTTGATTGTTCTGCACCTTTGAAATCGCTCGTTGTTGTCTATTCTACGGACAAAAACGCTCGAAAGGGGGGAAATATGTAGCGTCTGGACCAATCCAACACAATACTATATTCTCTTTGATGAATTGTGCTAATTGATGCATTAAGTATCCGTTACACCTTTTTACAAAGGTGTGTTAGAACTAAGAATCTGACGTTTCCCTCAGGTTTAGATCTTTGAATATGCAAAGTGTTCCATAAAATTCATTCTGTATGCCTCTTTCTATGCTGAGTTAAACTTTAACCCCTTTCCTATACCAACTGTATGTGTGTGTGTGTGTTTTGTTAGACCAGTTTATGTGTTTATGTGTATGTTAGACTAGTTTAAGTGTATGTAGTTAATAAAACCTTCTTTGTATCACACTTGACGTGTTCATTGTTTGCTCATAAACGGAGTCACTAATCATGCAGATTTACAATACAAGCTTGGTAGAATTGTACAGTAAGAAATTTATTTCCCTTAACCAGGAAATTAACGTTCTTTGTTTGAGATTAAGTGTGAACCAGTAACGCTTGACCTCTGAGCAGTGCCACAGCCGACATCACTACAGCGTGATCAGCAAATATCGCACCTAGTTTATCTATAACTAGTTCATGGCTTGTAATCTATTCCTGATTTCCCTGTGTGACGCTGTTCTATTTCGCTACAACGTTCAATAAAATCTCTTATATATCAGGGGTCTTCAACCTTTTTTAGGCCAGTGCTAATTTTTAAGCATGTTCTATAAGATTTTAAGATTGTAATTTTGTTGTATTCACATCCTTTGATTCTTGCAACCTACACTGAAGCCATTAATCAGTGCTATTGATGTACAGAGTTTTAATGTTATGTAAAAAAAAAAATGTGAGAAATGAATCTTTAGCTTCTTAAGCTTTGGTTAGAGTTACTATTATTTTTTTATTTAACACATTTTTATTTCTTCACAAAAACTAGTTTGGGATCAAACGATAATTGCCAGACCCCCACAGTGCCACCACGGACCCCCTATTGGTTACAGACCCCCTGTTGAGGACCCTTGATACATGCACATGACTACAGTTGGTTAAAATACAGTTTATTTCTGATTTATCAAAGTATGCATATGCTTTAATAATCTTAAATGTGCTAATATGTGACGTCGTGACTAAAGCATAATTTGATTGGAAACTGGACAGATGTCACAAACTTTTGCTTTTATCTTGTAACAGTTTGACAGGATTAGCCATTTTTCAGCTCTCGTTTACATTAAGTTTCACCACTTGCGCCGATCCAGTGTCGATCCCACAATCTCCAATGTCCCGTAGAGAATGAACTGGAAAGGCCTGCTCAGTGGACTACATTCAGCCACTGAAAAATCCCAGATTGTCAGAGCAGTCATTAGTCTGAGTTGTCCACATTATCTGAGTGTCCACACACACATATACTCCTTCCAGATAAGAGAATTTAAAGGGCACCCAATTACCTCTGAATCCAAGGTTATTTCCTATTAAGATCTCTGCTTCTTTTACCTTGGGGATTTTCAGGTTTTGCTCAGATTTCACGCAAGCCTCAGAGGTCATGCAGTCTGGAGGGGAAAAGAGTGATTACAGAAAAGTTGACCCTTTGTTCTTTTTGGACTTGGGGGCCGTAACAGCCCTGGGAAAAGATGGGTGGACATTGCTCTTTTTCATCTTCATCTCTTCCTCCCCCCATGACAAAAACTCCTATAGTTTTTTTCTTTTTGCTGCTCTAATGCAGATTTCCAAAGTTTTATAGCAACTGAGTTTCAGTTTTGCACACCATAAATGCAGATTTAAATCAGATTTATATTCCATTTGATCTGTCTGTTTCTTGGATTAGGGACAAGGTGGAAAAAGGTGTGTGTGTATTCTTATCTGGCCACAGTGAAATTAACCTGTAATCCTGTGAATCTGTGTGTGACAGGGAGAAATTATATATTAATAAACCTAGAATTTACCAAAGAGACAAGCACCTCAGAGACTGTGCAAGAATATTTGAATTACCGTGTAAAAATATTTGAATTACTGTACAAGAATATTTGATTTGGTCACAAAAAAATGAATGAATGAATGAATGAATAAAATAAGCAATCAAATCATATTATGAACAGATTCAATAAATGAATGCTTAGTTAAGTGATTATTGGCACCCGAATAACAAAATTACCTGCACACTCTAAACAGAGAAGAAATATGTTTAAAAATATGTTTAGCATTTTGCATGCTTATTTGAATCTTTTTCTTGTGACTGTGAAAAGCAATTATTGCAGAAGTATAGATGGGATTATGTGGTTCAACTCTGTCCAGTCCATTGGCTGGTCTTGTTGGCTCTTCTGTTGGTTTATTTTAGAGAGCTTTTTGGCATTTGTTTGCTGTTCAGGCTGGAAGACCAGCTAGACCAGATTAAACTGGCAAAGACCAGTTTAATGGTCAGTTTAATGGGGGTTTTTTTTTAGTTATTGCGCTGTGCCTCACAAAAGCTGCTTTTTGTCCACTCAGTATGTTTAAATGCCCCACATTGAGATCATTGCAGGAGATCATTGCGAAGTCCCCATTGATTTTTCTCTTTTCCCATGGCCCTACTGACCTGTTGACGTCCTGCCTGTAAACATGTTTTTGTTTTAATTATTTTTTTATCCCTTTTAAGAACATTACCATAACATAAATGTCAGCACTCCCCATATAAACACAGATCAAAATAAAATTCAATAGCTTTGCTAGTTAAAAAGCATTTTATAATTTCTTCTGCCTATACAGACTATACAGTCCACATTGTTGTTTTTTCCCCCCCAAAATGTATGAGTAATTACTAAGTTGAGCATGATTGAAATCTCTTTGTGCTGTGGCATATAGTGCTGTTGATTTGAATAAATAGGCAATATTCTGAGGTCAAAATGGAACAACAATGCAGTACACAAGACTAGAAGAACTGCCCGAGGACTAGTCTTCATGTTTTTCAAATCTGCATTACCCACATGAAGGTCAATGTGTCTGGAGAACATCCACATTACAACACAGCGCACTGTTTTTAATTGGCTTTTAATTGTTTCTTAATTATTTATTTAAATGTTTAAACATCTTTAAATTAGGATATATTTAATTGAGGGCAAAAAGGCAATTCTTTTTCGAGAATGTATCTTCAGAGAAAGATGTATTATTTTAAACATTCATTAAGGTTCATACTTAGAAAAATAATTGAAATAAAAGTTTATATTCTCTGAAATCAAGACTAATAACGAAGTACAAAGTATGAAAAAAAAGTTATTCAGCATTTCATGGCTAGTTATTTCAGATGAGTTTATTGTATGGAAAACAACATCTATGTTATCTATGAAATGTATTTTATTCAAAATCATCCTTGACAGTAAATTATTACAGTAAGTAATTTTCCCTCCTTATCCACAGCCATCACTATAGAAATATGGACATTTATGAATTTGTCAGTTTTGGGGGGAGTTAATTGGATGGTTGTCAGTTCTTTGAAGAATTTCAGGATTTGAAGGTTTGTTTTTGCTCATTTTGTAACTTTTTATTGATGTTGATGTTAGAGACAGGACTGGGAATTATTGGGTAAAGAAAGAGAAATAGGATCAGGACATGGTGGATTTAAAACTGCTTGTTCATGTCTGAAGAATGTGCACATACCGCTGAGCCATGGCTCCAGCTACAGTATATTTAATGTTTTAGTGAGCGTATCAATTGCTACAGTTAGAGCATCGAATAAGGTCTTAGAAAAACCCACATGGCAAGTTCATCTAATAAAAGTCTCCTTTGACTTTATAGCCTCTGCTCAAGCTTGTAGCCTTTTACATAACATTGTAATCAGCTTACGTTTAACATTATCACTCCACTCTCACCCTCTCAGCCTTTGGAACCGACTTCTGGACAGTTATTTAAACAGCTGAGATTATAAGAGAATCGTGGCTCAATTTAACGAGAGCGTAAATAGTATGGCTCTGTATGTTAATGTCATGCATGCTGTTCCGGCTTTTGCGGTCTCCATCTCTACGCTTCCTGCTCGGTTGTAATAGGCCGCAGGCTCTTAGTTTATCATCACTCTAAAGGCCACAAATTAATACTTGTCATGAATTGAGATCTGGCTTTTCAAAGAGCACTGGACGCTTGTTAAATGCCCATCCACGAGCCGTTAGTTGTTCACAGCAAGCATGTTAATCATCAAATAAAGCTGCTAAATATGAACTGATGTCTGTTTTTGTCTTATGAAACTTCCTAGGCCTTTATATTTGTATTATGGAACACATCAGAGGATAGGTCAAGAGTTTAATACAACAGTAGAATGCCGGAGAGTGATGACTCCGGCCCTGTCTTAATTTCCTACACTTCTGTCAAAGTATCTCAAGCTGAATTTAAGTTACTTACTGTAATTAAGCAAATCTGAATGTTCTGATGTCCGGGTGGATACTAGGATAGGACAGGATCAGATAGGATTAAATAGATTTTATATTTTAATTCTCTGGGGAAAATTGAGCCACTATTTCTTGTAATTTCTAATTTGTTTCTCATAGTGTAAATTACACAATTGCGATGAATTCTCATCAATTTCTGCAAAATGGTAATACATTGCTTCTTGGACGTTTTACAGCCTTTTCTCAGCACTTTCAAGTGAAATGTCCAGTATTGTTGCTAAAAATATGTTCGGTTTTAATTTGAAACAGATGAACGTGAATCTGGCAGTGTTTTATTTTTTGTAGTACGGATCGTGCAGCATCATTTGTGCAAAAAAGGATTAAAAGTTGTTGGTGTTTTACTATCTCTAGTGTTCATTTCAGCTGGGAACTGTAGTAAATTGAATGTATTGTACATTTTTTGCAGTTAAAATAATACCTATAAAATATAGGTAGAGGCACCTTTTCCCAATAGGTTGTATCGCTCATATTTTTGGCTCTATTTTTATGTTTTGACATGAAAAACGTTTTACTTTGTTATCATTATCTCTCAATTTCCTTATTTATTTTTTACTCTGAAAAGGGCTTTCATAGGAAGGTGTCTGTGCTAATGTTGTACAACATAAGATAAGATATATACGTGAATGAATAAATAAATGAATATGTTCAAGAATGAGTGAATATGAATGTAAGAACCTGGTTGCTCAACAGTCACTGATTAATGGATTTCAGTGGGTTGTATGTGGTTTTGGGTTTGGATGATCTTTGTTTCACTCACCTCTCTTTGAGATTCCCACTAAATCACCTTCACGTTTTCCTAGTATGTTCTGGCCAGGTCAGTGTTCCTGAAATGTACTCCATGTAATAACCGAGAGTTTTAAAATGCATTATCGTCAGTCAGAGTTGGATTTAATGTCCACCTGATCCTCTCTGTGGCCTTTTCATCTTCATAAGTCTTTCTAGCTTATTTTGTGGGCTAAATCTGCTGAGTGTGAAGGTTTTTTGAAGTGTTCTCCTAACTCCTGTTTTAGACAGTGTTCCAAAGTTCAGACAAACACAGGCGCCATTCTTTTGAAGCTGTGTTTTGAAGAGAGCTGGCAGGCAGACTGGAACACCAGCCTTGACCAAGCGGACAGGTGGAGGAGTGGCTAGCTTGAGTTCATTTGGATTAAGCGTTTGGCCCCGCAGTGGAGGCATTTTCATGGTACTATAATATCCCACACAATTATTCATGGAGCTTTAATGTTTCCGTGCGAAATGCAAGAAAGCACGCAGACCTGGTGAGGTTGTAGGTACAGCCGTTCTCTTGACAAAAGAGATGTGGAGCTATTTCGGTCTCGCTGTTTTTGGAGCGAAATTCTTCTTTTTCATAACATGATCTTGAGAAGTGTGTGTAGGCTTATTTCAACTGATACAGACCCAGGGTTAAAACAACTAGCCTAGATTTCCATCTTTAACACTTTAGAATTAGAACTTTAATAATAGAAATGTAATATTTATTCTTGTGATGGCAAAGCTTCATTTTCAGCATCATCACTCCAGTCTTCAGTGTCATATGACCCTTCACAAATCGTTCTAATATGCTGATTTTGTGCTCAAGAAACAGTTCGTATTATTATCACAGTTGAAAACAGTTGTGCTGCTTAATATTTTTGTGGAAGCAGTGGTTTTATTAATGATTATTTGATGAATAGAAATGTTAAAAGAACAGCATTTATTTGAACATAAATGATACAAGAAATATCATCATTGACTCAATGTCATGCCATTGCATGCTATATATATATATATATATCGATATATATATCTCATATATCTCTTATATATTGTGAATTAGAAATTCCTTGGTTTATATTGGGAAAAAATTACAGCATATGGAATGACAATTTAAATTTTTGTGTGAGTTAAGTGTGATTGCTCTCTTTTTGTCTGTTTTCTTTGGTGCCTGGCTGAACGGCTATCTCTCAGTGTGGTGTTTTCAGACCTGTCTGCATGCCGTTGGCCTCCTGTATGTTTGTTAGTGATTTTCTCACCTGTGTGTCCTCTCAGAGTCTGTCTGTGACAGGAGGTGCTCTCCAGTCAACAGATTTTGAGAGAGAAAAAGAGAGATAGAGAGGATGAGAGGCCTCGTTTGACTTCCCTCCAAGCGCTGGGAGCTTCCACAGGACCATCCATCACTCAGTCCCTGTGCCAGCAACTGTGTGCCTTCCCATCCATCCTCAGCACCTGTTCTATACTTTCTATACTAAGAAGGCATTCCCACAACTGCAGTCAGGATCAGTATAATTTCGCAAACTATTACTTCAGCATTTCAACTGGAGCGCATTGAACAAGAGTTTTGATTTTGTCAGGACATGGAAGGAAGATGTTATTCATAAGTGCAAAAAAATATATTGCTTAACTTAAGTGTTCTTATATGTGACCCTGGACCACAAAACCAGTCTTAAGTCGCTGGGGTATATTTGTAGCAATAGCCAAAAATACATTGTATGGGTCAAAATTATTGATTTTTTTTATGCCAAAAATCATTAAGACATTAAGTAAAGATCATGTTCCATAAAGATATTTTGTAAATTCCCTACTGTATATATATCAAAACTTAATTTTTGATTAGTAATATGCGTTGCTAAGAACTTCATTTGGACAACTTTAAAGGCGATTTTCTCAATATTTAGATTTTTTCTGCACCCTCAGATTCCAGATTTTCAAATAGTTGTATCTCGGCCAAATATTGTCCTATCCTAACAAACCATACATCAATGGAAAGCTTATTTATTCAGCTTTGAGATGGTGTATAAATCTCAATTTTAAAAAATTGACCATTTTGACTGGTTTTGTGGTCTTAACGGTTTATTTTCTTACTGTGAATATGGTTTAAAGTAAATAGTTTAAAGATGTACTCAATATTTTGTTCATGTTTTTCTGGCCAGTATGCAATATGTGAAATATCCTGGATATACTGACAATTAATGAATTAATTTATTTATTCGTAAATTAATATTCTGGGTAATTCCGTGTCAACTCAACCAGAGGCCCCCAGTTAAAATTTTTGAGTTTGTTCATATATTTTCTAGTGAAAGAAATACATAAATGAAGAAGATAGCCAAAATATTAAATGTCACTGATGTATATTTATTGAGTAATCCGCTATTTCACCTGAGATTCGGAGCCAAATTCAGAAAGATGGCAGCATCATTGTTATTTCTTCACAGAGATTGGTTGGTATATTAGTAATATCTTTGTTGCGTTATGTGTGAATGGTGACCATTCAAAAATGGGGGAAAAGCATTTTTCAAGTTTCTTTTCCTCAATGGTTTGCATGCCTGCAACTCAAGAAGTATTAAAGATATCTTAATGCTCATTTAGATATTGGGCCTTAACAGACTTTCCTTTTGGCATCCTCATTTTTAAATGGTTCAGTTCCAGAGATATTGGAATTTCAGTATGGCTCCAGGAGTAAATTGTTCAATTGCACACATTTTCAATGGTCAAAAACCAAATGTGGGTCACTATGCATACATATGATACTCCATTTTTGAATGGAATGTCTGATAAATAATAATATTGAAACTATAAATGTAGCCAATATTGTTTCTTTCTGTCCAAACAACTGCATTGAACACCTTATCTGAGTGCCATAAACATTCTTTTTCAAAAGTTTCAATAAAGTATTAAAGATATCTTTAATATTATTTTAGCTTCTAGTTCTTAATAAACCTTTCTTGTGTAATCTTCATTTTGAAGGTCCTATATTATTCAGCCCCAGAGATATGGGGATCTCAATGCAGCTCCGTATTCAGATTGTTGAAAATGACTCATTTTTCAGTGGTTGAAAACCAAATGTTGGTCACTTTGTATACAGCTGATGCTTATTTTATAAAAAAAAAAAAAGCAATGTCTGAAGAATAAATCATGTTGAAACTAGAATTGTAGCTTGTTTGCCTCATCAAAACAATATAAATGTAAAAATTTGAGCTGGGGAAGTTTCTGAAATTTGGTTTATTTTGGCATGGAATGACCCTTCACTGATGTTCTAAAACATCTGAAACAATTATCGGTTTTGTTTTTTGACATTTGCAATCATTGTATAACAATATTTATTTTTATCTCTTAGTAAGCTAGCATCAGTACTATTTTATTTATATTTTGTTTAGTTAGTTTATTTCTTTGAAAAACTTTCATATAGCCATTTAATCTTGCTTTCTTGCCAGACCCCACATCCTGCTTTGAGGCTGCTTGGTTTCTGCCCTACAGTTCTTTTTCTGCCCTTCAAAGAGAAGTGGTAGGTAGTGAAGTGAAGCTTTTAAGGAACTGAGTGATTTCATTGGCAAAAGGCTTGTAAGTGAGCAGATATGTGTTTATAGCTATCGACCTGAACCCAGGCAGACGGGACCGCAGCTCCTACGGTATGGCCAGCAGCAGGGGTGACTCTTGTTTTGAGGAGCATGCTGGTGTCTCTTCTCCTTACAGGCACTTCAGAGATGTTTATTTTTAAAGTTCTCCTGACAACCTCCAGCCTGACCAACCAGGGGTGGCATGTAACACATCTGACACGCGTGCAGCAGTGGAATGTTCAGACTCAGACACATATGCAGATATGCATACGACTCACAACGTCAGCACACACTCACAAGCTAAAAAAAGTCTCACATGGTGCTCCAGTTTTAGCCTAGGTCTGTCTCCCTTATTGTTAATCACTTAAAGACCTCATAAAATCTAAATGTAAGTTTTGTGGCATTTAGTCCATGTTTATTGGGTAATGTTCTTATAAAAGGTGACACAAGTTGTTTACCTTTACAAAATATATGCATTTAAAATATTTCAGTATGACAGAAAAGACTGTGCTCCTCAATCAGTTGCATGGGGTCTTTGACATATTTGCACTCACAGTCACTCAGGCACACACTCACAAACAGTCAACCTTCAGGCTCTAGGTCTGAGCTGCCAAATGGCTCCTGTCAAGGTGACAGGCATTAGTGTGGCAGGCATACTAGTGCGATAAAGGCTGCTAGTGAGTTCACTTTGCTCCCATGGGTCTGTGGCCATGCTCCTGCAGCGGTCAGAGGAGCAGTGTATAAATGTCATTAAGAGCCTGTCTTTCAAGGGCTTTCAACCGCATTCCTGTGGTGTCAGCTCCATCCCATCGTTACACACTGTGTGTTGACCCCAGCCAGACATTTGGTGAAGCACGTTAATCCTGTTGGGAGGATATGATTGTTTGCATACACACACTATTTTTTTGTACACAACGATTTTACAACATGTGTTTTTTCCAATAATTATGAATATTTCAATCTTTAAAGAAACTTATGAGATGTTTGCATATGAACAAAAACAATTAACAATACATGCATTTCCAAATGATGTGCTCTTTTGCAGATGCCTTGCCAGTCTACAAGCTATTCATGAATTAGAGCAGTTGAAGTCGTTAAACCACATTGCGGATACTCAAATGAGTGAATCAATTCTCTTTAAACCTGTTCAAATTAACTTTTGGAATGGTTAATTTTCATCAGAATGGTTGAGGCACTAAAATTGATCACTCTTTTAGACATGTTTGATTATTGCTCATTTGGATGCAGTGCTGTTAATAATGGGCACAGAATCGTTTTCGCGTAAGCTAAACTGACTGCGTCTGTATCCATAGTTATTCACATGTATAATTATCTATGTCTGCAATAGACTTAAGCAGACATTTTCATAGGCTTTAATTTATCACTAATGTTACATAATTCTGCATATGCTTAAAAGTGTTGGTTAAAGCTCTTAGAAATCTTTCTTTCATAGAGGATACATACGTTGCTCTAAGAAAGGTATCCAGGTACAGTAGGTAGGAAGCCCTTTAGTTTAAAGGCTGTAGCGTTAATAAATAATCTGCGTGTAGTCGGAATTCTAATGTGGGATTTTACTCTGACCTCACACCACGAGGGGAATTTACAGAGCCCTACCACATCTTGGTATGCAAATGATTCTGGGCTTCTGCCAATTTGTGCTCTATTTTCCTCGCTTTCTTCCTTTCGCTCCCCTTCTCCAAAGAGAGGAGCGCAGCTGACAGCTCTGGCCACTCATCTGTTTAATCATTGGCACTGCATACATGCTGCTGAATAACGATGCTCGCTTCGCGTCCGATTGTAACAGTGATTGAGGATTCGCTCTGTATTTTGAAAGTATAATGCATGACAAATAGACACTATTTGTGAGCGTCTCACAGCTGCATGGTGTTATCACACGTGTTTTTTGTTTATTGGCATGTTTTGAAATCAAAAGACTGACACTTTTAATGAGCTTGTTGATGGTTATTAGGAAGTTTGGTTGATACACTGCTAATGATTAGGACTGAAAGATGATGTGTGATTTCTGAAAACAAAAATCTAGTCGGTACTTTATACACACGATATTTTATACCCAAGTTGATACAACGGTTAAAAAAAAGAACGATAATGCTCAAAACAATAGCTCCTTTATTGAAACCCTTTAATAGTACAAAAACACAATATTAGTGGCACTCACACTGACTGAGTGAAAACTCCCGTTATAATAATTAAAAAAATTAATCTGTCTGTACTGTACAATGAATCTCTTATTTATGTTGTGCTTATACTTGCTTTGTTCGCTCAAGCTGAACGAACTCTGTGGATTCTGACGCCTCTGATTGGACATTGGCTACAATGCTCAGCGCTGCAAAAACACATCGTAAATTGAAACCTTTGATGCTCTCACAGACACTTACACAAATACGGGAGCGTTTGAAAGCCTCCGCCTGTCAGAGGGTCGGTAGGTACTCTGTAGGGAGAGTATTGTTACATTGTTCAAATTTAAGTATTGACTTGGTTCCAAAGTACCAGTACTTTTGACAACACTAATTTAAAGGGGTCATATGATGTTGCTAAAAAGAACATTATTTTGTGTATTTGGTGTAATGCAATGTGTTTATGTGGTTTAAGGTTAAAATAATGTACATTATGTGGAAAAATAATGTTTTGGTCTCCTCATGCCCGCCTTTCTGAAACGCGTCGATTTTTACAAAGTTCATCGTTCTGAAAGCGAGGTGTGCTGTGATTGGTCAGCTATCCAGTGCGTTGTGATTGGCTGAATACCTCAAGCGTGTGACGAAAATGTTACGCCCCTTACCATACTGTGATGCCGTGTGGATTTCACGCATACGCACCGAAGGGGAAACAGGGGAACTGAATTCACTGGAACACGCAATTTCAAACGCATTACAAATGAGGCATTTGTTGCATCCAGTGGGGACATAATTACTGATTGTAATGACTTACACTGTCTTTTTACGTGTTGCGTTGCATACCATGCAACCATGTCTGCATTTGTGATCGGAGAAACGACAAACAACAAGCCTACTCTACACTGCTCAAAACTCACATTTGAATCGTCAGTGGCAAATTCTTTAAATATAAAAAACGTACTTACAGTCTGTGAGTCAGAAGCGCCAGACTGCCTTTGCAAAGTTGGAACTGCCCCACTTTATAGAAACAGCCTTTGTGCACAGCATTGTAGGTCACTCTGCAGGTTCAGGAAACAGTTCTCCATAAAATGCGTTGAACAAATCTGAATATTTGGGTTGAAGTGTTCTGGAACAGTGTTGTAAATACAACTTAACTACTGATTTGTAGTCGTGTGCTCTTTTGGAAGACCAAACAAAGTGTTTTCGCTTTCACAACAAAACACACAGCGTCACACACGGGGGCGTAAGTGAGGAACGGCCGGCGGGATTGCGGCAACCACATGTGACGACCCGGGATGGACTACGCTTCGTCCACGGTCCACGGATGCAAATCTTCCCACATTGTGACTTAGACATGTGGGGGTGTGTTTAAATGAGGCGTTTTAGGAGTGTGTGGACGAGTCTTAACTTTTATAAAGGATGTCTCTTTGGGTTTGAGACTTTAGTCTTTGCAACTTTAGGCATTTATCTATGCAGAAGTTTGTAACACTCCAAAGAGAAAGGGAAATTTGAAATGGCATCATATGACCCCATTAAAACTTCAGAGGATTCTGTGACCACTGGAGTAGACAGGAGTAATGGGCCGTTTGCGATAACAAGAATAAATTACATTTAAAAGCTTTTCAAATTAGAAACGGTCATTAACATTCTATATTTAAATTGAATCGGTAATAATATTTCACAGTATTGATGTTTTTCCTGTATTTTTGATCAAATAAATGTAGCTAGTGAGCATAAGAGACTTCTTTTCAAAACATTAAAAAAATCTTACAAACCCCATACTTTTGAACAGCAGTGTAGTCTGAAGAGTAAATTAGAACATGGTTTTGTCATAGTGGCAGTACCCCTATCAACTGCTCCTATCATTCCCGAACATATCGACTTTTCTGACCATGGGATAGTAAGGTCTCATGTTGAACTTGGACAGTAGGTCATCTGCCATGTTTTTTTTTTTGGCATGCTGTTTATGGCTAATGATGGTTTGGTAGTGCTGTCAAACGATTAATTGCATTCCAAAATAAAAGTTTTGTTTACATAATATATGAGTATGTACTGTGTTTATTTATTATGTATATATACATACACACATGATATATATTTATTAATTTTTTAATCTAATTAATTACAGGGTGCTGTGATTAATTAATCTAATTAATCGCAAACTAAATTTGGCTGTGAAAATACCCCCAAAAGATAATTTAAACCTATTATTGTGTTAAATGTTTGGCTACAATGGCCTAACATAAAATATGGAACAAGAAGATAATTTGAGAAACAGCTCAGTATTTTTTGTTCATGCGGTGAATGTCACTAGTGACCAAAACCGCTTAGTTACCAACAGTATTCAAAATACCGTCATTTATGGTTGGCAAAGAAAGTAAGTATTCAGGTTAAAACAACATGAGGGGAGTAAATGATGACAGAATTTATTTATTTATTTATCTTTGGTGAATTATATCTTTTAATGTTTTTTTTTTTTTAAATAAATGAAATGATACTCTAAAGAAGAAACTAAAACTATCAGCAGGTGGCGGTAAATGTCTTTGAGTCGATTCGTTCAAACAGATGATTCATTCAGGAATCAAGTAAACGGCTCTCTTTATGAATGGGACTTTGTTCAAAACATGGATTCATTCAGAAACTGAACACTGCTGTGTTGCTCGGGGACGCACAACAATTCTGCTGTGGTTTTATAGGTAATATTTTCGTTGGCAAAATTGAACAAAATGTACAATATTGTGTTTACATTTTGCACAATGTTAACTTGTTATTTACTGAACTGTTGTATGAAATCACACCTTTGCACTCATGACACAACAGCACTGTTTTTTTTTTTTTTTTTTTTTTTTTTTTTTTTCTTCTTTTTTTTTTCTTTGTGATATTGCTCTGGCTGCTGGTGTGATATTGCTTATCATATGATATAAATATGAGACAAACACTCATACAAGGGCATTTATTTGCACCAATATCTTGAATTTTAGTGCATAACAGTTAACTGCATTTATGGAGTTGTTGCCCAGCATCATATTTGTCAACAGTCAACTGTATGAAATGTAAGATGATGTACAGGTCTGGGGGCGGGGCCAGTGCGTTAGCTGCGTTAAAATATTTTAATCACCTTATTTTTTCATAACTAATTAATTAAGGTCAGAGTTAAACTGAAGCCCTAAATATATATATATACTATATATAATTAAGAAAAATGTATGTTTGTATATTAAATATATTTATAATATAAATTATATGAATATAAATATATACACATGGAACTACAGGTAAATATTTTCAAAAGGTCTACCGTATGTGTGCTGTGTATAGATAGATATATATATATAAAATACACATGGTACACACATATGCAAACAAAAACTTCTTTTGGATGTGATTAATCACAATTAATAGATTTGACAGCACTAATTTGTTGGCAAACAAATATATTAATATATAATTTTTTTTTTACGTAACTGCCTTTCACACACTATACTAGGGAAGTAGGTATATTTGGATTTGGACAATGACTTTTTTCAAACAATTTCCCCATTTCCTAGCTTTGGCCAAACTGATCAACCCTCAGATAACTGTGGATTGTGGGCTCCCTGGGCCTCTTACTTTAAAATCCATAAATAAATGCAGATAAAATGTAGAAATGGTTGTGGCATGCTGGAGTTATAGCTGACTTAACTGAGATTAAACAGAGAGACAATAACATATTTTAACATCAAAAATTGACATGGTTGTTCAGTGGCTGGATTTCCGATGAATGCCACTGAGAGCTTGTCCTACATCATCCCAACCCAACCACAGCAACCCAAAAAAGCCTTTTTATTTACTTGTGGAACGCTGCTAAATTGCAGTTCCATACTCGTTTTTGAAAGCACGCAGTGTACCGAGGACTGTGTTAAGCTCTGTCAATCTATAACAGAAGGCATTTCTATTTATTTCTCACCCTGTCTGTCTCTTTCTTCATCTTTTTTCACTGCTGAATGTCGAAGGAATGTGTATCTCACAAAGAGCTAAAAAGGCAAAGTAAATAGAGCTGCTGCTTATAGATTTGGGATGAACACACTCACACAAGGTTGTTATTGTACACATTGATCTTGATACTTTACATTAAGAATGGCCTCATTAATTTGTAGGGAGTGGTTCAAATGAAAGTGTAGTGAAGCGTGTACGGGTAACGGTAACTCAGCAAGAGCTGTTAAAGCCTCATGACAGCAGTAATGTATAATTGATTTTTTTTGTTATTTTTCTTTATGTATGCATGTATGTATATTTGTTTTGCAGAGGCAAGATAAGATTATACTATGCAATTAATCACTGTTTTTTTTTAGTTGGCAGCAAAACCTCAGAATTGGAAGAGAGATTTATTTCTTGCCTGCATTAGCTTTCATTTTTTCACCCATAGGGGGCAGTTTCACTCTCTGTAACTGAGTTTCTCTTTCTCTATCAAGAATGCTGAATGGGCTGACAGTACTCTGGTCAGTGGACTGTTTCTTTCAGCAGTGCCACAGTGCCGATCCCTAATAAATCAATGTGTTTCCTTCTTGCTCCTGCTATATTGTGGAAAGATAGATGGCAGGGACCCTAATGATGTTAACATCAGCTGGAACTATGGAGAAGAAATTACAGCAATGTATACTCTCATGTCTCTCTTTCTCTCTCTCTCCCTCTTTCTCTCTGTGATTTCATTTTTCCATTTAAACCAGAGAGAATGATCATGATCAGAAATTTCATAAATGTTTGTATATGGGTCATTCTGTGTCAAATCAACCAAATCGCAGAAACTCCGCCGGCTCAAATGTTTGATTTTGTCAATATTTTTTTTTCTGAAGAAAGGTAAACATGTATAGTGATGAAAGACAAAATATTAAATGTCATGGATGAATATTTACTGAGTGATCAACTATTTTGTAGAGGGGGGTCAAAATGGCTGTTTTCACCTTAGATTCGGAACCAAATTACAGGAGGGTAAAAATGACCTCAGAAAGATGGCAGCATCATAATGTTATTTTTACAAAGAGATTGGTAGGTCTGTTAGTAAAATCTGTTGACTTTAGCCATCTTTGTTGCATGGCCAATGAGGACCATTCAAAAATGAGAAAAAGCACTTTTCAAATTTTTTCTCCAACATTTGCTTGCCTGTAACTCAAGAAGTATTAAAGTTATCTTAATACCCTTTTAGATATTGGGTCTTAACAAACTTTCCTTTTGACATAGTTATTTTTAAGGCCCTGTATGGTTCGGTTCCAGAGATATTGGAATTTGAAAATTGGCTTCCAGGAGTAATCCTAAAGGTACACAGTTTCAGTGGTCAAAAACCAAATGTGGGTCAGTTTGCAAAAATATTTTCTTTTAAAGAGGAATGTCTGAAGAACAAATAATGTTGAAACTAGAAATGTATCTCGTTTCCATCTGTCAAAACAACTGCATTGAACATACCTGTCTGAGTGCCATAAATATTATTTTCCCAAAGTTTGCATGCATATAACTCAAGAAGTATTAAAGATATCACAATATGATTGTAGATTCTAGCTGTTAATAAACTTTTCTTTTGGAATCTTAATTTTCAAGGCCCTATATCATTCAGTCCCAGAGATATGGGGATCTCAATGAGGCTCCATATTCAGATTGTTAAATAATACCCATGTTCAGTGGTTGAAAACCAAATTTGGTCACTTTGTATTAAGCTGATACTTATTTTATTTAAAGAACAATGTCTGAAGAAGAAATAATGTTAAAATTAGAATTGTATCTTGTTTCCCTCTATCAAAACAGTTGCATTCCAATTGTTGAGTTACAGGCATGCAAACTTTGGAGAAAAAACTTGAAAAGGGATGTTTCCCCATTTTTGAATGGTCACCATTGGCACATAATGCAACAAAGATTGCTAAATTCAACAGATTTTACTAACAGACCTACCAATCTCTGTGTAAAAATAACATTAGGACGCTGCCATCTTTCTGAAGTCATTTTTACACCCCTGTAATTTGACTCTGAATCTCAGGTGAAAACTGCAATTTTGATACCCCTCTACAAAATAGTGGATTACTCAGTAAATATTCATCCATGACATTTAATATTTTGACTTTCATCACTATACATGTCTATCTTCCTTCAGAAAAAAATATTAGCAAAATAAAAAATTTGACACGGAATGACCCATATATACACTACCAGTCAAAAGTTTAGAATAATTTAGATTTTTAAATTTTATGCTCACAAGGCTGCATTTATTTGATAAAAAAAAAAAAAAAAACAGCACTATTGTGAAATATTCTAAAAATGTTTTAGAATGGTTAACACTTTTAGTAGGGATGGACGATATATCGGCCACCATATCGGTATCGGCCGATAAATGCTAATTTTTTTCTGTTATCGGTATCGGCCTGATAAGAAAATTTGGCCGATATCTTAAAGCCGATAAATAATGCATTATTTCCTTCAGAGACACTTCAGATGCGCGCTGTTCGTTTGCAGCCTTTTGTGCAACTGTACATTGTAATACTGTGTTTATTTGATGTATATCTGATTCATCTCATATAGAATGCGTTTGGTTAAATTAAAAAGAGCGCTTCAGTTTACCGGTGAACATCTTTAGCTCAGCGCACGCAGCTCAAAAAGCAGTGCACAACATTAATAACTATGAATGGGAATGTCGTGTATATAACATTCTAATGAGAAAATTATTAAATTAAAACATTGTGAATTCTATGGGTTTAGTTGCTGTGTTTCAGCACGTTGTTATGGGAAGAGCGCCTCCACAACAGGATCACACATTCTGACTAGAGCACGCAATAACTTCATCATTTTGTACATATATAAGTTGTACTATTATGTTTATGTTGTATTAATATTAATATCAGGATGCATTTCCTTGAGTTAAATAAGCTGCCAGAAAAACGCTTCAGTTTACCATGTTCATTAAGCTCTTCAGCTTCAGCACGCGCAGCAAAACGGCTGCTATTTAAAACAGTGGTACTAATTTGTTACTTTTTCAAAATCATTAATACATTATTAATAACAACAACCACTATTTTTCTCTTATTATTTTCATCAAAAATATGGTTTAGTAATTAAAATAATTAAATTATTGTCCGTTCAGAGGCTATTCCGTTTTATTGATCTATGACGCATTCATTTTGATTCTTTACACGTTTAATGATGTCCAGTGACTTGTTTGCATTATTTATGCATTATTTTATTTATTTATAAGACTTTTTTATGACTAAATTTGGCAATGGGAGAGTAAAATATTTTTAAAACGTACACCGTTCAAACTAGGCTGCTTATGTTGAAGTGTTTGGGATGTGGCTTTTAATGATGAAACCTATTTTTGTAATCAGGCTCTCAAAAAGTACATAACAATTTGGATATAGATTTATCGGCAAACATATCGGTTATCGGCTTTCAAAAATAAAGAGTAATCGGTTATCGGTATCAGCCAAAATTTTCATATCGGTGCATCACTTTAGGAAAACCATGATATATTTTTCAGGGAAAAAATCGAATAGATTTGAGTAGAAACCTTCTGTAAAATTCTAAATGTCTTTACTGTCACTTTTGACTGATTTAATGCATCCTTGTTGTATAAAAGTATTAAAAGTATTAATATTTTTTTTCCTAACTCCAAACTTTTAATGGTAATGTATCATGGTTTCCATGATTTTTGAAGGATGTGAATCTAAAGACGGGAGTAATAGCTGCTGAAACCTTTTCCACCACAGGAAAGAATTTAAAATAAAATTCAGTAGAAAGGAGTTCTTTTAAATTGTGGTATTTCACAATATTATTGATTTGATCAAACAAATGCAGCCGTGGTGAACATAAAAGACTTCTTTCAAACTATGGAAAAAAATCTTGGCTATTACAAACCGTGTTTGTGTGTTTGCAAGTGAGTGATTGATTGCATGAATGACTGTCATTCTTTTCTGTCAGAGAGTTTCTGTGAGTCAGATTGGCTGTAATTACCACACACTGGGCTCTGACACGTACTTGAGCTCATAATAAAACAACAATGTCACATTATTGCCTAACGTCCTCCAGTAATGACTCCAACTGCTGTGCTGGCCTGTCGCTCTGCATGTACTCCCATTCACTGGCCTCTTTTGAAATCTCCATAAGATAATTATTGAGTTATCTGCTGCTCAAGCAAATCTGACTTGTCAACTGCTATTAATTGCTACAATATCACAAATTAATGCACATTCGCCAGTCGTATGAAAGCAGGCAGGAGGAGATTTCTGCAGGCCGATCCAGATATTCAATGGCCTCTAACTTAGAGAGTTATACTGCACTGCAGATTAATTACGCAATTATGGATAAATGCAAAGTGGGCCAATCGACAGCACCATTAAGGCATACTCATCACTGAGGCACTGAGCAAAGAGAGATCTATGAGGCTGCTCTCTCCAACGGCAGGAGAGGAAGAGGAAAGTAACTCTTCAACTTCCTGGGCTGCTGCTGCTTCCTCTCATTCTCTCATGTTGCTGGAAGCGGAGGAGGGACTTTAAGGAATGATGTTCATACAGACACTCTTCCGATAATCAGAGTTCCAGTTTGCCAAGTGTTTTGAGTTGAAGTTAAGAGAATCTGAAACCAAACAGAAACAATGAGGGTTCCTAGATTCATTTTGCTCGTGAACCGCTTTTACCAAAGCACGCTGCATTTCCACTGTCTGTTTTCACATCTTTCTCTCTGTCTTTAGCTACCAGTTTTGACTGCTGAATAAAAGCAGCACTCATTAGCATTTCCTTCCTTGCTCGACTCTTATTACTCTGTGAGACGCTGTCACAAACCTCCACAAATGCAGATTTGACACGGTGCATTGTTTACATTGAGTTAGCAGACATCATTGCCACTGTCCAAATGAAGCTGTTTGGGTGCATAGCATCAGTGGATCAGTTCAGGTTTGGATCACTTTGTCTAAAAGTGTTTGTGTGTGGGTTTGGCTGCTGTGGATTGTTTTTTAGGGGATGAGAGCAGGTTGCTGTAAGGACTTTAAGGACTTGAGATCTTAAATGTTCATATACAGTACGTTTTTAATTCTATTTATTACCTATAAAATTTGTCAACAGGATTTTAAAGCAAAGTATTTTTAGGTTGCAGAAATACATCACTGCTCAAAAGATCTTGAACATTTTTATTCTGCAAGGATGCATTAAACTGATCAAACGTGACAGTAAAGACTTTTACATTACTACAAAAAAAATCTATTTAAAATGAATGCTGTTCTTTTAAACTTTCCATCGATCAGAGAATGTTGAAAAAACTTTCTCAAAAAAACAGTTTTCACAAAAAATATTGATAAGTAATAAATAATAAGTAATGTTTCTTGAGCAGAAAATCAGCATATTAGAATAATTTCTGATGGATCACTTGACACTAAAGACTGAAGTAATGGCTGCAAAAAATTCAGCTTTGTGATTACAGGAATAAATGACATTTTAAAAATATATTCAAATAGAAAATTTTAAATTGTAATATTTCACAATATTAATTTTTTACTGTGTTTTTGATCAAATAAATGCTTTGTGAGCGTAAGAGACTTCTTTCAAAATCATTAAAAAAAAATCTTACAACCCCAATCTTTTAAAGGGGTCATATGATGTTGCTAAAAAGAACATTATTTTGTGTCTTTGGCGTAATGTAATAGTGCTGGTTCAAAATACGATACGATGAGTATCGGCACAGAGATTGTGATAAGAGTATCGATACAGCTGGCCCAGTATCGGTATTGTGGCACGTGTGCAGCAGTGGACCACGTTTAATTTTACAACGTTTAAAATTTAGTAGAAATGTGCAAGGTTTAAAAAAGAATGAATAGAGCATCTGTTCATAATCTGGCCGCAGAGGAACACAACTGGGTTGCCTGATATAAAGAGACGTAATACCCAAAACAGAGCTTCACACTTGCGCAACACGGAAATATCTGCTAAATGTGCTACTAATCTTTGTCAACCTGGCAATCCTGTGCACACGCGCTCTCTCTCCACTGAGGATAAACACGCTTGCTTTCTGAAAACACCGCTTAGCTTGCAGTTTAGCTATCTCCACTTCAAGTCTATTCTCAGAAAAGTGGATTAATCAATGTTCATTTACGGACAGAGAGCGAGGAGAGAGCGAGTACCTTGAGAGAGAGAGAGAGAGTGTGTATGTATGAATTACCACAGTTTTGCCACGTTTTTCTATTAACAGTAAAGCTATGGCTTTAATTCCTTTAGAAACAATGATGCTACCAGCTCCTTGTTGAGAAAGATAATGTAGCTCTTGAGCGATTAAGCTATATAGTTGATAAAACTGCAGGGCAGCGCCAAAAAGTTTGTTCCTGAATGTCTGAGATCGGCCGCAACGTGATCTGTGTGTGTGACTGCACTTAACATCAAACTGCTTGTTTCACACAAATGCTGGCACAGACGTGCATGTTCGGCTAGAGTCGCTTTGAACTCGTGCATCTTCGGAAGTGGAGCTGCGTGGAAAGTTACAAAAAATGTTGTGCACACCGCCACGCGAAACGACGCCGCACGCACTCAAAGCGAACTTGCCGACGCTCGAGTATAAATCAGCCATAAATCAGCCTTGAACATGTGTGCGTTAGATACAGTGAAGACAGCGCGTTAGTTTAGAACTCTTCTAATTTTTTTTTTTAATTATGTAGAGTGTGTTAATTTGTGCAATGATAAACTACCAGCAATGTAAATATGATTTTTAAAAAATATATTACAATGAGTACTTTACAATATAAATTTATTAGAACAAGTACATTATTATTTATGGGCTTAAAAACAAGATGCAAACAATCAGAATATTGTACCTGGTGGGGAGTGCACAATGTAAACATGAAACATATGCCATTACCTATATTGTACTGTGGTACAGTTATGGAGGCCCTTCATAATGCAAAGTTCAACTGCCTGCTCTGCCAATAGTTAGAAATGGCACTATAGTAAGCTGTGTTTAATAAACAGCTGTTTTTCTACATTCTGCTGACGTGACATTCAGTGCAGCCCTGTATCGTGATACTTATCGTATCGTGACTCTGTATCCGTGATCATGTCTCGTATTCGTGGACCTTGATGTGGTGTACACAGCATATAATGAAATGTTTTTATGTGGTTTAAGGTTCAAAAAACAATTTTTTTTCCATATACTGTACATTATTGTTGCTCCTCTCTGCCCTGTCTTTCTGAAATGTGTTGATTTTTACAAAAGCTCATCGGTCTGAAAAGCAAGGAATGCTGTGATTGGCCAGCTATCCAGTCCATTGTGATTGGCCGAATACCTCAAGCGTGGTGTCGCTGTCTTGGGAGGAAATGTTACGCCCCTGCCAATATTGATGCCTTTGTCCCGGCCGGAGCGAGAGGACAAAAACCAGTAAAACCCATGATAAACTAGGCATTTGTTGCATCAGTGGGGACATAATTACGGATTATAATGACTTTATACTGTCTTTTTACGCATTGCGCTGCATCGCACCGCGTAAACATAAAACCATGTCTGCTTTTGCGATCGGAGAGGAGAGAAAATTACACATTAAAATTGAATTACAAAGTTTACAACAACGACTACTCGACACGGCTCAAACTAGCGTTGAAGTCCCGTGCCAAATTTTTCATATTAAAAACGTTTTACCCTACAGTATAGAGTCGAACAGCGGCATGTAAGGGTTACGACCAGGATCAGGAAACAGTCCCCTTTAAAAAGTTGCTGGGACACCATCTGAATATTTGGGTTTGAAACTGTCTGGAACAGTGTTGTAAATACAACTTAAACACTGATTTCTAGTCATGTCCTCTTTGGAAGGCCAAACAAAGTATTTGCTTTCACAACGAAAACAGGTCACACACGGCCGGGCCTAGGGTGAGCAGAGCCGGGGGATAGAGGTGAGCCGTGGAGGTAGAGTGAGCGGGAGGCCGGCTTGGAACCCGTGAGCGTGTGGCCGGTGGGATTGAGGAATGGCGTCCGGCGGGCTTTTGCGGAACACATGTGAGACCTGGGATGAATACGGAAGTTGATGTCTTTACTCAGCGACCACACGGATCCGCTCCAGCATACGAAGCGGATTCGTCATCTTTGGCAAGACCCAAACAGTAAAGTAGTTTCACTTTCACAACGAACACAGCGCCTTCACGACATGGCGGTGTTGGCAACAACAATACTACAGCGAGAATAAAAGTGACGCGCCTTTCTTTGCGTGAACCTTTGGGCGGCGTTATGCAAATCTTTCAACATTGTGACGTAGACATGTGGGGGAATGTTAGAACTAGCCATTTTAGGTAGGCATGGTTGACTATTAACTTTTATAAAGAAAATCTCTTTGAATTTGAGACTTTAGTCAACTTTACAGATCTTTTCTTAGCACAAGAGCTGTGGTCCAAACATTCCAAAAGAGACAAGAAAAAAATTGTAAAAGCGCATGCAATGACCCTCTTAAATGGTATTGTATATAATTTCCTCTTAATTTTTTTCCATACAGAAACGGATTTTTATCAACAATGCATAAACAGCAGTCCTACCATAATAACCTAATAATAAAGCAAGATCTACCAATCAGAGAAATTGCTGTTTCCATGGAATGGAATTCACATTAAAACATTGTAAATGATGTAATCTAATCAGTCTTTTTGTGATTGCGATGCATTGAGAAAACAAAAGTACATAAGTTCAGTATTTAGCACTATTAAAAGTCATGTGTATTGCAAAACAAAACAAAAATAACTATTATTCTGTTTTTTTTTATGTGTTTTAAGTCACTGTTTGGTGACAACTGTGATAGGGGCAGCAAAACACAGTTTGGGATATGCAAAATGAACCATAACAAGAATTCCTTTAAAAAAAAAATGTATGACTTGTGCACTGGTCTGTGCGCCTAGAAAAAGGCTGGTGTTTATGAACCTCTCCTGGCTCATTGCAAAGTGAACAAACTGCAGTTTTCATTCAAAGTCTGCATGACATCCTACAGTATTGTAATTTATCATCATTTATTACATTCAATATTTTTGTTCTATTTGATTTGTGCAGACTCCTTCGTTTAGTATGAATGTGGAATGAAGAATTGCACTGTTGTCCTTTGTAGTTTCGGTTATACTTTCCCTTATGTTCTTTGGTGTTTAGAGGAGGCTGGGTATCTCTCACCAGTCTCCGCTGGGCGCGAGTTCATGTGAGGTAAGGTAAAAAAGGACTGTGGCTGGGAGCCCATTCGGGCTAATTAGGCATATCGACAGCGTTAAAATCCCAGCGCTTGTGTCTTCGGTCACGGAATCAGCTGGTCTCTGCTGAGATGCGAGAAATTGAGATATAACACACACCACAACACACACAAACACAAAAGTCTGGCATCTTGGAAAAAACGGTGGCTCTGTTGGAGATTATTATGTCTCCTCTTCAACCAGAACGCTGGACGTCTGGGAGAACAGCCAAATATGATTTATGAGCTGATTTGAAGCGTTACCGTCCTGAAGTCGGTCTTCTCCCAGGTCTCGTCATGTGGATAACGAAGCAAGAGTCTGATAGAAAGTGGAGAAGGTTGTAACAGGAAACCAGAGGATAAAGGGTTCGATGTGGATCACGGCCAGGTACTTAAACATTAACATATTAATTTGTTTTTGTAATTGAAAGGAATATAATTAACCCAGTGAAAACACTAAATCGCAGATAACTGCCAGAATGAAATGCTTCTGTAAATTAAATAGCTGTGGTCAGTGGGATCATGGGATGGGATAAATGGCCTTCCCCCTTTTACAGATGGCTCCGATTCAGTCAGTCCGTGTGTAGAGGGACCATTGAAATGCTTCCGTAAGCCACTTGGCGTGTTTGAAGAGATCTCAACAATGTTATGTTGAAAAGCACAAAGTTGCAGTTTTGCCCCTCTCACAGGACCAGTGAGGTTTTCACTCTCATCACACAGCAGTCAGTCCAAGATTACCACCTCACCTTGCCATCCATCAGCCCGAGCTTGTATTAAAATCCTTTCCCTGCCCTCAACGGTATCCACACTTCCCGTTCAGAAGAAATGTTCTCTCTAAAAACTGTGAACAGGGAAACAATACTTTGTGTTTCCTTTTTCTTTGTCAAGCACATACAGCCAATCGAAAAATTCTCACATACACCGTTTTAGTGGTATTTTGATTTATTTATGTATTTATAAAATTTTTTGCTATTTCTTTAATACTTTGCACCATATTAACTGTATATATGTTTAGTTTTTAATTTTAGTTTGTTTTAGTAATTTTGTTGTGTTTTTTGTCATTTTTATTAGTTTTAGTTTAACATTTACTTCTATTTGGCTTTACTTTTGTTTCAGTAATTATTTTATTTAGTTGTCAAGGGGTTTCATCTAATATTAATATTTTATTTCAAATTTATTTAAATTAACGAAAACTCTTTTTGATAGATTTATTTAAAAATAACTACACTGACCAAGATGTATAAATTATTTTTAGTTTAAATAAGGTATTATTTTTATTAGTAGTATTAAGTTATGAATTTATTGTATTCTGTCATTATTTACTCAACCTCATGTCGTTCCAAACCCGTAAGACCTTTGTTCGTCTTCGGAACACAAATTGAGATATTTTTGATGAAATTCGAGAGCTCTCTGACCCTCCATAGACAGCAAGGGTCCTACCACCACGAGTTCATTATTTATTATATATAGTTCGAATCTATTAGCATATTTACTGAAAGATAACTCGAGACTTAGGGTGTATTCACACCTGTCTTGTTTGGTTCGATTGAATAGAACTCAAGTTCGTTTCCCCCCTTGATGCGGATCTTTTGGGCAGGTGTGAATAAAGCAATCACACTCGGGCGCGGATCAAACAACTATACCGAGACCCAGCTGAAGAGGTGGTATCGGTCCGCTTCCAAACGAACTCTGGTACGGTTCGTTTAAAGGTGTGAATATGACCAGACCTCAAACCCAAATGCAGAAATCACGCTCAGAAACAGACAGCTTGCGCATATAGTGCTGTTATTTGCGTTTAAATGGCTTAAATCACTTGTTTTTAAAACATAATGCTTAAAAACATATGCAAATGGTGAGTTTTCGTGACCATGGCGCACAGCAACGTGATGTGAGCGCGCTAAATAGGCTAAAGCTTGCCGCAAAATTACCATGACTATGTTAGGGGAAAATAATATTTGAATTATTTATTAATAAACTAGTGTTTTATGAGTCAGTGTCGCTATGAAGTTAATGATCCTGACTCGCCATCTCATCATTGGACGCGCCTTTAGAGAGAAATGCATCTTGGATTACATAATAAAAGCGTTTTTGTTTTGGATTTGAATTATTTCGTTTTGTAGTCATTTAAAGCTTTCTATAGATATATTCATCATGTCTGTAAGGAAAATATTCGCTGAGTTTCGGTTCATTTTTGTGAAGCGATCCTGTTCAAAAATACCCGCGAGACGGCAGAAAGTGCATCATGTTTGTTTTCTTTATTTTAAAAAAGCACAACGTTTTGTAGATATTATGAGTGCACACAAATAAAACTAGACCATTTACAGTTCCGAACGAGTGTATTATTTTTACCTTTAGTGAGCAAAAACCTGGATGGAGTATTTCATTTGTTTCACTGATGTCTGGAAGAACGCTTCCAGCTTCACTCTCCCACCAAACGGATATTGGATATTGTACTAAATTTAGCGCACATGTATATAGCGTTTAAATGTTTAAACTAACATGGTGAGTGCGTTAAGTATTTTATCTCTATAGATTTTATTTTCGGAAGTTGTACATACAACAGTCGTATGACATTGTCTCATATGATGCTTATAAGTTTCTTCATATTGCGTTAGTAGTTGATAACACCAAATCAGTAAAAGAATAAAAAATTGCACTACGAAAGATCTCCATGATTAGCCTGATTTTGCACTTCCTGTTTTTCCCTGCTTGAGAATTTCTGCCCAATGAATGGATGACCCTAGCGCACGTGTGGTTACAATTTCTGGTTCACTTGCAAAAAAGGGCCATGTGAAAGCGAACCGCACCAAACAAAAAAAATAAACATTGTATTTGTCCGGACCAAAGAAAGTGAACTGTTGTACTTTCCTGGATGTGAATACACACTTACTGATATAGAAATTATAATTAAACTTTTTTTGGAGTACTACTTGTGCACAATGCCCATTTTTTTTATTAAGTCTAAAATGTGTTTTAATGCCACTTTTGATGAGTATTGTATGATCTTTGAATAATATCGGACCTCAAATTCAAAATATTTAAAGTGTACCTTAAGTATAGGCCCTACTTGCAATAGTTCCACTTTAGAACAATCAAATATACTTCAGTGTATCTTTAGTCAGACTTCAGCACTAATTCCGCATATTAAAGTGCATTAGTACCAAAAAGTAAAAAATTAGTTGTTCCAATTTAGCAGACTTTAACTATACAAGTTTAGTATACTAAAAGTACAATTGAAGGGTATTATTAAGTACATAAATATGTAAATGTATTTATAGTATATTGTAATGTATTTTTTGAATTTGCACACAAAAAGTATTGTTGTAGCTTTGTAAAATTACGGTTGAACCACTGATTTCACATAGACCATTTTAACAACGTCCTTACTATATTCCTGTGCTTTGATCATGGTTAGGACCCTTGCTGTCTATGGGAGGGTCAGAGAGCTCTCGGATTCATCAAAAAAAATTTTAAAATCTTCATCTTAATTTGTGTTTCCGAAAGATGAAACCGAAGGTTCTTTTTATTAGGGTTTGGCATAACATGAGGAAGAATAAATAATGACAGAATTATTTTTGGGTGAACTATCCCTTTAGATGCCATGCAAATAATGTAACAATGCAAAAACAAAACAAAAAGAACGTATGTTGTTTTTTTAAAAGCATAATATTTTTAATATAATATATATTGTGTTTGTCCCAATGGGGTATACATTTGTAATATTTTAAAATTTGTTATTTTGCCTTTTTTATTTTGGGGTGAAATATGTCTTGACCGTGTACTTGTCAGGTTTTGTGAGAATCCCTCCACTAACCTCAGTTGGAGGGGTTCATTTCACATGTGGGCCAATGAGGTTTTTGTCTGTCTGCTGGTGTCTGGTCTACACGCTTGAGGAGTTCCCAGGTGCCTACCAGACTGTAACAATGTTTGCCAGGGCTTCTGACCCCTCTCTGCTCCATCTCTGTTAGTGGGCTGTCATTTTAACAATACTTGGTCGGACCCTTAGAGCAACTGACTTTAATTGATTGATGTCTCATAAATGTTGCGCCCTCCCCCACTTTCTGAATCAGTTCCACTCAGCGGCCCATATTTCTCAACCTCCTTTTCACCCTCCACAACTTTTCTGTGCACAGCCCCATGTAAGGAAGTGTGGAGTCTCAGCTCTCCTCAGGCTTAACTTTTGAGCTGAAGAATACGTGTGTGTGTGTGTGCATCAATGCGTCCCAGTGGAGAAGAATTCTTCAAGTCTGAATTTTCATGAAGGCTTGTAGTCTTGTTGCCCAAAAATAACATGAGAGACCACAGACTAGCAGAAGAATGCCGCTCTGTGTGTACGGTGCTTGAAACTTAAGCTTCCTCACTGGACCGAGCCTCATATTTCACTTTCTTGGCTTACGAAACCTCTCATTCGATCTGAATAATGCAAATAACTACATTTAGCACTAAAACCAAAAGATTTGAAATAGAAAATAAATGCTTTTTTTCCTCATCACTTGGGCTAAAATCGTCTGTCCTGCCTTGGGCCTTTTCTCATTTTAGAGCTCTGAAAGAAGCATTGATTGCATTGAATAAAACTCAATAGCTCTGTTATCAAAGTATCACTCTAAATGTTTCAAATAGCAGCAATTTTAGACATTTGAGATATTAATGTGAATATATTGTGCATGTGGCATCTGCGAACAAGGCCTCTGCTGTTGACTCATATCTTTTATAATTCTCGCTGGCATTGTAAATGTCAGCGCATTTAAACTCTGTGTTGCTCCCAGGAATATGAGACCCTCATTTCTAATTTAATTTCTAATTTTTAGAGTCTGGTTGGTTATAAGTAAACAAACACGTAAAACAAAACCGGTGTTCGGTAAGTCTTTTTTCGTGTGGATGTGCATTTGGTTTCCCGTATATTACAAACCAGCAGCGATGGAAAAAAAAAAAAAAAAAAAAAATGTGGACAACCCATTCACTCTTGTTCAATGCGAATGTCGTGTGCTGGAATATGAGCAGTAATTTATTCTATAAATTATTATTATATATTAATATATACTTATTATTTTATACTTATTATTTTATTTGTGATAGCGTGCTTTGCAAGGTGAGACGGAAACAGCACACGTTGATATCTGTGGTTTTAAAGTAAACTCGTTTAAGCTTTGCCAGTTTAAGCATTTAAGAGCCAGAGGACGCGAGCTCACGCGCATTGAGAAGATTTGTGCGTGCGCTCATCCGAAGCATGCAAATCCGCGCCTCAGAACACACGCAAATATTAAGCTCTCTGTGAATTATTGTGTTTGAATGGACAAATTCACACAATAATTGTCAAAATGCCCGTCTTGGTAATATCCTATAGCAGACATAGCCGACTGAACGCACTGTATCAGTGCACTGGATCAGTGCATTATCTTAAAGTGACAGCACTTTCTTAATAAAAATCATACAGCAACAACAAGGACATCATCACTGCTCTGATTTGATAGCTGTTGTAACTTTAATAAGATTAAACTTTAATTTATACAGTAATTATGCAATGCTATGTACATTTGATTACTTTATCAATTCGTACTAAAAAACTAATGTAGACTCCCTAAAAACCTGAAAATCACTGTTATGTGACTGGTTCTTTTACTCTATGGTATTTATTTGTTCTTATTTTCTTTTATTTTTATTTGACAATATAGTTTTTTCCCTAAGCATAGCACATACCGAACCGTACGGAAACCGTGACTCTCAAACCGTGATACGAACCGAACTGTGAGTAAGTTGAACCGTTCCAACCCTAGTACGGGCCGCCCTCTGCTTTAAATGTGTGTCTAAATGATCCGTTGACCCGATAAGCTTGTTTGAGGTTAGCGGCACGGCAGAATGTCTGTCCCATTGACATACTGTAGCTGGAGCAGTTGACATGTTATGTCATACACTGCCTGACCTTCTAATATGTAAAGTAAGCTTAATTCTCGCAGACTACATCAACAGGAAGTCATCAAATGCTTGTCAATCAATGGTGTGTCCCTGGAGTGTTTTTTTGTAATCGAGCATATGTCAGAATAGATCGTATTGAGTAGACTTGTCTGTTAATTACTCACATTAATATTCTGACTCACAGTCTATAATCTTTAGCCCGTACTAAATGAACTACAGGAACTGGTGTAAATATTACGCTTAATAAAAGTGTCCTCAGTAATTATAACTCACTGGAGCCATTTGATCTCTACATTTGCAATCGAGTCCCAAAATATCAGAAATTTGTAATTAGTAGTTTGCCTAATCTATATTTACATTTACATTAACATTTAGTCATTTAGCAGACACTTTAATCAAAGTGACTTACAATTGGGGGATAAATAAGCGATTCTCTTAAGAGAGGAAAAAGACACAAGAAGGGTTGTAAATCACCAAGTATTTAGCCATTGTTCACAATAAGTACAAGTAGAAAGAGGAAGGAAAATAAAATAATTTTTTTTTTTTTTTTTTTTTTTTTTTTTTATGATGAAGTCAAGTAGTTTCGAAAGAGATGAGTTTTCAGCTGTCGCGTGAAAATTGTCAGGGATTCAGCATTCAGGATAGGGGTGGGAAGATCATTCCACCACCCAGGAGTGGTGAACGAGAATGTTCTGGAAAGTGATTTTGGAGCCTCTCTGTGATGGTACCACTAGGCGTCGCTCACTAGCAGATCTCAGACTTCTGAAGGGGATGTAAATTAGTAGTAGTGAGTGGAAGTAGGCGGGTGCTGAGCCTGTGGCTGTCTATCTGCAAGCATCAATTCTTGAACTTGATGGCGGGCCGCAACCGGTGCCTTTTGTCTTATATATATAATAATATATATATACCGTGGGGAAAAAAAGTATTTAGTCAGCCAACAATTGTGCAAGTTCTCCCCCTTAAAAAGATGAGAGAGGCCTGTAATTTTCATCATAGGTATACCTCAACTATGAGAGACAAAATGAGAAAAAAAATCCAGAAAAAAATCACATTGTAGGATTTTTAAAGAATTTATTTGCAAATTATGGTGGAAAAATAAGTATTTGGTCAATAACAAAAATTCATCTCAATACTTTGTTATATACCATTTGTTGTCAATGACAGAGGTCAAACGTTTTCTGTAAGTCTTCACAAGGTTTTCAAACACTGTTGCTGGTATTTTGGCCCATACCTCCATGCAGATCTCCTCTAGAGCAATAATATTTTGGGGCTGTCGCTGGGCAAAATGGATTTTCAACTCCCTCCAAAGATCTTCTATGGGGTTGAGATCTGGAGACTGGCTAGGCCACTCCAGGACCTTGAAATACTTCTTACGAAGCCACTCCTCCGTTGCCCGGGCGGTGTGTTTGGGATCATTGTCATGCTGAAAGACCCAGCCACGTTTCATCTTCAATGCCCTTGCTGATGGAAGGAGGTTTTCACTCAAAATCTCACGATACATGGCCCCATTCATTCTTTCGTTACACGGATCAGTCGTCCTGGTCCCCTTTGCAGGAAAAAAACAGCCCCAACGCATGATGTTTCCACCCCCATGCTTCACAGTAGGTATGGTGGTCTTTGGATGCAACTCAGCATTCTTTATCCTCCAAACACGACAAGTTGAGTTTAACAAAAAGTTCTATTTTGGTTTCATCTGACCATATGACATTCTCCCAATCCTCTTCTGGATCATCCAAATGCTCTCTAGCAAACTTCAGACGGGCCTGGACATGTACTGGCTTAAGCAGGGGGACACGTCTGGCACTGCAGGATTTGAGTCCCTGGCGGCGCAGTGTGTTAATGATGGTAGCCTTTGTTACTTTGGTCTCAGCTCTCTGCAGGTCATTCACTAGGTCCCCCAGTGTGGTTCTGGGATTTTTGCTCACAGTTCTTGTGATCATTTTGACCCCACGGGGTGAGATCTTGCGTGGTGCCCCAGATCGAGGGAGATTATCAGTGGTCTTGTATGTCTTCCATTTTCTAATAATAGCTCCCACAGTTGATTTCTTCACACCAAACTGCTAACCTATTGCAGATTCAGTCTTCACAGCCTGCTGCAGGTCTACAATTTTGTTTCTGATGTCCTTTGACATCTCTTTGGTCTTGGCCATGGTGGAGTTTCGAGTGGGACTGTTTGAGGTTGTGGACAGGTGTCTGTTATACTGATAACAAGTTCAAACAGAAGCCATTAATACAGGTAACCAGTGGAGAACAGAGGAGCCTCTTAAAGAAGAAGTAACAGGTCTGTGAGAGCCAGAAATCTTGCTTGTTTGTAGGTGACCAAAGACTTATTTTACCGAGGAATTTACCAAATAATTCTTTAAAAATCCTACAATGTGATTTCTGGATTTTTTTTTCTTCGCATTTTGTCTCTCATAGTTGAGGTATATTTATGATGAAAATTACAGGCCTCTCTCTCTATCTTTTTAAGTGGGAGAACTTGCACCATTGGTGGCTGACTAAATACTTTTTGCCCCCACTGTAAATTATTATTTTAGTCCAATATAGTAATATATTTTATTTAAAAATCAGATCCTCTAGTGTTTTTAATGGTATTTGTGGTGGTGTGTTTCATAATTCATAATTTTCTTGTCTGCAGGAATATAACCGCATATTATGTGGCTTTTCTGGCTCTCCCCAATTCACGTTTCTAAATGCATGTTTCTTGGGAACAAACACAAGAATTTCATATTAATAAATTAAATTTGTGAGATACTTGTCTTGTACTCTCTCTAATGGGGACTCTCATAAACCATTATTATGTAAGGGATAATATGAATGACTAAAATGTCCTGCTTATTACATGGCTTCCTACCAGATAAATAAATAAATAGAGATTGATTTGAAATGATTTTATTATGTGTGAAAAAATAAATTGAACTTGAGTGAGTGACATGAAGTTAGGATATTGGTTGCTAAGGACTGTGCTCATTTATATAGTTTAGCACTCATTGCGTACATCATTTTTGATTGCAGCATGCTACAATCTAATCAAAATTAAGTATTCCAGAAAATATTAATATGTTTTACTTGGATTGTGTGGCTGCAGCTGTGTGCTGGTCTTCAAACATCCCTTATAATGAGGCAGTAAATTATCCACTGGAGCAACATCAAGACATTATCGTGTTATGTATCTCACATACACCATTAGTCCAAAACAAATAGATGGTCTTCTCAAGTAATGCAGGGCAAATTAAATCCAGAGACATGGGGATATTAATTATGCTGGAATGGCTTTGTGAATATCCAGAGAGTAAATCTGTCTAAATCATTTTGTCTTCTGTTTTGTGTGTTTCAGGTGTGACAGTGTGTGAAGTAAATAAAGGCCCTCTCTGGGTGATGTGGGACATTTTATATGGGTCTTTTTTCCATATTTAAAGGGCATGTCATGTGATTTAAGAATGCTGACTTATACTACCAGTCAACAGTTTGAATTAGTTTCTTATTCCAAAACTCATGATCTATGAAGGCACCTTAAATGTTGTTTAAAAAGCATCAGATGTGCACTTTATGAGGTTGGGTTAGAGAATGCCAAGAGTGCGAAAAACTATAATGTAGACAAATGATGGCTAGATGGTTTTGATTAGTTTCAAGTTTTTTGGTCACTACTTAATTTTCATGCTTTGGCATAAAAATGAAAGGAATAGGGAATGTTTTTGATTGGTACTATATATATATTTATGCAACAAGCTTGGTAGTTTGGAGCTTGTCCTTTGGGAAACTCAATGCAGATTTTTTTTAACTAGAAATAAAAAGTTGAAAAAACATTCAAAAACTTTGGGAAAAGTTGTGACGTTTAAAGGGTTATAGATAGATGTATAGAAAGATGGATGTATAGATAAATTGAATGTCAAGACTGCTAAAAGCTTCAGCTGTTGGTTATATAACGTCCTTATTAAATGCAGTGCTAGAATGTACTATGGTTGTCTATTTTTAGTAACCATTCTTGTATTCTGGGTCTAATTAACCTTGCATCAAAATAGGAGCTGGTGTTGCATCATGAAATCCCAACAAAAATGCTCTTTGTTTGAACTTTTTGGCTCAAATTTCATTAATTGCAATATACTCTAAAACAATAAAAATGAGGCGCTATGCATCATTAAACTTAAATGCTTTTTTCAAATACACTGGGAGAGAAATAGCTTTAACAAAGTGTTAAAAAAGTAAAAGGTAAGAGAGAGACTCCCACAAAAAGAAAGCGCCAGAGCAGGGTATGTAAGAGAATAAATAAAGGTTATTTTGAAACAGTTATAAAAATGTAAGTAACTTTTGTTTAGGAGTATGTTGAGTGAAAATGAGAAAAATCTCTGCAAGAGCTCCATTTATGACTGTGTGTTCCTGTGACAGTTTATTATACCTATTTATCTGTGCAAACATGTAAAATATTCGAAGAAGAATTTGGTCTTTTTATGGTCTGTTTTCTTTGGGTTTAAAGACTTATTTTAACATGTTTAATTTGATCTGCTGGAACACCATGACAAAGAAATAGGCTCAATTTGTTTCAAAATATGTAATTTTGTTTTTCTGCTATAATGTGTTGCACTGTTCAATTTTATGAGGGTAATATGATACAGAGACATTTTAGACACATTTGACTGAGGTCCTTGACATTGCCCCCTGGTTCTTAGTTTACAAGATATAAAAACTAGAATGGAATAGTTTGCTTGGATTGAACAAGTCTTAAATATGTACTTTGAAGTACCATCATGGAAAGCCATAATAATATGGATGAACTTAATGAGATATACTTGATCAATTGCTCTGCTTCTCAAGATGCTTGTTTAATTATTTTGGCTTTGGATTTTGGAAATAATATCCACTGTGTTATTAAAAATCGTTGTTGTCACCGCACTTCTAATTTAAGGCTTTACATCTGGTCCTTGTTGATGTGTTGATTTTTTTTCTTCTGTAATTTGTTAACACTGGAGTCATGATTCTGGCATTTCTGTCCCATCCCAGTTTATCTGTCAATTTACAGTTAATGTCATTCTAGATATCATTACTGTGATTTGATGGAGTAGTTCTGGAATTAAATTAGAAATGCAGTTCCAAAGTTGTGTTGCAAAGAACTATGGCCACGTACACACTGCAAGTTTCAGGAGTGACAACCGCATTTAAATGCAGGAGTGTGTCCTGTAAATTATCGTTCCATGTGTGTACGGAACAGCAGTCACTCCAGCATTTGTAACCATAGCAACATTTTGGCGTCTTGCAGGAGTGAATAAGAAATTATCAGTTTGGTATCTACAATTTTGTGGATAAAGACTCTTTTTGTCCGTCGATTTTAACTAAACTACCGCTGATAGACGTGCTGTGTTTTGTTTACGCTCAGGAGGCTGCTTTAGAGAGCGTGGTCTTGCAGTGTTGCCATGTCTTCATATTTACAAGCGCTTTTAGGCATGGTGTTTGGTCTTAGCTCATAAAGCTAGCCACTTTATGGAGTTAATAAAGTGGTCTGTTGCGGATATGAGATATATGATGTTTTTTTGGGGTTATGAAACATAAAGCATTTGGGTGATTTAGTGTTTTTTGTTGTTTTTTTTCTGTATGAAGATCTGGCTTACCCTTCTAGGGCTCGTGAGCGCAAATGGCCCCGGGTCAAAAAGTGCTGTAAGCACTGATCTATATATAATGTTCTTTATTATAGATCAGTGGCTATAAGAATTCTTTCACTGTTATTTTCTTGCATACAGACGAAGACGCATTTCTGATGCGCGTTTAAATACGTCATTAACAACTAGTTGTTCTGTTCAGTTCCGTACAAACGAGATGAAGGAGGAAAAGGTGAACTGAAACCGGAATTTAGCGCATGTGTAACGGGCCTAGTAAGTAAACTGGGTTTTGCTGTTTCATGCAAAAGTCCTCATCAAGAATGGTTTGTGAACTCCTAATGCCAAATTTTTCATGTAACGTTTCTATATGATATCGCATAAATTTTATGAACCTTTTTAAAAAGCATTGGTCTATGATTGATATTCCCTTGAAAATAATTTCATTCAAATTCATTACAAGTGCAGTAAGCGTTTCTGGGAACGCTGTTGATATTTGAAATCATCAAAACACCCCTATCTTAATGCCTCCGCACCCACATTCATATACACGCTATACAATACAGGCAACGATTAAGGGCTTATAGTGATCACTAAAAGGGGAACCAAAAGAAAAACATTGTATTAGGAGTATGTTATCTCACTTTTCTGACACACTTTGGGGGCCAAACCTTGAAACGCTTCATCAATTTTAACACGGCTCTTCCCTGATTGCAGGCCCGGCGCTACGGGGGAGGGCAAAGGGGGGCATTGCCCCCCCAGAAAGAATTTGTGCCCCCCCAGTTTTCTTAATGAACTTTAATTATTTAAACCGGGAATAGATTATTATTTTGAGGAGCATGTGCGCATATTATGAATTTTGATTTGCACAGATCGATCAGCGTCTGACTTGAAGCAGTGTGTGTCATCAAAGTAGGCTACAGCAAGAGCGATTCACAAGCAGACACTGATTACGGTTACTGATTACTGATCACGAGCTCTGATGATGACCGCTAATTCACTATTTACCAGACTCACCGTATTTCATGTCGTGCTTTAAAAGGGTTAAAAACTTTTTTAAGTTTTATTAATGCTATAGCGTATTGTGTCATGTTCATAAATAACCACAAAAAAGTTAATTTGCACACAAAAAATAGGCACATTGTTTTAATTTTGCAACCGTTTCTTTCATAATTCCTGGATGAGACTCCCGACCAGCCTGGAATTTTGTCCCAGACCGGTAAATATTTGTTGCTTGAAACAGCTGAAAAATTAAAAGTGTATTACTGCTCTATGGATGTTTTGCCATTTGGTTATATATTAAAAACATTTCTGTTATAAAGCTGAATTTAAATAACATAACTATAAGCAATTATATGAATGGATAAAAACTGAATAAAATCACATATATAAAATAAATAAATGATCATTTGCGAAATATATTTGACTTAGGCCTAAATAATTCACAGAAACGAAAGAAAAACTGCGACAAGTTCTATATGACGAGATTCTGTCCATTTTTCTAATGCAACAAGTTCACAGAAAGGAAATCTATAGCCTATGGCAGAAAGCGACATCTGTTTGTTTTCTTTATTTTGAAAAGCACAGTGTTTTGTTGTTATTGTCAGTGTACACAAATAAAAGTATACCATTTATATTTTCGAACTGTCCTCCCTCTTCTCTTTGTTTTCGGCTGTCATAAGGAACTAATTCAAGTGATCGCGCAGGCGCCTCACCCGCGCACACACAACATATTAGTTATAACATCGCAGCCTGTTCATTATCAAAATAAAATAAGCCAACCACACATATAAGAAGTTACACTACTCAATTTAAATAGTCTGAAGTAGGCCTGCTATCCATTGCATTCACCCACCAAACATTGCATGTGTGAAGGATGATTTACGTGCAGTGAAGTTCATACCATAATAAATAATAGTTTAGTATTCAAATACATCATGAATATAGAAACATTTTTGAGTGGATTCGTGCCGAAGATGAGAGGTAGGCTATGTGAGCCCAACAACCATTTCAGTTTTAGCAGTAATTCGTTTTGGGTTAATGTTTAACTACTTGGCTACTATTTTTCATTAGTTTTCTGAATCGGCCTACCATTAAATTTAAAGGATTTGTTATGGAGTGAGAAGAGCTAAAATAGCTTTTAGTGGCCTAATGTTTGTCTGTATTTATAATGCAAGTAAACATTTAGCTTTATTTCCAAGCATTTTACATTAGGCTATTCATGAATGTAATAAAATGCGACTTGGCCATTACGCAGCTGATTTTTGTCTCTCAAAATTACAATTTTATAAAAGGTATGTTTAAACCATGCAGCAAACATTTTAAAATATCTTTAAAAATTTACTATAAAAAAACTAGTGACTTTTATGTTGCTCACTGGCGCGTCCTGTCTGTTTTGTTGGCCATTTCCCGCTTATAAGTAGTTGCGCCCCCCCCCAGTGATGCCTCCTGCGCCGCCCTGCCTGATTGGAACCCTCCTTTTAAAGTTATAACCCCGGACCTTTCCTCTTTGTCTTTTCTATGCTTTCTCCTCTTTCTAAAGGCTCTGCTATGTTCCACTCTTGTTGCACTGAAACTCTCTCGTCCTTCTTCTCCATGATGTAATGCCCCTGCTACTGATTGGATACATAGTGTTTTGGTGCTCAGTCCGATCCACTTTTTAACAGCATTTTTCAAAAATTGAAAAAAACTGTTTATCCTATAGTTTATTCTTATATGATGTACTGCAATATTTTTAGTACTATGTTAGCATAGTCAGTGTTCATTACTTGTATTTGCGATATTTTCATATATTAGTAGTAGTAGTAGTCAATAGTATTTTTTTTTTTTATCTGTACACTTTAAAATGCTGCTGTATTTCCAAGTGTGTTTTTAAACGGAATGACCACCTTAGTTTTGACTTTGTTGTTGTTATGAGAGAATAGCTCTTTTTTTCGGAGTACTTGTTGACTGGAAACTCCTTCGCCTGTTAGTCTGCGGTAATGGGCTACGGCTAACTCTCAGCGGTATGTGGACTCATTTACTTTGGCGCACTCATTTATTTTTTTTAAAGCACTTTTCCTTGCTGTCTCAGAGGCACATAGCTGAGACTTATGTGCTGTGTACTGCACTTATGAAACTATTAAGCTGTGTGGTTTCAGTGGTGCCCATGCTGTTGTGAATATGAATGCGTTGGAATGCAGGGCGAGCTGAGGGTTAGAGCAGCGTGACTAATTCTGAGATCTCCTGTGAAGTGTGTGGCTGACTGACTCGGGCTGTCCTTCACGCCTGGCTGATGAGACTACATGCCTAGTGTCCTCCCAGCTTGCTGGGCTGTTTTGGAGAAACATGTCAATGAAAAAAGTACATAGTTGGCAGTAAAATTCGACCAATTCCAAAGTAAACGTTGCTAGGCTTTATCATATAGGCAGTTAGTCCATTTGAACTCAATAAGAATATCCTGTTGTGTGCAAGATGTGGGGGCACTTTCAAAATGTGTGGTGTACAGTAAATTAAATTTTTTCATGTCTACTCTGATTTAGCATTGCTTATCAGGTTCAGTTCCTCATTGTACTGCTCTGCTCGGCTTCCTCCGTGTCCCTGTCTAGGAAATGATCTGCCTCTATTATCCTTTACTAACCATGTGCAACATGAACCACTTTCAATATTTGAAACTGACAGCATTGAAGACTTTAATTTGCAACCTGATGAACAAAGGTATGTGCATTCAAGTTTATTTTCTATAAATAATAAATATTTGTCGATAAAAAGACTTGAAGGTGTATTTCATTTAATATCCTTTGTGCTGGCTTCCCAAGCTGTTTTATCACTCAAAACACATCCAATGCACACAGCTGAAATATTCAGAAATCCAGAGAGGCATCAGTTCTTATGCCAAGCCAAACAACAGCAGAATTCTGCACTAATATGTGCACGACCTGTACGCCGGTGCATCTTAATGGCTGTTGTAACAGTTTTATGACTTTCAAATAGTCTTTTATGTGTACTTTCAATCTGTTATATTTTTACGATTAGCCATTGTGGCTTATGAGCTCTGGACAGTGACTCTGATTTATCAGCTAATGTTCTGAAGAGGACGCAGAAATGACCTTTCTAATAGTCATTTTCTTCAATCATTAAAAGTCTTTAATGTTAATAATGTCCTTTTGTGAAAGTGCTGCAAAATGGCACGGCTTCATTAGTGTAAAAGCAGGGAAATGTAGATTTATTAGCGTGTCAGGGTAAAGCAGCTTTGCTTTGTTTCCGATTAACAGGTTTGGAGAAATTCCTGTTGCCTTCTCAGAGAGACTCCCAAATGGGTTTTGTTCCAGTATGTTTCATTTTGGTATTGATATGCTAATGTTTTAATTGGCAGGGTGAGACGAAATAGGATTGCCCTGTAAATACATTACAATTTGAAAATATTTCTGCAGGAAAATCGCTGATTACTTCATAACGTGTTGTTAGTTGAAGGAGCTGTCCTTGGCATTCCTTTTTTACAGTTGCAAAAAGCAGTGTTTTTTTTTTACCAGGGGGCCTCAGCAAATTTCTGCAGGGACTTATTTCACCAATAAGCCCTAAACTTGTTTAAATGTATTTATAGTTTCATAATCTTAATTAAAATGTTAGTAACCAAAAACGAATATTTACAACATCAGATCTGCAAAAGACTTGAACTTGAAAAGTGGTGTGTTTTGACATCTTTCTGTGGTTGAAACAGTACCCTTCTGATGGTCCTTCATGTTTTTGTTGTCTAAACTAGTACAGAGGTGATATAATTCGTCGCCACTTAAAAACCGAGAACGCTACGTATCTGTCCAACACATTAAGAGCCAAAAACTTATTTTATTTTTTTAAATTCTTGAAAATGTTGAAACTGGTTTCATACCAAAAGCAACTATATTTACAAAATTATTGACTTGTGATTTTACCTGCGGATATAAAATTAGCAAAGTCATAGTTTTTCAGTAAATACACAGCTTCGGCAACATAATATTCCTTGGGGGTGATTATTTATTTATTTGTTTGTGCTGGTACTCAACCTCCCCGAAAAACACCTACCCACTTCTTATAAATGCTCACAACCCATTCATTGGCCAACAAGTATTTTACAGAGAAACCCTATTGATATTTTCTTCAGTTATTATTCATTTCAGTTTACCTGGCAGCTTCACCATCAGGACATCTGTTTTTCTGTATATTTGTCTGCCCCCACAGAAGGTGAAGCAAGCCAACAATGAGATCACTAGAGAAATATTTTAGGGCTGAATACATTTCAGGAATGTGCACATATCTTATTCTATGTTTTATACAAAGACTATTTTAGCATACTGTAGTCAGTCTAAGACTCTGTGCATGTGTGTAGAGGAGTGTGTCTCCTGTTCTTATTTTGGAACTATGAAAGTGTTTGAGAATGTTAATTGCTATGACAAGGCTGCTTTGTAGATAAAACTGCCAAAAACCCCAGGTGGCTTTTTATACACGATGAATCTCAATGACACAACCTCCATAAAAAGAAACCACTCCATTACGTTCTTAATACAGACCAGAATGAAAGAGCACATATCAGAGAGATCACAACTAAAATTGTTACAAAATGATGACACATCAGCGTCACACCTCACAATCTTATCATCTGTTTGGAAAGAGTCAGCATAATCTTGCTCTAAACAATCGTGTGTGAGTGGTTTCAGAGACATTTCCGATGTTTGAAGGCCTTGTAGATGATGTTGAATCATCAGAATGAAATTTACACATTTTTTATGACATTAGTTATTCTCTCTAAGTTATAACTGTTTCTACATCTTCGATCACCATGCGGTATCACCATGCGGTTTTTAACATGTAGATTGCATTTATTATTTAGTTATTTTTATTTTATTGTATTTTTTGCCTTGAAAGGGACAGACTTAGGCCCAATCCCAATTCTATTTTATACCCCTTCCCTGAAAATATTCCCCTA
>JADLZN010007245.1:0-213338 GCA_018155175.1 Sinocyclocheilus anophthalmus
AATGGAAAAAGAAAGAGCTGATGCTGAGGGCGCTATAAAAAGGACAGATGATGGGAACCAGTTGATATATTGAGTGGACTTTTGCACATTTTAAATAATGTCTCACACATAAAGCCCAGCCAGTCATGAAATTAGGCTTTTACTGTTTCTACAGCAAACATGGAGACCAGCAGCACCAGCCCTGAACCGCTGCAATATCTGCCACACTGGAAGACTTTATAGTACAAAAACACGCAATTCCAGAGTAATGTTGAATAAGTTTCCATCTTCATTAGTAACTTTTTTGTCGGTAAAAAGGAAAATACAGCATGCTAAAAATTATCCAGTGCTGACAAAGAGTTCTTGTTCACATTGTAATTAAAATGTAAATCGTTTACATATTTTTCTGAGTGGTTTAACTTGTGAAATATGTAGCGTCTCGACCAATCTAACACACTAATTTTAATTTGATTTAACAAATAAATTATTCATTATATTAACAAATCGTCACAGTCCCCTCACACAATAAACTGGATGCCAGGATTTCTGCAGAACACCATCCCCCACCTTGGTCACCATGACAACTAATCATGATATCATGGTTTTATGGCCCCTAAAAGGAATGTAGGGGAACACTCCCTCATTTATCATTGAGAAAGAAACACCCCCAATGCCCACAGAAATGGACTGTTCTCTAATTAATTCATAGGAAAACCGTTCTTGGATTGAATACCCATATCCTTTGGTCATAGTGTATACCATTACTGTCTTGTATATTATCTGTTGTAGTGTATGCTGTTTTATTCATTTTATCATAGACCACTAGTTAATATAACCTCACCTATTTAATGTGAGATCTGGAATTCGCCCGGTAATTTTGAACTCTGTAAGAAACTAGGGAAACATCACAAGTTTGTTGTTGCCATCTAAATTGTTCTCGAGTTGCTTTGCTGAATCAAGGAAACTCATCAAACCACTGAAGTATTAATTAGGAATAATGATTTCTGGGTTTGCACAAATCACTGCAGTCACTGTGGGATTCTCCTATGTTCAGGTGGTTTTTCCTGTCATTAAATGCTACAGAACTTTTATGTTTTTACCGACATACCCAGTGATTTTACTTTCAGTATGCCACAGCACTTCTGTGAATTTTTACCCGCTCGGTTGAATGTCTCAAACCTCTGATCCATCAGCTCCTTTGAAGGGTCTTTTTTCAGATGGTGACTGTATGTTGGATCAGTTTAGTGTGGATTTGGATTTGCTGGAAACCCTGCAGCACTGCGTCTGACTACTGTTGCTCTGCAGAACCTCGAACTGCCGTACCGGCCATGTTGCCGTGGTGACGGCAGGGGTTACGTGGCGCTGTAATGAGAGGCTGGAATCACTGGGCAAGTTGGAGAAGGTGATAAGCAAAACAATCCATGCTGAAATTACTTGTTTAAAACATGAATCATGGATTTCCATGCTGGTCCTAACCTCATTTATATGGTGGACCAACACAGCCAGACTTTTGCCCAGTGATACTTTATGAAGCTGATAAACCAGCATGGTCTTTCTGATAAAGATGGTTGTCTAAAACGTGACACAAACCAGGGGGCAAACATGACAAACTTGCCTGCTTATAATGGCTAATATTCTGCAAACATTGTTTAGAGTGTTCATATAAGCAGTAAAACACTTTTTAAAGGGATAGTCAATGCAAAACATACTGTTAATATTTACTCCCCTTACATGACGTTCCAAAACCTGAATGAACAGAAAAATATATTTTGAAGAATGTTGGTAACCAGACAGTTTTGGGTCCCATTGAATTCCATAGTATGGACAAAAAACTATGTAATACATTGAGACGGTGACTAACTCTTTTAAAAAATGTTCTCTTTTGTTTCACAGAAGAAACAAATGCAATCAGTTTGGGAATAACTTGAGGGCATGTAAATGATGACACTTTTTTTTCAGTGGACTATTCTTAAAAAAAATGGTGGTTTCAGAAATGTTGTGTGTGTAACTTATTAGGAACATTAGGAACATGTAACATAAGCTTTAGATTAGTATGGAAGCCCTTTTCCGCTACTGAATAAAAAAAAAAAAAGGTAATTGAGAGTTTTTATCTCACAATCCTGATGTTTTTAATAAAGTCAGAATTACGAGATAACTCGCAATTCTGGCTTTTTTTTTCTTGCAAATGCGAGTTTGTATCTCACAATTCAGATTTTTTTCTAAGAATTGTGTATAAACTGAGAAACTCAGAAATTCTCAGAAACGGGCTTCCATAGATTAGTGCCAGACCCCAGCGGTATCTAGTACATGTTATTAAGTAGGGCTGGGCAAAAAAAAAAAAATAGATTTTTCGATTAATCGTTTTTTTTTTAAATGATGTCGATTCGATATCGAATCTCAAAAGCAGCGAATTGATCTTTTCCGGTATTTATTTCAGCACACATTTAAACGTACACGTGATTCGCAAAGCTCAGGTGAAATACTATAGTTATACTATAAATCTGAGGAAGCATTTGATATCACGCATAAGGTGCCATGATTTCCGCCATGAATGAATGGCGGATGGCGCGGCGCACTGTTTTGTTTACTACACACATACTAAAGCGCAGATGACGCTTGCGGTGTTTTCAGCTTCTGCCATCTCACTATATATGATGATATGAACATGAATGTCATCTCCAGCTGCTCTGAGAGTCACTTCATTAGCATTTTACAGTTTCATTTGAGAAATCTACCGTCATATCACATACACAGCAGCTGCAAGTTCTTCACGGCAACCCGTCAAAATAAAAGTTTAGTTTAACGTTGAGAAACTGTCAGAATATATTACTATTTAGCAGTCTTAAGACTCAATGCTACTACTGCTAATAAATATTAATACATTTTTATTTTTAAAGGAATAATCACATCTGTTTTTTTCTTAACAGTAAACATCTGTTGTGCAGCACTTTGTTTGCCAAAAAATAAAAGGGTTTCATTTTCATTTGATTAGGATAAATTAAATTAATGTTTTATGCCTTCATCTGATTACCAGAAAAATTAAGAGCATTTTATAGGGCCCTATTTTTGTTTAAAAAAGGACCCTATACAAAAAAAAAAAAGAATAGGTTTAAAATACAGGCATGTGGTTCTTAATTTCTTTTTATTAATTCACCATTTGTAAACTGATGTTTACTGTTAATTTTTTAGAAACATCAATAGCATTGTAGTAAAACTATATCATGAAGTAAAAAAAAATCGAGACAGAATGAAATCAATCGAGAGAGCTTGCTAATCGAAATTGAATTGGGACATCTGAATCGATACCCAGCCCTATTATTAAGGTTTATTATATACGATTTTTGCCCTGATTTACAGTCTGGGCAAGTTGCCAGTAGTCAGCTAGTTTCAGAGTTGCCAGGTCTGCATAACAAAAACAGCCCAAATGATACTCAAAAATCCCTTCAAAATTGCTCCAAAATTGCATTTGGGAGGTTCAAAACCTCCTTCCAGGTGGGTTCCACCTTGGTAGAAATCACGTTTCTCGAGACTAAAAAAAAGTAGGCCAATTCTGTGGCAAAACGACAGACTTGGCAAGATTGGTCAGTTTGCCGGTTTTACCATTTATAAATATAATACTCACTGCAGCATATTTAATGTCTGGACTGTGACTGGAATACCATGCACAAAAGTGTTGGATCTATTTAGTTTTCTTTCTTTTTTTAACCTTAATTCTTAATTTTGTATTTCATCACTCTGTTCTAATGTGACTTGTATAAATTGTCTTATGCAAAGTTATTGCACTACTTTAGTGATTGAGCAGCGGTGATAGAGTTTACCATGACCTTCCCTTTTGATCCAATATGTTCCTTCCAAACAGTCTCCCCCAGCACCGCTGCATTTCTCTCGGCGTGTCTCTTTCTTTCTCTCCCCGCTAAAATCCTTTCATCTTGGACTTGTCTCGTTTTGCTTTTTCGCACTCTGGCTGACTGCAGTGTTACATTTTTGTATTGCAAATGAGACTGTCCCGCTTCGCAGATATGCAGGCAATTAACAGCCAACACAGACTCTGTCTTTAAGGCTTTTCATGAAGTATTTGACAGACAATGGGAATAGTTGAATCATAGGACAGAGATGAAACTCCCTCCTGCTCTTTCCGAGAGGACACTTTGAAGTATTCGGATCTAATATTCCTCTCTGAAAATAGTTATTAAGGACACTTGCGCTGTTCTCGTCGTAATAGAACTAGCGAATGTATGTCAGGAGCACTAATGTAACATGTCTTGCTCCAAATGGAAACACAGCAGCCTGTCATTTTAACTGGGCCAATAAGAAAGCAAAATATAATAATGCATGGAACTGTTGATGCAGTTCAATATTTACATGTTTAATATTTACTTTTTAAAGAACAGTTTGTTCAGGTCTTCGGCAAGCTGTGTTCCAGATTTTTTAAGCGTTCTGTAATCACTCTATTCTGAAATGGAATTTTTACAAATGTAAAAAGAAATGTACAAACTGATTGATTCTATTATTCCTAGACACTAGAACTACTATCAAGAGGCTTTCGACCAGCAAGTGACTCATTTACATTTCTGAGCTTAATATGCAGTAACTCCTACACACATCCATTCAGTGCAATTTTCCTTATGTGTTAACTTTCTGCTGAGGTTCATAAGTGACCCACACCCTTTGTAAAGTGTACATGATAAGACTCTGTCAACATCGGTTTATGTCAGGTGTGGTGAGAGTCAAGATGACACATGCAAAGCTCACAGTGGAAAATAATCAGAATGTCATGTGTAGCTTAAGGATGAGGGAGAGGATGTTTTTGATTTGAATGTGCAGAAATGTACAATATGCAACACATATTCTGTCTTATTTTGTTGTTCATGGATCATTGCTCATTATGGTGTAACTGGCTACATCTCCAGAACAGATTCATATTCGCGGACTGATCCATTTGGTGACTTTTATGTACTTCATTATACCAGTAGGTGGTGCCGATTGAGTATTTATTTATTTTAATGGTTATGAATAATACTTTCATTGACTCCAAAAAATTGTTCAAAAACACCAGTTGGTAATTGCAATTTTACCTTTTTTTCCCCCCACAATGCTGAGTATAACTGTAAAATTTAAACTCATTTACTGAATTCTTGTTCTCACAATTCCGTTAATTTTTTATTTCGGAATTCTGAGTTTACATCTCGCAATTGTTTTGTTTTGTTTTGCTTGTTTCCACAATGGAATAAAAATAAAAAAGACAATTGCAACTTTATCTTAACACTTAAGTGTTTTTTTCCCCACAATTGCTAGTTTATAGCTTACGATTCTGACCTTTCTTCTCACAATTACAAGATCATATCTCACAATTCTGACTTTTTAAATCTCAGAATTACAAGGAAAATTACCCTTTTAGATTGATTATGATTTAAATTTAACCCATGTTGAAACAAGCTTCAACACATTTTATGTATTCTTCCATACAATATAGATTTAAGGAAAGGGACAGCAGCTCTAAAAAGCTAGATTGACCTGCGTACATTTGGGATAGTTACCCAGAAATAAAATTCTGTCACCCATTTACTCACCCTCTTGTCATTCCAAACTTGTATGACTTACTTTCTTCTGCTTTACAGATCAGCTTTTCAGATCAGCTTTGACAGCCATGATCATACAAGGAATTAATGCATTAAATTAAAATTTCTGCGAACTGTCCCTTTAGTGCTTGAACTATCTTGACTCTAGGTATACGTACAATTAAATTTGTGTTATTTATTTTTTTATTTTTTTAAACCATTGGATTATGTGCAATTGTGTTTGTTCGTTTTGCAAAAAAAAATAAACAAAACACACACCTCCCTGTCCAATCAGTGAATTGATAAGCCGTCCTGGGACGTGTGTCCTCATTTCCGATTTACTCCCTCATGTTTCTACTTGGTTTTCCCTGTAGGCGCTGCTCTGATGATCTGGCTTTGAGCTCTGATAACCACAGCAAGATGGATGAGGCAGAAATGAAGTCAGCGTTAGTCACTCGGTCTCATTTGCAGGCCTCTACATCTTCGTCAGCTACATGACAGGAGTGAGAGGCTGGAGGTGGGTGCTGGACCGGTCGGCGTAGTTTTAAAGTCATAGATACTTTCCCCTCTTGTCATTTATTACTTGTAATTGCTGTCTGGCCTTGTTAAACATGCCTGTATGAATATGTGTAATAACAGGTGTGCATGAACTGATTTTCTCTCTCCGGCGCTTCACTTTCACCAGCTTGGCTCTGATATATCAGTGGTAATCAGCTCTCGTCACTAACGGGGAAGTGAGTTCGACAGAGATATATTGGGTAGTAAAAAACCACGAGCCCTCAGTCAAAATGCAAACCTGCTTGGTAAATTAAACCAGACAGGTTAATGCTCCAAGGGCCCATAAATTACACTGACCTTTTTTCAGATGAGACAGGTTCTTTTCCAGTTTATTCACTTTGAAGTACTGTAAAGCTTAATGTAGCTCTCCTTCACCATGTCAGCTGGTTAAGTATTAACTGTAAGTGGAACTAGGCCACTTTACTGACGGAATTCTTTTCTTCTAGCCATTTAGTTTGTAACGTGGCCCGCTGAACATGTAGATACATTCTTTATTACTACGCAAGCTCCAATTTTCCATCAGTGTTAGGGCTCTTTTAGGCAGTGAATTACTGCAGGATAATATAGGCTTGTAAAGCGTCCATACACATGTAGATGTAACAAATCACAGACAGAAACGAGGTGAAAATCTCATTCATTTTCTCCATAGAGAAACTGATTTTAGCAATAAAGTGTAAACCTTTTAAGACAAACTGAGTGTGGTGAGATTTAGTGATGATATATGATCTTGTAGTCAATGCAATTTCAAGTTTATTGTTTAAAAAATTGTGTAAGTCCCTCTGAAGATATGCATTACCCATAATACAAACAAATGCCAAGTCAGTCAATCTCCATTCACTCTAGAATTACTTATGTAGCCTATTTATATATGATTTTTTTAATGATTTAATCAAGGTTGGTAATGTTGTAATTCATTATAGACCTGCTTGCTTTTTAAAGGACTCATCATAAGATTAGGTCTTTTTCTCACATTTTTTCTTTTTTTTTTTACACACACACAATTTTTGTTTGTGTTTTGTGTGTTTTGTGTTATCCCAATTTTTTTTTTTTGTTTGTAAAAATTCCACCCACACTTTTATAATTGGATAGATATTTTTAATGTCTTCTATCCCCCCATTTTTTTACATGTGCTGTGTTCCCCCCCCCCCCCTGTTTTGACAAGTTGTTGTTTTATGCATTTGGTTTTTATTCGTTGCATCCTTTCGGTTTCATGTGAAGAGCCATGGCCCCAAATCCCTTATGTAATGATAATCACACAGGAATCTACCTTTTACTTATAATAAATCGCCGCCCTTCTCCCGCCCCCCACCCTGTTTTTGTACTTTGTGTGTGTACGCACCTGCATTTGACCCTAGCATTATCCACTCGGTGTGTTGGCCTTTTTTATGTGTGGTTTGAGGTTGATGAAATAACAAATGAAATTAACACTTTTTGGTTATTTTTTTTTTTCAGAAATCGAATATAATACATTAAATACAAAAATGGGCTATTTTTCACATGCCAGTGCTTCAAGTTGTTTTGTTCATCACATTCGTAATCACAAGTTGACCCCCTATTAGGATGTCTTGCTTATATAGGATACCGTGTAGTGCTATTGCCATTAGAGTCGCATGTATTTAAAGGGATCGTTCCAAACCAAAAATGAAAACTATTTACTCACCTTTCAAGTGTTCCAAAATTGTAAGTTTTTTCTTCACCGTGAAACATAAAAGCCCGATATTTGATGAACAATGTTCATTCTATACCAACAGGATTACCCCACACACCCCCCCCCCAAAAATATTGAGTATTCTGAGTGTGAAGCAGATGCAAAGTTGTTTGTGGTTAGATTTTTTTCAAAAATAATAATTATGTCTAAACAGAAGAAACACCCAAGTTATTTACAGGTTTACGGAACAACATTGTTGTCTGAAGCGCTCGTGAGTAATGATGACAGAATTTTCATTTTGTAACGAACTATCACTTTAACTACTTTTTCAAACCAGTAGCTTGACTGACATTTAGGTTGTGAGAAGTTTGCATTAGACAAGTAGTACAGGATACTAATATATATATAGGAATATAATTGTTCCCTATATATATATATTAGATATTTTTTTTTTTAATCATAATGGATTGTATACTCGTAAGCAAGCAAAATAAATAATTCCAACATTACTGTAAATTATTAAACTAAAACAGTATACTGCGGTTATAACCATTCACATATCAAACATGTCAATATCCTCCACATCACTCAGACTCCTCAAAAACAAGGAAAAATGGCACCACAGTGGTGTTAACGTTGCTGCAGCAATGTTTCTCTTCTGAGACTTCTTGTCTGTTTTTTTTTATAACACTTCTATTTTCTTCCACATATGTCGTAATCGTTCATTCTGCCATACTAGTGAGCCAACGAATCTATGTCACTTGATTTATTTTTTTCACATTTTATTTTTTTAATGTAAAACAAAAGCATGGTGTACGTACATACGGCCTGTTTGCCTCCGATCCTCTTCTTCCACTTGCACTTTTCCATCCTTTTCCCTTAATGGCTGCTTTTAGTGCACTTAGGCCGACGGTGCCAAGCGTGGCAGTATTTATATTGCACTTGGAACTCCGTAATATACATCCACATTAGCAGACTCAGACAATACACATTAACGCTTGACTTCCCCACGAAATCGGCCGATGATTTCTTCCCTAGACATGCTCGCTTGCAATGTTGACCTTCAGATTGTCAAGTTACAGCACTTCATTATGTGTGCTGACATGACACGGAGAAACATCTATCATTGACGTCATCACCTCAAGAAGATACCCGACGGGAGACATCTTATGCTTTGTTTAGATTATTTTATGATTATATGGCAGAACGGAAACCAGGACAGAATAGATGGGCAGACCCTTACAAGTGCTGAAATTTCAGGCTATGTGGGGATTGTTTTCTGCCTCGATGTGCCGAACGCAAAACAATTTTTGAACATTTTTAATTTGGCTACTATGAAAATGCAATTATATTTTGTTATTAGATTTTGATTAATCTCAGCTGACTCTTTTGAATCAGTTAACAAATACAGATTCGATTGATCAATGAGTGCTACTAAATGGAACTTACACTACCGTTTCAAAAGTTTGGGGTCAGTAATTATAAATAAAATTTCAAAAGTGATGGTAAAGATATTTATAATGTTTAAAAGATTTGTATTTCATATAAATCCTGTTCTTTCGAACGTTCTATTCATCAAAGAATCGACACAAATATTATGCAACACAACTGTTTTCAACATTAATATAATTGATTCTCGAGCAGCAAGTACAGCATATTAGAAGGATTTCGGAAGGATCATGTGACACTGAAGACTGCCGTAATGATGCTGAAAATTCAGCTTTGCCAGCACAGGACTAAATATGTTTTAAAATATATTAAAATATTAAACATTGTTATTTTAAATTGTAATAATATATCACAATATTACTGTGGTTAAGTATTTTTGATGAGTCTTGGTGAGCATGAGACTTCTCTCAAAAACATTATAAAATTCTTACTGATCCCAAACACTTGAACAGTAGTGTGTATGATGGGTTTTAAAACATGTTAGCGAATCTTTTTAATTAGTTCACCAAAAAGATTCATTTGTAAAAGATTGATTTGACATTTTGAGTCATTTCAGTGACTCTTTTGAACCAGTTCACCAAAATTAAACATTTAAATTTGTTCAATGATTTAAGTGAACTATTCCTTGACAGTGAAGCCAATAGCAAAGAGTCAGGACAGACTCTATGAGAGTAACTTCACATGCCTGTGAAATGCTTTTATTTGATCGATGACTGGAAATAAAGTGTCCAGGAAGGTCTAGTGAAAGTCCAGGGGGTTCGAAATAAAATGTGGCATGGTGTCATACCGGGTAAGATAAGGTCAGATTGTGATAGGCCCAGAGGTTGAAGGCCGGGTGGTTATTGGTGGACTTTACCTGGATCTTAAGGACACCTCGTTCACACACAAGGGAAACGGGTTCCCCGCTGTTATGATTTATGGAAGAGGTGATGAGGTGATGCTAGCAGCAGGATCCCATTATTGTGGGTTTTCCTTTTATTACTGGCTCCCACTGAATCCATTAATGTTGCAAAATTACTTGGAAATGATAATTTTTATTTTTAATAAGATGTAAACAGCATTGTTATTGTTAACTAAAACTATTAAAAATAGTTTTTCGTTAATCAAAATTAAGATGAAATAAATCTTAGATAATATTTCGATTTTTAGATCAATTAAAATTAGAAAGGTTGCATCGACAACTAACTTAAAATAAGTTTAAGTACTAAAATGATTAAAACTTAAATTGTAATGACTAAAAATTATACAAGCTGAACAGAAATATATAACTAATAAATGACTAAAATTTAAACTAAATGTGCAAATGTAGATATAAAAGCTAATTTAAAATATTCTATGTAATATTATACTATGTAATATTGTAGTATGTAAATATAACACAATATGAAATTATATAAAAAGTTATTATTGTCAATTAAAATAATTCATCAGCTATATGTCATTTCAGTCAGAGTAAAATAAACTGAAGTGCATGAATATAACCTAATACTGATATTCATTCATTCGTTCGTTCATTCATTAGTTCGTTCATTCATGTATATATGCATGTCAAAAGACAAACTAAGATCAAACAAAAAATGGTTTAAAATTGACTCTGGAGGGAGGATGGATCTTCCTTCACATGAAGTATAGTTGTCCACAGTGTGTTTGGCTCCAAAGCAGTAAGTGTATTCTCTGTTTCTCATAATACTGACAATTAGGTATTGATTCTGTAAAATAAATCTTCAGTGTAATCTTTTTTAATCGCCAGAGCTCCGAGCAAAATGACAGCGATCCAAAGATCTGCTACAGGATATAGTATTCTCACATCACCCTTGGGACTCAAGGACAATAACGGTGAGGTTTTACGAACACGTTCAGTAATAGAAATATTGATGTAACACTCTCTGCTTTCATTCTGGTTTGCTGATCCTCTGGGTAAAACTCAAGGCTAGCAAAATCCTAATACATTATTACAACATATTAGAACATAAACTTTCGCCATTTTATTCATGAAGTTGTGAACTGTATTCTGCAAGTGGGGAAATTTAAATTTCTCTGTTTCGTTTCGTTTTCTAGCTCTGGCTTCCTCTCTCTCACACACACACACACACACAAACAACCACAACCAATACACACACACACTCAGAGAGAATAGAATCACGTCCCATAGACCCAGGGTGCAGTCACCTTCATACGCACAGGGCCATATTTTCTCTTGAAGCAGAAATATTGTTATTCAGAGAAGAAAATGGGGGTTAAGGCCATGACAGAAGGAAGACGGCAAGACAAAGAAAGCATGTAACGAAGTATGAGAGCGAGAGAGAGAGAGAGAGAGAGAGAGAAAGCCGTTTGTCAATGAAAAATAATTAAATTGTGCAGATGAACACTGGATGATTTTAAATAAATGGTGGAACAAGTCATGTATTCCACAGTTGAAACTTCAGAGCCGTTGTGCGTACAGTGCTGGGGAGTAACTGGCTAAAAGTAGCAACACTAAACTTAACTACATTTTCAGTAGCATGACAGTAGCTCAGCTAGTGTTCAAAATAGCATATTTTCCTGTAATAAGCCACTTTACTAAACAAATAGCAGTGTTGCATGACAAAATGCTGTTGCTGGAGTTTATGTCAGGCTGAACTGCACATGCAGCTTTATAGGCGAACAAACTGAGACGCTGATCAAACACACTCTCTGAAATCATGACATTAGTTAAGCTGTTTTCAGAATAGCTTAGCTTTTCCGGTATAGCTTGAAAAGAGCTTTCATTTTGTCTCATTAAACTGTGCATGAAGCTTCACAACTGTGTGAGGTGATGCAATAGTCGAAACCGCTCGGGCTCATTTGGTTTAGGGAAGTCCAATTAATTTTAGTGAATCAGTTCATTTGGACAATTAATTTCAATGAGATGGCTTGAATTATGTTTATTAGAAGTTTTCTCATTCTTTTCTGTATGGATGCATATAGTTAAATGCCCACGTTCATCACTGTGTTTTTGATAAAATATAAGTAAATAAATACATTTTTGTTTAAGAATATCCATAAAAACATGGAGCTCCCAGGGGGGTTTTTTTTTGGTGTAGAAAAGCTGCTCTGATAAATTCATACAATTCATGTTCACAACATTCAAAAGTTTGGGGTTGGTAATTTTTTAGATGTTTTTGAAACAAGTCTCTCAGAAACCAAGGCTGTATTTATTTGATAAAAAATACGTCATATTGTGAATTTTGCAAATTAACAATAACGTTTATATTTAAATTTTTTTTTTAAATGTAATTATTCCTGTGATGCAAAGCTGAAATTCCAGATTGATTCCAGCATGATTTTCCAGTCTTCAGTGTAACATGATCCTTCAAAAATAATTCTAATATGCTGATTTGCTACTCAAGAAAAATTGTCTATTATATTATTATATATAGATATATATATATATGTATTGTGACGAGCGTCCCGAAGCTTTATCAGCGTCGCCCTGGAAACAAGCGAGGAGCACCTGGCCATCATCATCGCAGGCTGATTGGTCACAGCTGCACCTCATCAGGTGGTGGCTACATATGCCACGCAAGCCCTGCCATCTAGGAGTTTCCTCCATGAGACTGAGCACTAACTCGACCTCTCATTTTCCCCACAGAAAGCAGAGTGTGACCGACCAGCCCCACAGGAGCAATGCACGGACCCTCTGCACTGGGAAGAAGGAAGAGAGCACTCACGCACCGGAGCACCTACCTGGACCTTTCTAATGAGCACCCCTCACCCCAATAAATCCACCCTCCGGGTATTGATTGAGATTTCTTGTCGTGTGATTCTTCAACCTGTTACACTGGTGGAGAATGCTGGCAAATCAGTGAAGAATCACCGACAATCGATCTTCTTCACCTCACCTTTTTTCCCTTGTTTTTGTCTCCGGGTTCTGTCACAAGCGATCGCTCCACCCCATCATGGACGAAATCCTCCAGCGGCTCACAGAGGTTAGCATCCGCCAGCAACAAATCATTGAGCACCTCGCCACCCGTCAAGGAGAGAGAAGCAGAAACACTGTTGCTGCGACCGCGTCAAACAGAATTACTGATACCGGACCCCCGGTATTGTGCAAGCCGCCGATGTATACCCAAGCTGACCCCTCATGAGATACGTAGAAGCCTCTTACAAATGTGGAAGCGGCGGCTCAGCCTGGAAGTGGTGGATCAGGTGACTGGGGCACGGGTGCCTGGCTCCCCTGCTGACGCCTCCGCCGATCAATTATAAGGAGGTCAAGAAGGAAATCCTTGCCCGCCTGGGGTTATCTTCTATCTGTGCCGCCCAGCACTTCCACGAGTGGGAATATAAGCCCCGTCTGCCAGCCCGTGCCCAGGCCGCCGAACTCACACGACTCGCGCAGCACTGGCTGCTGGAGGGGGCTCCATCGGCTGGACAGGTGGCGGCGCGCGTGGTGATAGACCGTCTTCTCCGAGCCCTTCCCCAATCTCACCGACAGGCAGTTGGGATTAGGAACCCAACCACCACCGCGGAGTTGGTGGAGGCTGTCGAGCTGGCGGATACGGCCCAACACCGGGATGCTGGAGAGCGAGCGCCGCCGTTTCCCCAGAGGGTGGTCCAGGAGCGGCGCGCGCCGGAGGGCACCCCGCGACCAGTACGCAGGCCGGCAGCTCCCTCCCCGCGGGATGAGCCCATGCCAATGGGAGTTCCCGCACGGACCTGGCTGGCAGGCTGCATTGTGCACCGCGACCTGCAGGTTGGAGCGTCAGAGGTGGAAGTGAAAGTGAATGGAAAACCGTTCCGGGCCATCCTGGACTCGGGCAATGCGGTCACTCTAGTCCAGTCACAGATTCTCGCCCCCGAACGGAATATAAAGCCTTCCTCCCCATAAACTGTGTCCACGTGGACACACGACAAGTTCCCGCTCGCAAGGTGACCATTTCGGCCGCTCCCGGCGCCTGGCCGGTGGAAGTTGGAGTCATGAAGGATCTTCCCGTCCCCGTGCTGATCGGGAGAGACTGGCCAGGGTTTGACCGCCTGCTGGCCACGGCTACGCAGCCTGTCAGCCCAGGAGGGGGCCGCCGAAGAAGGAGGCCCACGACAGGACCTCGTCAGCAGTCCGTGCATCTTGGAGCCGGGAACACCATCCAGCGGATCCGCGACCGCTTCGACTGGCCGGGCTTGGAGGCCGAAGTGAGGCGGTTCTGCCAAGCCTGCCCGACCTGCCAAGTGACGTCACCCAGGACGCCTCCCCCCAGTCCGCTGATACCGCTGCCCATCATCGAGGTGCCCTTCAAGCGCATCGGGATGGACCTTGTGGGGCCGTTGCCTAAGTCTGCCCGGGGACATGAGCACATCCTGGTGATTGTCGACTATGCCACCCGGTACCCAGAGGCAGTTCTCCTCTGAAAAGCCACCGCCAAAGCCATTGCCGAGGAACTCTTCCTGCTCTCCAGCCGAGTCGGCATCCCAGCGGAGATCCTGACTGATCAGGGGACCCCCTTCATGTCCCGGCTAATGGCTGACATCTACCGGCTGCTGCGGGTGATGCAGTTGAGGACCACCATCTACCATCCCTAGACCGACGGACTGGTCGAACGCTTCAACCAAACCCTCAAGGAGATGCTGAGATGGGTGGTCGCGGAGGACAAGCGCGACTGGGACCTGATGCTCCCCTACCTCCTCTTCGGGATCAGCGAAGTTCCGCAGGCCTCAACTGGCTTCACCCCCTTCGAGCTCCTCTTTGGCCCCGTGGCACTGGATGTGGCGAAGGAAGCCTGGGAGCAGCAGCCGGCAGCCCATCGCTCTGTGATCGAGCACATCAGACAGATGAGGGAAAGGATCGACCGGGTCATGCCATTAGTCCGGGAACACCTAACAAAGGCGCAGCAGGCCCAACAGCGCCACTATAACCGCGCAGCCCAGCCACGGTAGTTCCAGCCTGGAGACCGAGTCATGGTCCTAGTCCCCAATGCGGCCTGACAAATTCCTGGCCACCTGGCAGGGTCCCTATACGGTGCTGGAGAAGATTGGGCCGGTGACGTACCGGGTGCGTCAGCCAGGAAGGAGGAGAGCCGAGCAGCTCTACCACATCAACCTCCTGAAGAAGTGGGTAGGGACTAGAGACCAGCTCGCGGCCCTCGCCATCTCTGATCCCGTGGTTGTTGACGTCAACCCCCACCTCTCAGCTGCCCAGAAGAGGGAGCTGCAGCACCTGGTCGGTCAGTTCTCTGATGTGTTTTCCTCTCTTCCCGCGCGGACCAACGTCCTGCAGCATGACATCCGGACGCCAGGGGTCATCGTCAGGCAACGGCCCTACCGCATCCCTGAGGCTCGTCGGCGAGCTATTGAGGAGGAAATTCAACAGATGCTGAAGTTGGGGGTGATAGAACCATCACACAGCCCATGGGCCAGCCCCATCGTGATGGTCCCGAAACCGGACGGCACTCTCCGTTTCTGCAACGACTTCCGTAGCCTCAATGAGGTATCCGAGTTCGACGAATACCCCGTGCCTTGGGTGGATGAACTGTTGGACCGGCTGAGAAGAGCCCGGTATATCTCGACGTTGGACCTCACCAAAGGCTACTGGCAGGTACCCCTCTCTGAGAATGCCAAACCTAAGACTGCTTTCTCTACCCCTAGTGGCCACTGGCAGTACCGGACCCTTCCTTTTGGCCTCCACGGGACACCCGCCACGTTCCAGCGGATGATGGACATCCTGTTGCGGCCCCATCAGGCCTACGCCGCAGCCTATCTGGACGACGTCGTGATCCACTCCGAGGCATGGGAAGACCACCTGGACCGGTTACGGAGGGTGCTCTCGGAGCTCCGGAGGGCTGGACTCACCGCCAGCCCTCACAAATGCCACCTTGCCCTCTCCGAGGCGAAGTACCTGGGTTTCCAGGTGGGACGGGGTCTCATTCGGCCGCAGGAGAAGGTGGAGGCGGTACGCTCCGCTCCGAGAACGGACCAAGAATCCGGTACGCAGCCGTTTTTTAGGGTTGGCGGGGGTAGATCGCTGCTTATGCTGACAGACTTGACAAGGAAGGGGCAGCCGGAGAAGGTACAGTGAACACCAGCAGTGGAAGAAGCCTTCCAGAGGGTGAAGGGGGTCCTCATCTCGGAGCCAGTCCTCCGAGCCCCGGACTTTAGCTGCCCCTTCCTACTGCAGACAGATGCCTCCGACACAGGACTGGGAGCCATCCTGTCACAGATCCAGAAGGGTGAGGAGCATCCGGTCATTTACATCAGCAGGAAGCTGATCCCGGCCAAGAGGAACTACGCCACGGTGGAGAAGGAGGCCCTAGCCGTCAAGTGGGCAGTGCTGGAGCTGCGGTACTACCTCCTTGGCCGGAAGTTCACCCTGGTCACGGACTATGCACCCCTTCAGTGGATGGCCCGCGCCAAAGATACCAGTGCCAGGGTGACCCGATGGTTCCTCGCACTCCAGGACTTCCACTTCGAGGTACATCATCGGGCTGGAGCCGCGAACGCCAACGTGGATGGCCTCTATCGGATCTGGGCAGCTTTTGCAGGTCTGTCAGGGGTCACTCCCCACACACCCTACTCTCTCCCATACTATCTCATACGTTAACAGACAAAACGATGCTTGTTGGGGGGGGGGGGGGGGGCATTGTGACAAGCGTCCCTAGGCTTCATACAGAGCTAGCCCTGGAAACAAGCTGAGCGAGCACCTGGCCATCATCACAGCCCTGCCATCTAGGAGTAACTCATGAGACTGGCACTAACTCGACTCTCATTTTTCCCCACAGAAAGCAGCGTGTGACCGACCAGCCCCACAGGAGCACTGCACGGACCCTCTGGACTGGGAAGACGGAAGGGAGCACTCACGGCACCGGAGCACCTATCTGGACCTTTCTCATTAGCACCCATCACCCCAATAAATCCACCCTCCGGGGTATTGATTGAGATTCCTTGTTGTGTGATTCTTCACCCCGTTACTATATATATATGGTATTACCCAAATAAATATATTCAGTGTAGTTATCTATAGTGGTTTCTCACCTGTTGTGTTTGTACTTAAGAGTAGATCGCAGCTTGGGAAGTTTTTGAGTGGCTTCACAACACTGACAGGTTTGAGTCCCCTCTCTCTCCTTAATAACTTTCTCTCTCTTCTGTCATGAACAATCTAATAAAAAAGACTAAAAATAGTATATATAAAATGTCTTTGAGACTGTCTCAGGAGGGAAGGAAATGAAAGATGAACACTGATGTGTGTTGTTTGAGGAAGAGGAGGGCAGGTCAAGAGGTGATGGTTCAGACGACACATATGAAAACACAACACACACACACACACACACTACGCACACATCGCTGTGTGCTTTATGACACCTTTGGATCAATAACTCATCTTCACATGTTCACAAAGGTGATGTGTGGGATTTTACCTTGTGGAAGGGAAAGATGATGTTGACTTGCCTCTGATACGTTAGTCAGTTATGTTTGATGACACGTCATTTTAATACATTTTGACATGCTGCTTTTGCACAGTTGTTGTGTGCTATAAAATAAGAATGATTTAGAACAGGCTTTCTTGACCTCCAGGAACATAAGTGATGAATATATGATTACATAAAATAGAAAATATGGTACTTTAGAATTGGTATAATAAAACAGACGAAACCGCTGTAACCATTGTAAAACTGCTGTAATATACGACATTGAGTATCTTATTGCTTTTATAAAAAGGCTGCAGCAGCAATATGATACAGTGTTAAATAAATTGTTACATTTATTAATCTACACAAACAATTCTTCCGGCAAGTGATTGTCAATCAATATAAAATTCAATTATGTGTGTTACATGTTTGTGCATTTTGGCTTTATTTTACTTCTTTGAACATGGCTCATCCAGTTCTTGTACACAATGTCAGTATATCTATAATCATGTATAAACTACAGTTAAAAAAACAGGGGTAAATATGATTGAAAAATTATTTATTAATTAAAATACTTTCATTAAGCAAGGATATATTAAACTGATTTAAAAACAATGACTGTAAAGATGTTTATAATGTTACAAAATATTTATATTTCAAATAAATGCTGATTTTGAAACTAATAAAATAATCCTGATTTCATCATCATTTCAATAAAAATAGTTTTTAGCATTGATAATAATGACTTTTTTCTTAAAGCAAAATGATTTCTGAAGGATCATGTGACTGAAAATTCAGCTTTGCATCATGTTAATCCATTTCATTTTACAGTATAAAATAGATAACAGTTATTTTAAATTGTAATAATATTTCACAGTATTACTGTTTTTACTGTATTTTTATCAAATAAATGCGGCATTGGTGAGCATAAGAGACTTCTTTCAAGAACATAGAAAAATGTTAATGACCAAGTTTTTGAATAGTATTGTACATATGGTTAAAATCCAAAATATAATTTCTATAAGGTAAAACCCCCAAAACATCACAAGTTGCTGCAGTGTAACATGCATCGTGCCATGCTGTTCACATCTAGTGTGTAGACACAGTGTTAAAGTTTAAAACTTTCCATTGTCTAATTTTTTATTAGAACCCCTTCTGTTCCTCTTTATTGTTCAGAAAAGTGAGTCTAAATTATGCTTTTGTTCCTGTCTTGAATGTGAATAGTTGCTTTCTCACATTAGCAACTGGGTTTTAGCATAAAGTGTTTAGTGGCTTTCAGGAGTGCTACTTCCAAACCATCACATCAATAATAGTAATGTTTCTTCATCTCTGGTGAATCTTGATGAATAGACTTTATTTCTACTGAGGAGAAGACTTGACATGCATTATATAACAAAATCAATGCAGGATGAATCACTTGTGTTGTATTATTCCTCATTTGTAAGTCACTTTAGATAAAAGCATCTGCTAAATGAATAAATGTGGTGTAAAATAAAAGCAAAATGTTGCTGTATTTAGGTTGCCATGTTTGTGACGGAGGTGTTATTGTTGTTGCTAATTTTCCTTTCATGTTGCAAACTTGGACCAGCTCAAAAAATCTCTATCTATCTATCTATCTATCTATCTATCTATCTATCTATCTATCTATCTATCTATCTATCTATCTATCTATCTATCTATCTATCTATCTATCTATCTATCTACCCCCCCCCCCACTATACAAAAAACTGTGTCTCTTTGAGCATATCCCATTAAATTTTCTGTCGCCCCTCAAATTAGATCCAATCACCTCTCATTTCCGTGCTAAAACCCCAGCGTTTTAGTTTCTAGTGCTGTCACCTGTGATGGTGTTCAAGTGTGGCCCCTTCATTCCTCCCCTAATTATATCTGCCAGCACGCAGTGGGGAAAGTTAAATGAATGTAAATGTTGCCAAACGCTAGCTTGTTAGCTTCTAAAAGGCCCATGTTGGCATGACGAGAGCGACAGGTGCGCTTGCTGTCATTGGCTGCGGCGTGTCTGTATTATTCTGGCTTACTTAAGAGCAGAAAAAAGGCCAATCAGTTGCGTTTTCAAGCCTCCAGCTAGGCCCAGTTTGTATAATGAGATCATGCACTGACGCTAGGCAGCTAAAGTAACAGAGCAGTCGCAAATTAGGGGCAGAGATGGTGTCACAATGCCACCCATTTCACAACACAGTCAGAGATGCTGTTATGTTCGGCCAGAATTAGATGGTATTTTTACATCTTGTCTGATGTTCCTGGGTGGCTGTTACAGATGAGAGTGTCACAGTGAAGGCCTCTTGTGTTTTGGAGCTCTTTTTAGCTTTAACAGGAAGCATTTGTTGACCTGCGTCCTCAAGCAGTGATTGCAGTATTAGATGGAGAGGGAAAGATGTAGCTACACACTGCTGCTGTTTCTCTGTTTTATTTGGAATCTATCTATCTATCTATCTATCTATCTATCTATCTATCTATCTATCTATATATCTATCTATCTATCTATCTGTCTGTCTGTCTGTCTGTCTGTCTGTCTGTCTATCTATCTATCTATCTATCTATATATCTATCCATCCACTGTTCTGTTTTTCATTCTATCTAGTATGTTGTCTATCATATTTGTCTGTCTGTCTGTCTGTCTGACAGATGTATGGTTGGATGGATGGACGTACGAATGGACAGACAGATATCTGTCCGTTCATCCGTCCGTCCATTCGTCCGTGGTTCCACTTAATTTTCTGTCTGTCCATTGATCATTCTGTCTAGCATTTTGTCTATCATATTTGTCCGTCCATCCATCCATCCATCCATCTCTGGACGGGACAGTGAACTGCTTACAGTGTGTTCTGGTAAGAGCAGTAACACTGGCTCACTTCACTGGCAGCTTAGAGGGATCATGTAATAGGAGCTTTTTCACACAGGGTTTTCACAGCTTTAATTAGTGTATCCATCTGAAAGGTTATTTCAGGACCCTGTGCGCACAACACAGGCTGAAGCAGTGGCCCCAAACAATGCTGATTTACATGTAAAAGTGTCACCAGACATTTACCTCCACCCATCCTGGGAGGATCTGAACTTATTTTTAGCTGGTATTTCTGGTAGGTCTGGCAACACGTTTAAATTCTATGCAGAACAGGATCTATGTCTGAGATCATATTTCTCGTAGCCTATATTTTGGCCATCTCTGCAGGGTGTTAGAAAGAGGAGAAAGAAAAACAAGAAAAATAAATAAATAAACTTCTCATATAATATTTAGTTTTACCTCTTGACGATCAATACGAGGGTGACGATCAATATTTTCAAAGGTTAAGCACTTCCTTTCATTGGCCATTTTTTGAAAAAGAAAAAAAAAAGATTTAATTTCTTTAAAAGCTTTAGGCCCTGTTTTCTACCCCATTGGTGCAAAGTACCAAAAGAAAGCATCTCCATCTGTGGAAGAAAAAGAAAAGAAGGAGAGAAAGTGTTGATGAAACAGGGTGTATGCAGCCTGTGGCCATTTAATGTTTGCCATACTGTGATTGTAATTAAATCTACTTGCTGCCAGTATGTGCTGGCAGAAACTCTGGCCCTACACTCCTCAACAAACCTATTCCCATCTGCCACACGCTTCTAACACAGACACCTACAGGACATTTGAAGAAGAGAGGAGGAACATGTGCCCCTCTCTCTCTTTCTGTACCTCCCTCCCTGAACCCACAAGGCTTTAGGACCCTGCAGCTGAGCCAAAAACAGCTTAAAATAGTTTATTCCCATTTGCATTCATGAACATCACTGTCTTTTGTTTTATTTTGATGCTAGTCTAGAAAAGATGTCTGTAGGATGCTGATTTGAGTCTTTTTGATGATCGTCGTGTGGTGTGGTGCTTAAAGCTCAAGGCTGGTAACCAGAAGGTTGCTGCTTTGATCCCATCAAGGAGTGACCCACCATTGTGAGCTTTAACATGGCATTTAACCCCTAGTAACCGCAAAAATCACACTCACGATCTGTTCACTGACTGTCTTATTCCTATTGCATGCAAACACAGCAAGTGGCGTTAGTTCTAGCCTGATTGACTGGCTGTTGTAACTTCTAAGAGTCTGGATGCACAAACTTTTCTCAGTTGTGTTTGCAAAGTACGGGATTATTGAAATGTGCACTTCTGAACTAGAACTAATCGCTGGATTTCAGAAAGATTTCAAGGTTTATTGCATTCTGTTTTGTTGTATCTTTGAAATAATGAAGTATTAGTATTTAGTTTACATTTACAGTTATGCATTTGGCAGACATTCTTATTTCAAGGCAACTTGCACTTGAAGGTATACATTTTTAATAGTTAAAGTGTTCCCTATAATCAAACTCATCAACTGGCGTTGTTAGTGCCAAGTCATGTGCATAGTTGTTCACACAGTTTTGAGAACTTTTTTATATATATAGAATGTATACATATATAAATAATATATATATATATCTATAATATTAATGATATCATTGATTTTGCCCCCCCCCCCCAACACCCTCAAAAAAAATAAAAAAATAAAAATCAGGGACAATGCATAAATCAGTTAGTACTTTTCAACATTACTTAACACAAATGTTGAACGTTATGGAGTCCAAAACTTAACAGCATTAATACAGAGCTTCAGTGGGTGTATATTTATATTAATATTTATAAACATATAGAAAATATATTTAGACACGCTATGTTGTATTATTTGAAAATGCTATTTTTTAAAATAATATAAAATAATACATGTATATTATATAATGCATATACATATATATTTACATATACATACATACATATATATAATTTCCAAACACTCTTTCAGATCCCAAAAGTGGTGATTAACAAGTAGCTCGATTAAGATGTACAGTACATAAAGATCTTACATTAATGGGGCTTAATTGACATTTAAAAAAATATCCAGAAAATGTATTTTATGCATTATATATTTTAAATAATATATCTTATCATTGTGTTGTTTACATGTTAAATATGTGGTATATACTGTATCTTACAGTGGTTTTGATTTACATGTCAGTCAGATGACTTATGGTGAAAGTCTTGCTGCATGAAGTTAAATATTTTTTGTGTGCATGTAGATGTGTCCTGTCAGGTAAATGTAGTGTAAGTTTTCATTATGAGTACACATATAGATTTTTACCCACAAACCTGCTTTATCCTGAAAAAAGTCAACAGAACCCATGTACACACACTGCCATTTAGTGTAATTGCAGCAGACACAATCAACACACTTTTGTTCGCTCAACCACGTTTGAGTCTGTGTGCACCAGCCTGCTGAACGTTCTGAGTGATTTCAGTCAAATATGACACTTCAGGTGTACCTTTAACCCAGCGAGAGCGGCGGGAACACGGTGTGAATGATTATTGTGCGTGAAAGTACCTCTCTGTACAGGACGACTGACTCTGACGATGTTTATTTCTGAATATCAGTTCACTGACCGCAGGTGCAGGACGACTGTAAAGAGCCGTGTGGATGTTTTCTCTTTCTTTCTCTCTCTCTCTCAACCTGAATGCGCCTTTTAGCACGGCAGGATATCAGTTCTCTTTCTGTCTTTCACTGGACATTACAGGTCACCCGTCAGAGATGCTGTGCATGTGTGTGTAAATGACTGTATTTAAGGTGAATTGAAGGGAAATACAGTGCGATATTTTAAGAGGTGCAGATGGAGTGTGGACAGCAAATGCTGTTATTATGGGTTTTATGTGTGTATGCACATGACAGCTTACAAAGGGACAGAAATCCCCCTCTGATCAAATGCATCACATCACCATGAAGACTAACCTTGCTTGCCCATTGAATATGGCGCAAGGACACTTTCAGCTGACTCTTTTTGTGCATGTGTCAGTATATCTGTGTAAAGACATTGAAAAACTACCCAATTTGGTATGATTTAGCAACAAAAAGCTGCCCAGTTTGCTAAATTTGCTTACCAGATTTAGATTTTACATTTATATTTGTTTTTACATTTACAGTCTGTATTTAATATGGATTTAGATTTAATGTTAGGACTTTAATGCACATTTAAGAGTTAGAGCTAGAGTATTCTCTTTAATTGTTTATATTTTTAAAGGAGAATGCATCAAGATTTAGATGAACAAAATTTTATTAGTTTATATTATGATTAATAATATAGGCCAAAGTTTTACGAATGATTTTAGTAATTATTTACAATTCTAATGATTGACTATTTTTAACATTTGTTGTGGTTTAAAAAGACAAGATTGTGGTATACCCACAACCTGTATGTAAATTTTCGATTTATCATCTATATTTAAGATAGATCTGTCAATTTAATAAGCAGGAGGTATGAGAGGCCAAAATATTTTGTATCATAACCGTTATATTGTGTATTGCACCATTGCTTGAATGCTGTATTGACCAATCAGCATCAAGAATCAAAACTTAACTTAAAGGCTTGAAACAATAAAACTGCACTATTTTTTTAAAATGCCTACTTATGTAAAACTGACAAAGGTGGGCTATTTTAGTAAGCTGCTTTATTTTATATTTGGCAGCTGATTGCAAAGAGCCGCACAAAGGCTTTAAATGGATGAAACTACAAGCTGCGTACCTTTGAATATTGCTTGAGTCATCTTTTATTTACTTTTCCTAAACTCTGCAACACTTACTTTAACACAGCAATAAAACAATCATTTTCCTGTATAAACCCAATCTTGGGCAGACCATTTCAGATTCATCTCTCTCTGTATTTGTGAGCAATTTCACTCGTAAGCGGTTATGTCTGAATCCCTCATGTAGACTGAAGGTGACCTCGGAAAAGGAAAGAGCAGTTTCACACAGCTTACATTTTCTGCACACTCAGAGTCTATCAGACCTTATTCAAACTGAATTATGGGTAAATGAAGCCATGCCATTGAGTAAACCCAAGAACAATCAATCCAGGTGAGAGGTCAGTGAACATTTTGAACCCAAAGCAGGTTGCCAATAAATTATGTTAACTGCAGGGATATTTGTGTTTTTTAAGCTGCTTTTTGTTAAAACCATTGACCACATTAGTGAGGTTTTTGGCAAGGTCACAGAATTAAACTTGCGCTGTGTCCTCAGCTTCTCTAAAGCATTTCAAAATTTTCAACCGCAAGTTTTGCAAAAGGAAGATTGCAGCCGTAGGCCTTGTCTGAACTTTATAGAACAGCAATATAATATTCTGTAAGAGGTTAAAAGTCAGAAAGACTAATATTTCACAGCACTGACACTAAATTTTCCTCCGGTGACACACCCAGATGTGTAAGGCATCAGGAGAGGGCACTGTTTCTCCTCTTTGTCCGGTCGTTTCACCCAGTTGCCTGTGTATTCATATACCAGCCTGTCACAGCTTCCTCGCTCTAATTTTTGCTTTTATTTGCTTTGATCTATCTCTTTTTTTTCTCTTCTGTCTCTTTTTAACTTTTTCTTGCTGGTAATTTTGCATTGTATTTCCCACACCCCTGCGATCTGACATGACACCTTCATTTTCACTTCAGCCACAAACTGCTTTTCAAGAAACCTGCGGTGCATTTTGAAAAGAACTAGTATAGAGAGAAACATTGTTTGTGAATCACACTGCCAGCTACAAAGCCTTTATGTATTTTTTTGTCTGCTTTCTTTTTTGCATTAATGACCGTCTGACTCTTCATTTATCCTGCTTATTAAACAGACACTGACCAAGTAAATTAGGGATGCACCAATAAAGAACTTCTTTGCTGATAACTGATCATTAGCAGCTTGTTGTAGCGTACTGATAAAGCATAAGTGGATTTGTAATGTCTCAATGCTTTCCGCTGGGGAGGATAGCTAATTAAAAACTTTTTTTACTTGGCAAAAGATGTGTCATTCTTAAAGTTAGAATTAGACTTTATAAGGCAAATGTGTGACCTACTATACATTCTTTTTTGGATAATATGAAGGGTTTGTTCTACTTTATGAATGGCTCCTAATAATACTAAACGTCAACAGATTAGATAGTAATGTGGTTGGCTGCTTTTTACCAACAGTTAGGGCAATGGTGCCCATTCAAGTTGGTATGATTCTTTTGGGTCTTCATGAAATGTCTGTAACATTTGGTTAAAATTCCTGAATGGTCATGTAAAACAACACCCTTTACCTTGTCAAAAACAGCTCTGTTCACAGCGACGTTTATGTGCATTGCCCTTAAATAGATAAGAGTTGGCTAACCCACACCATCTCTCATGGGTGTGGAAACCAGACAGTGCTTGCTGCCGTGGACTCGTAATGTTGCTGGAGGTTGGTCTTATTTTATAACTAGCTACTATGTAAGAAACGGCCTGCAACTTTTAAACGTTGTTGGTGAACAATTTTTGGAGGCTCAGACAGACTATAACAACGGGTTGAGTTTATCAGCCTTTCTGACTGGCGCTGTGCCAGAAGACATATACCGATTTCTCATTTGCGGATGGCCAGCAAAAAAAAAAACAAGAAAAAAAAACAAGGTTCGAAACAAAGCGAGTGGAGTGCATTCCGGTAACATGAGCAATTATGATGTAATGAACAGTACGATGGGAATGAACCAGGTCGATTTGAAGAATGATTCATGACCGCCTCTGGTTTAATTTATTGATGAAATCAGGGTTCTGACCATGAATGGAACATAATGAGTTCATGACGCACATCTAGCGGCCCTGCATAATGAGTCATGCAAAATACCCACCCGATTTGGATTTCCCGAAGTTACAACTGGCGTGCTCATAACTTGTGATTCTGGCAAAACCCAATCCACAATCAACCAAGCACAATTGAGGGACACATTTACAGGATAATGTATGTTTTAGGCGTACCGCACGGGTTTTAGGGGCTCGCCCCCGTTATTACAGCTATCATTTCCTCGTTTTGGATAAATTATGGGTTGGGTTATGTTTAGGGGTAGGGATAGGGTTAGGTCTGTGTTTTTGGACAGTAATGTTGTTCCAGGCACACCCTACCGCTACGGCTCCAGGACCATGTGATTTGGCACATATCCGGCAACGATCAAAACCCAGTGACCATGTTACCAAGACCCTGTTGTTGAACAACATTCCAATTAACCAATCAGAATTGAGGGATAACATTTCAGGAAAATCTCTGTTAGGCTTACGATCATGGTTAGGTGATTCTACACCTCCGGTTTAATCAGCTCTCCATTTCACCCATATTTAGGAATAAGTTACGGGTAAGGTTAGGTTTAGGGGTAGGGACTTGGGTTTAGCTATATTTTTAGACCTAAGGGATCCAGGATCATCAAAAGATGTTGATTCAGGAACATGTCTTACTTGGCAAAATCACGGCGACCATAAAACACAGTATATCTCGACTGCGTAAAGAAGGACAAGCGAAGTGATTCAAAAAGTTCAAAGGGCTTTTAACCCCGGGTTATTGTCATTCTAAACCCTGCTTTTAACCCTGGTTAAAGGTACATTTCACTCTTGTAATAAAGTAGTGAGGTTAGCACTGCTTTTCACCAGGGATTATGAAGTATTAAATCATCCACTTTTGCGGTGTTAACAGTGCATTGTGGCACCAAACTTGAACAGTGTGAAATGATGTGGTGTTCGAATGTTACGGTTAGATGCTTATCAACAGACACCTAATAACATGGTTCATATTCACAAGTTTTGGACAGTCACTGGAAAACAGCATACAGTCTTTTCGCGTTGGAGCCCTACAACTTTTAAATGGTGCCAGAAACACAAATGAATTGGCGGTGACGCACAACAGACTCTTTAACCTTTTCGTCCACGAACACGGTCCAGGTTTTGGCCGTTCATCGGCAATGTTACGGAAATCTGGGATGGCAATGCAGGCTGTTCTGGTAACCGCTTGTGATGCTTCATCCATCTCATGTGCCATAACCCCTGTCAACCATACAATCAGAACCATTCCCCCTGGGTTTAAGACATGTCCAGCGGCCACTCCCTTTCGCCAAACCGGGATACTTGACACTGGGTAACCGACGGCCGTTGCCCGTGAAGCAAGATAACACAGGATTCTGGTTACCTTGCGTTTAGTATAACCCAGGGTTAACTAATTCAAGTGTGAAATTCCCTCAAGTGTCGCTAGAATGCTGCTCGACCAATCAAATTTGACGACCGGAACTTGCTGCTTTATGATAAGGTATGACAACCGCTTGCAGCACTATACAATGAAAACTGCTCAGATCTTGCTTCCCATTTCTCCACACATCAAACATTTATGAAGTATGTCCTACATATTTACATATGTTGGAGGTGTTCATGGTTTCAACGTCGCATCCGTCCGCTCCCTGAGGGCCAGTATGAGGAGATATGATTGCAGCAGGGGGAATATTGATGAGGGTAGGCTTCGCTATACTGTATCTACCTTTTCCTCTCAAGTCCTGCCAAGATCAATAAGTCCTCTCGTTGATGAAACCATGACATAACGTTAACACGGCCTGACAAAGCACCGCATACAGCCCAACCGGGAGTACTTGTGTGCCTACCATTATCGGTGAATGTTGTCTTTCATTGGGTTTATTTGGCGTCCAATATGTTTGCCGATTCTATAAGCTTTCAGATGAAAAGACTATATTATGTCCGTCACTGAGCTGTGATTAGGCGACCCGTCCTTGACCAGGAATTAAAAGCTAGTTAGTTTTGTGTGAATCCAGGGCTTTGTCGGGAATCCTGTGCTATGCATAATTCCCTGTCAAGGAGTCTCTGCAACATTCCAATGTCAGAGCATTTCTTTCATAGCTGATTATAATGTACGTTGGGCTCCCTGCCATCATCACAATAAAACTGTCAAAGCACATTTGGCAGAGTTGTAAATAAAGACATTAAAATGTCATTATTCATGTTGAGCTATTGACGAGTTTTTGTACACTAAATATATATTGGATCTGACAACAAATCTGTTATTGTAAATTAGAGGACACTGTGAAGACAGCCAGAGAAATGCAATCACAACAGTTTGTGTCCACGTTTCTTATCATATTAGAACGTTGCAAGGATGAATATATTAGTGCGAAACAAATTTCGTAACATCAAAATCATATTTGTAATTGAATCTTTCTTTGACACTTTTTTTTTGTTTTCTTTCACCTTTTCTTTGAGTTTCTCTCATGCTTTATACTTTTTTTTTTAAACTTTGTTAATACCCTTTTTAATCAGCAAGTTCACATCTTTTTTATTATTTCTATATCCACTTTCCTTTGCTCTTCACTTCTCTTGTTTTTCAGTGGTTTTACACCTCACGAAAAGTATATAGAGACAATAATCAACTCAGAAGTTGATAAATCTAACAATTAACAATTGCATTAAACCTGAAATACATCTGAAGTGAACGTAAATACCGTTCTATTTCTGCTATATATTATTACATAAGCATACTCTAAAAATCTTTTATATACAACTTCAAAAAATCCAAAGCACTTTAATTTGCTCCTTTTTTTCACCCATTTTTATTTCTTTTGCCATTCTTTCTTTCTACTTTCACACTTTTTCATACTTTCTTTTGCTTTCTTTTGTTGTTCTTCATCTTTTATTTTCACAAGTTGCTTGGGATACATGTATCGGCTGAACTAATGCATGTAAATCCTTTTTTCTTTAACTTATTTTTGGTAATTTCTTCACTTTCTCTCTTTCACATGTTTTCCTATTTGCAGTGCAGCAAGTTAAGTTAATTAGATGTTTGATGCTGTGTTTGATCAGTATCAGCACTGCTTACATGCCTCAACTTACACACACACACACACACACACACACCCACACACACAGGTTGTTTTTATGGTGGAGGCACTTTCAATAGGGTAATGGTTAGGGTAATCCCGATTTCTATTGCTAACCCACAGGGACCCCTAAACCTACCCTCACAGGAAACTTTGTGCATTTATAGATTTTCAAAAAAACTCATTCTGAATTATTTATAAGCCTTTTGAATTATGGGGACACTGAAAATGTCCTCATAGATCACCTTCTCGTTGTAATACCTATGTCATACCAATGTTATTATACAATTTGTGTCTCATAAACCACAAAACATGCGCCCACACATCACACACACCATCACCACACACACACACACACGCACCACACCTTTTCAGATGCGCTCCCTAGATCTATGTATTTGCCTATTGGTGATAGCTGGAAAAGCCCCCTGAGGTCACATTAAACATTTAGACTACCACACACACACACACACACACACACAACTACTCATTATTTTTCTGTTCTGTACAAGGTATCTTTCTCACTTACAGAACCTTCATTAAAAAATAAAGAAGTGTGTGAATGTTGGAATGTTATGGTCAGTGCAAGGAAAGTGGGTTTGGACCCGAATCTTGAGTCTTGTAAGTCTTCTGGAGGCCTTGGAAGAATCACTTTACTCCAAACCTGAGCTAATACAGGCCTACCTGGCAAGTGAGTCAGATGCTTTACTTCAGGTCAAGTCAGACTCTCGTCCTGTGTTGAAACCAGTAAGAATGACAGCAGCGCCGAAATTTCTCTTTGTGAAATTATAAAGGAAATGCAACCAATGTTTCTATGACGACCTCATAAGTTTGAGCGCTGTTCGCCTGAGGCCTACTGCCCAACGAGACCCACCTTCAAATAAAAGGATGACTTATGTTCTGTCTCAGTCTTTGAACAGTTTTGAATCACACATGATTTTGCTCCAAGCACTTGACTTCTGAATTTTTTGTTCACTCTTAATGCTTAGCGAAAATCCAAATAGAGTGTGGAACTTTTTCCTGAGTCGTTTCGTAAAGATCAAGAAGATGGTCCTGTGAATCTCAATCGGAATTGCGTGCAAAAGCACTTGTGGTATTCATGCATTGTTTTCCTAACGGTTTTTGTCCTTATCGCTACATTCCAAGGTCTGTGTGGCGGCAGCTCAATAATAGATCTTTGCAGCAGGTTTGCTCGTCAAATACTCTGTCCTTGGTGGCGGTCCTCTGAATGTCACTGAACATCTGTCACTATGCCAGAATCTGTATCATTTCCTTGGTAACCTCGTACGGTGACTCGTCCACATGGTTGCACAACAATTACTGTCTGCTGTTGATCTGGGATGCAGAATTGAATGAAATGCCACAGATTTAACCTGTTGACATAAGCTGATGTTGCAGACACGTTGCTAATGGTGGTTACAGACACTTTTCGAAAATGCCAGCGGTGACATAAATGCTGTCTATTATGCCCTGTTAGGACACTTGCTGGCTTTCAATTTATGCTGTTTTTTAATTCAATGTATATCCTTGATATATGGACATCTTTGGCCTTTGCAGTGCATCGCATTTTTTTTCTTCTTTTCAGCATCTCGCAACTCTTTTTAAAAGTCCATCTGTTCAAAGAATAATGAAGTTAAAAACAAAAACTACTTATAGCACACGCCATTTCACAAAGGAAATGCATTTTGCATGGTTAAACCTAATTTATAAAATAGAATTTATGACTTTATGACAAATAATTGTTAAAATGTTTATATATTTAACATCTTCACATCACATTTTTTTTACTTTTTAAAGAAAGAAATCAAACAATGTTTTTAAATGTTGGAATATGGGAATATATATTGTGTAATTATATAAACTAGTATTATTAATATACTATTAATAACTTTTTTTTGGTAATTTCTTCACTTTCTCTCACATGTTTTCCTATTTGCAGTGCAGCAAATTAAGTTAATTAGATGTTTAGATGCGTGTGTGATGCAGTACCGCACTGCTTCATGCCTCAACTTACACACACACACACACAAAATGAGTAATTACTATACCTAGCGTAGGTAGTACATATATTTTGACTTAACTTGTGTTTCCAATTTCTGTTTTATAGTTCACTTTTTATTATTTCAGCTCTAAATTATTTTATTTCAGTTGATGCCAATGGCGACATTCAAGGTCTTTTAAGTTTAGGATTTTCATTTATTTTTTATATTTTATTCTATTTACAAAACACTTATTTATGACGGAAAGATTTTTTTAATAGTTTTAGTTTTAGTTAACAATACATGTAATGTAAACATGTGGCATCCATTCAAATGAATATAAAACCAGATGAAGTAAAATAAAGTAACAGTTTCTCTATTGCTTCAGATAAAAGGAATGGACATGGTAGAGCAAGTCATCCACAGTGATTGTTGTTATTTTAGAAGTTAATCTTTGTATTAATGGCCATTTTAATGATATTAATGCTTATGCTAAATTATCGCTAGTATTATATGAGTTTAAAGGAACATAATTGTGGTTTGATGTCAGTGAAACGTACTTCAGCCTAACTGATGTGGAGGTATATGAGACAAATAAGGCTGAGAAGCACTGGTCTAAACTGAGCCAGAAAATGTTACAGAACGGTTGCAGGGAACAACCTTTCGCTGCAGCTGCTGTTGAAAAGGTGCAGAGCCTGTGGTGGGACTGATCCTGTGGGTAATCCCACACACAGATGATTAGCCGATGTGCTCGTCTGATGTCGGATCAGGCTGCCATCGGATTCCTCCAGCACAGAACCGCTGTCTGTTTTTATTATTCCACTCACGGTTGTTGTAAAGACAACCGTTGTTTCAGGAAAATACTGAGACACACACATTTAGTGAGGTTTTAAATCCATCATAGTGCCGCTTGATTCTGTGCCTCAGCAAAATGTAGTGTTTTATGGGATATCATGGGCTGTTGAGGATCAGAGTCTTAATCAGATCGGGTCTGAGCTGACTCTGCACAACTCCAATTCGTTTATGATATACAAATGTTGGATTTAAAAAAAAAAAAAGCCTACAATCTCAGATGAGGTTGAATTACTAAAGAAATTGAAGTAATTGGACAAAAGTTCTCAGTAAACATAAACTTTTTGAAATTTTACTTTTATATTGCATACATGTTTCTTTGACTTGATAATGCTATTTTAAACTAACAAGTGCTCAATATGTGTACATATATTTTTGTCCCATTAAGTTATATAGTGTAAAGTTTGAGAGCATTTTATGCATGCATGTTTCTAGTCTCACCCTCAATTGATTAGGTTATTTGTTAGTGAATTTTCTAGATTTTTTTTTTAAATCTTTAGTTTATGTACATAATCAACCGTTTAAAAATGTGGAGTCACTTATTTATTTATTTATTTATTTAAAATTAATGCTGATCAAATGTGACAGTAAAAGCTTTTACATTGTTACAAAATAATTCTATTTTAATTTAGTTTTCGTCTTTTGAACGTCGAGTTCAAACATTTTAAAAAACAGTTGTTCATCACTGGTTGTTATCACAAATTATTTTTTTGATCAAATGTATTTATTTATTTATTTATTTAGACAATAATTAAAATATTTGATAATTTGAGCTGCAAATCATGTGACACTGTGACTGGGTAATGCTTTAAAAATTCCAGCTTTGCATCAAGAACTAAATTACATTTTAAATAGAAAACATTTTTATTAATTTTTTTTTGACATAAGATTTCACATGTTATTGTTTTGATCAAAGAAATACAGCTTGGGGGCAATCAGTACTCTTTCAACATGGTAAAAAATCTTAATCACCTCAAATATGTTATATTTAACATGTTGACAAGTTATGGCTATAATGCTTGGAAACATACTGGGAACTAGACCTCAACCATCAATCCATGTGATGATTCATGTAGTTTCAACACAAACTTAGTGTGTCTAAATCAAGAAGCATCAATCAGACATACATCATACATACATACAAGCCAACAACAACAAAAACTTGTATAATGAAATCTACTTTAAACATCTGTCAACCAATCTTACATGATTTACATTAAGTTATTATTAATTTTTTTTTTTGTTTTTTTTTTTACAGTGCATCAGAATCAGTTCTTGATAAGATTATTTTTTGCCGAACCTAAAGTGCTACAAAAACACAGAACTATATTTTTTAAGGTTGAACTGAGCGGGAGAGAGAGCTGTTGACAGACCGATACAAGTCCGTGGAGATAAAGGAAGCAGCGCTGCATGGTGGCCACACTGAATCTGCTCTGTCAGGAGATACAGACGGCTGCCAGATGCTTGGATGGCTGGATTCAGAACAAAGGCACTGTGATTCTTCTCTGTGTGACAGTAGGAAGAGGAAGGACTACACTAATGATGGAGTCGCCTCTGGTTACTGCACTGACCCCTGCTTGGTTCTTTCTTCGCTTCGATTCTTAACCACACACACACACACACCACCCAACACACCACTACACACACACACACCACACACCACACACACACACCACACACACACACCACACCACCACACACACACACACACCACCTACACCCGCAGTCCAGCTTGCGTTCACACTCGATGTAGTTAACTCCGCTCTGCTCTGAGCAGGGTGTCGGATTGTGTGTGTGTGGGTGAGTGAGTGAAGCGGCCCTTCATGCTGACACACAGTCTACACTGAGGACCAGGACGTTCTTGTTTGTCAGTGTAGACACTGAAGGGTCAGGCAGCTGTGCTTTCCTGAAGCAGATGTTTTAGAGTGGATCTCAGGAGGTCATGTGACTAGATTTACCCCAACGCTGATGGGTGGCCACATGATAACTCTTGCTTTCATTTATCTGAAATAGATGTGCTAATATCATTCTTAAGAGCAGTCCTTTCTTAATTTTTACACACTAGTGTCAGTTTGGAGCGGACATTGTTATTTATGTTTAACCTTTATGTATTTTTGAATTTTGAAATCTTTACGGCTCACCAAGGGCAAAAGTTCTTGGAGCATAATACAGTAAAAACAACATATGGCAATCTAAGATTAATGTAGATAACGTTTTACTATTTGATATACTTTCAATTTTAACTATTCCTGTAATGCAATCAATTTAACCTTTTTTGTGTGTTATTATTTCTTTTTTGAGTGATTGATGTTTGAAAATAGGGATCATCTAAGTGCTGCCTGTTTTTACACACAAACTTTCCATATTGTTATTTGTCTTAGATGTTTACTTCATCCCAGACCGAGTTGTGTGGTTCCGCCTCTCAATTATTCATAGATAATGAACTCCTGATAGATACTAGTTACATTTATATAAATCATTGCATCATGTCAGCCTGATGGCCGTCGGACTTACAGCGCCACTGTTCTTTCGGTTCCCGAGGTTTCGTCCTGGATTGTTGACTTCCCGATCCCTCCCCTCTCTCTCCATCACACACCACTTTACTTCTGTCGCCTTACTGTCCTATCCAAAAAAAGGCCTAAAACTGCCAAAAAAACCTTTAACAGGAATGAAGCATCTAAGTGCATTCATACTAGAATGCACATTACAGTTCTAAACACGGCTCACCAATCAAGTGTTAGAGTCATAACTTCTCTGGATTTTTTTTTTTTATATCAGCTGTTTCAAAACCCATTGGTGTTTAATGCATTTCAATAAAGCATATTAAAACTGACACTGAAGAGAAAGGTGGAGGTCGATAAAGAGACTGTCCAAGAACTCTTGCTGTTGATATGGATGAGGGGTAAGCGTCTCTCCTCTGAGAGCGACGGTTATATGTGCATGTAAAGGTAATAGATATCCTGAGCAGTATGGGTTTGTAAAGCCACTGGGATGATTGGTCTTCCAGGCGCACGTTTACTGATATGAGTTGTCAATATTCTACTCACATGCCAGAGGTACTCCCATCTGCTACGCTGTACAAAGACTGTAGTAGCATCCACAAATGCGGGTGCCTATGCTGCTATAGCATTATATATATATATTAATACTTAGTTTTTTATAATATACAACGGACAAGTTATAACGCAACACTTTGGTTGTTGTGCCCTCATTTTTCATACGACTGAACTCAAGATCTAAACTTTTTCTATGTACAACAACATGCTAGTCTCTCAATTTTTTTACAATCTGTCCTAAATCTGTGTTAGTGACACGTTCTCCTTTTCCCGCTAAATCCATCCACCTCACAGTTGTGGCAATCAGTGCTGATTAGACAGCATGATATGCACATGTGTGCCTTAGGCTGGCTCCACAGAAAGGCCCTCTAAATGTGCATTTAGCACGCGCCAATGCCACAGAGGTGCAAGTTTTTAGGCGAGCGTGCAATATGTAATAATGCTGACTGCAGGAATGTCCAGCAGAGATGTTGCTCATGAATTGAATGTTCATTTTCTCTACCATAAGCCGTCTCCAAAGTCGTTTTCAGAGAATTTGGCAGTACATCCAAATGGCCTCACAACCGCAAACCACGTGTAACCACACCAGCACAGGACCTCCACATCCAGAATCTTCACCTCCAAAGATCATCTGAGACCAGCCACCTGGACAGCTGCAACAATCGGTTTGCATAAACAAAGAATTTCTGCACAAAGTCAAAACATTCACAGAGCTCCGAGCTGCATGCTCGTCGTCCCCATCGGGGTCTCGACCTAATTGCAGTTCGTCATCGTAACCAACTTGAATGGCCAAATGCTCACATTCAATGGTTTCTGGCACTTTGGAGAGGTGTTCTCTTCACGGATGGATCCCGGTTTTCACTTTACAGGGCAGATGGCAGACAGCGTGTTTGGTGTCGTGTGGGTGAGCGGTTTGCTGATTTCAACGTTGTGGATCGAGTGGCCCATGTTGCGGTGGGGTTATGGTATGGGCAGGTTTATGTTATGGACAACGAACACAGGTGTTTTTTTATTGATGGCATTTTGAATGCACATGATATACTGTGACGAGATCCTGAGGCCCATTGTTATGCCATCCATCCACGACCATCACCTCATGTTGCAACATGATAATGCACAGCCCCATGTTGCAAAGATCTGTACACAATAAGCTAAAAACATCCCAGTTCTTGCATGGCCAACATACTCACCGGACATGTCACCCATTAAGCATGTTTGAGATGCTCTGGATCGGCATATACGACAACATGTTCCAGTTCCTGCCGATTTCCAGCAACTTCGCACAGCCATTGAAAAGGAGTGTACCAACATTCCACAGGCCACAATCAACAACCTGATCAACTCTATGCGAAGGAGATGTGTTTCACTGCGTGAGGCAAATGGTGGTCACCAGATACTGACTGGTTTTCGGACTCCCCCGGACCCCCAATACAGTAAAACTGCATATTTTAAAGTGGCTTTTTATTGTGGCCAGCCTAAGGCACACTTGTGCAATAATCATGCTGTCTAATCATCATCTTGATATGCCACACCTGTGAGGATGATGGATTATCTCAGCAAAGGAGAAGTACTCACTAACACAGATTTAGACAGATTTGTGAACAATATTTGAGAGAAATAGGCCTTTTGTGTACGTAGAAAAAGTCTTAGATCTTTGATTTCAGCTCATGGAAATGGGGCAAAAACAAAAGTGTTGCGTTTATAATTTTGTTCAGTGTATATAGTGAGAATTATGAAATAGAAAAGCAATTATTCACAACCTTATGAATGTAGAAAAACATTTCAAATACATAATGTAAACATATCTGTGTTGCAGAGAGTTTGGTAGTTTATTTGAAACTGGATCCTTGAGGCATACAGAACTGGTAAAAAATGTACAAAGTAAAAATTTTTTAATCTCAGAATTATTCTTCTGAGATATTCATGTTTGTATGAAAGCCAGTTTCAACCACAGAATAAAAAAAATGGTTAAGTTTAGTTTGTTTTTCAATTTCAGAATTTTGAGATAAAAACATTACGAGATGTAAGCTCAAAATTGAAAGAAAATTAAAATCCAAATTACGAGATACAAACTTCGAATTCTGAGTTTTTCTTGCAATTTTGAGTTAGTCTCATAATTCAAAAAAACAATTCTGCCACAGAATATATTGATTTTTTATCTCTCAATTTTTACGTCTGTATATCTCTACGTTCTTCATATTTAGTCACCTTCACCTACTGTTGGTGGTGTTTGGTGTGTATTATATATATATATACCATATATATAAGCAAGCATCCATACAGTACATTTAAGTTCAACCTCCTGCTTATATTTTATCAAAAACATTTTTTATCTTTCCTGTCAAATACAAAAACAATGTTTCATATTCATCAAAATAATGTCAAATATAGCATTCACTTGAAGTATATTTAACCGTTCATATGTGGATCTTTATGCATGTCTCCTGTAAAACAGTTTGCAAAGTTTCACATGAAAACGAATAAATGAATAACCACATTGGCAGCATACTGCATACAGCTCTTGTTTTGTGTCACATCTACCGTCACTTTACAGTAAAGCTCTCTGACCAGCTTAACTGCTGGTTTTTGTACGTCACACAGTGTTAACCAAACATGTTCCAAATCAACCAAATAAACTACACCTCTCTCCCCACAGGGTGCCCTGTCCTCTGAGTTTTCTCTTCGGCGACATCAAATGTGTTAATTTTAAATGTGAAGCAGTGATTCATGATTAGAAATGCAGTTAAGTGAAAATTAAAGTGCTTAGAAAGTCTCAAACATTTAATTAAAGCACAGATAGCCCAGAAATGTCACACTCGCTCTCTTTCTCTTGGTGCATTATGATTCGTTTTCCTTTGCCTCTTTAATCCGCTGATTAGTGCCCGTGTGTATTTATACAGAGTGAGCATTTTCCCATCAGACCAGACCTTGGTAGACTGTGTGAGAGTAAGAAGATGAGAGAGCAACATAACTTTTACTGACCAATTAAATGCTTCCCCTGCAATGTGCTGACTCAGCAGACTACACCAGCTGAAGGTTACAGCCTAATTAGGGATAACCTTACACCTCATGTTACACACACACACACACACATGCACACACATTAAATATTAAATCTATAAAACAGCAGCATACGGACCCATGATTTAATGATGAAAATAGCAGGAATCGCAGCATTCCAGATGCTTCTGATGATGGTGATTTTGTTTTATTGTGTTTTTCCAACACAAAAAAGCAGCTACAGTGTCACTGTCTAGTCAGTTTTTTTCCCCAAATTATTTTTCTTTTTTATTTATTTATTCTTGTTTATTTTTGTTAAGCCATTTATTTTTTATTTATTTATTGTTTTTATTCATGGAATTTTATTCATATTATGTCTGACTCATATGTTTCATAGAGGGTATCTTTAATAAAAGTATATTTTGTATGACTGCATTGCCGAATTTTTTCACTAAATAATAATTTATACAGTATAAACAAGTTAAAAGCAAATTAAATTGACAGTGAGACAAAACTTTTTTTCCAATATATAATCTATGAAAACAAGTCTTAATATTTGTTTGGCTGAAAAACAGGTAAAAAAAATGACTTAAAAATGCAATATAGCAATTTATAGACAAACTGGTTCGGTTTAGTCATAGTTAATCCGTATTGCTAAATAGAAACCGCATCATAATTTAAACAGTTATTTTAATGGCCTGCTCACAACTTTCACTTGGTATAGGGTATCAAAGGTGACAACGGATATATATAGCTTATATCTATATATATATATATATAAATATATGCAAGTGTTATAATATGCAGTCAAAAACTGACGTATGGAGGTGTTTCAGTAGACAAGATGTTAGGAAAACATTGGCTTCGGATGTGGCCCGGTGCCTTCATACCTCCGGATAACATTCGATAAGGCAGAATTTTTGAGGTTTTGGTCCCACTCATAGCGTGTTTAGTGTTGATAGTGTTTGTGAATGAAAGCAGGAAATCAAGCCTAAACTCTCGTTATCAGCTTTTGCACTGATGCAGCTAAAGCTGCTGTATTTCTCCACGGTCTGGTTTAGATGTGGGTGGATGCATCTCTCAAGCTTCCTACAACGGCCCCTCTGTGAATATTGCATCAAGTGAACATGTCTACCTGAATTTTGTTTTCTTAAATTCAAAAAAGGCATCTGAGAGTCCTTCAACTATGTTGGTGATGAATTCTTTGGTCCAATGGTCTTCATATTAAGGGACCGCAGTGACTACAGAGGCCCGTTTTCCATCAGACTCGAATCATACTAAAGCCTTTGGGTCATTCCTGGATATCCAGCCCAGAAATAGTTCTCATCTATTTTGTCTCTCACTTTTATCCTTTTCTCTCATGCTGGAATCGTTAGGGTCGACCTCACAGCTTAGAATTTAATGAGGGAAGAGAGGCCGGCAAAAGAAAGAATGAGAGTGAGGAAGGTCATTGCTCTAGTGGTTGTATCTCATGAGAAATGATGGGAGAAGCTATTGATTATAGCCAGCCGGTTGAGTCAGATAGCTAGACGGACAGAAACGGGCCCATGAGACGCAGACGAGTTAGACTGCTCCACCTGAGAGATGAGTCTGTAATGAGGGGTCAGCGCTAAAGGATAGAGATAGAACACAACAAAATAACAACAGCGCAGAAAAAGAGTGTCTGAATGGTTTAAAGCACACCTCTCATTCTTAATACAAGCTATAGCTATCAAATAGATTCATACTTCCCAGCATGCTTTACATGGGAGTTGCTAGAGATTAAAAATATTGAGAATGGCTTTTGCTATTCAAAGACCATTTACTTAGCATTTAGCATGCTAACAAGTGCTAATTACCAGCTAGCTAATATTCAGTAATGTGATACAAAAATATTATATGATTATATACTGAATACATAATTATGCCAGGGTACCTTATAAAATCAGTTTGAGGCTATTTTGACTGGATTACTTATAAATACCATTATTCCATAATGTTGGAATTATTCAAACACGTTTCTTGACAAATAATTATTCAGTGTTGGGGTAACGTATAAAGCATTATGTAGCCTAACGCAAGTTCTAATCAGATTACTTTTTCAAATACAGTAAAGTAATGCATTACTTTAAATTACTTTTTACTTTAAATACATAATGCAAGTTACTTGGTTTTCCTATTTATTCACTGACATCTCTCCTGAAATTGGGTGAGGTGCAGAGGCACTTTCTTCAGTCTGAGGCTTATTAAGTTCACATTTGGTATGAAAGTGCCTTTACAGTTGCCAAAAATATAACATTTGGGCACGGTTTCACAGACAGGTCTTAGACTAAGCCAGGATTAGGCCATAGTCATGACGACTTTCAGGGAGTTTTTTATAAACGTGCTTAGAAAAAAACATTACTGGTGTGCATCTTAAGACAACACTCCACTGATTTATTTTGAGATGAGTCAGTGCAAGTTTCTTTCAGTTGACAGCTCAGACTTACATTTTAGTCTACGGACTATGCTTAAGCCTATCTGTAAACCAGGGGTTTTTTTTTTTTTATTAAGCCAGGTTAAAAAATAATGTTATACTTACTTTCCCATAGTAATGCATTAGTTACGTTTGTTATGGAGTAATGCATATTGTATGTAGTAGGATACGTTAACTATTCACGACAACGATGGATTATTGCATTAATCGCTAAGAAACAGTGTACTTTATTGATTCATCCGGATGGTTTTTATGGGATAATATATATTAAATATGTTTTGATGGAACTGACTGTTAATGTACAAAACAATGAGAGCGACGACATAACGTTTGTAATGGCGAAGAAAAGTGAGAAATGTAAGTCTCAGCTGGAACTGGCCATAACGCGTCCGCGCGTGAGTGTTCCTATAATGATGATGTTATAGCTCGGCGTTGACCAGCCTGTAGTAGGGAGAGATCTCTCTCCTTACCAGGCTTGCGCTTCACATCTCTCTCTCTCCTCTCTCGATCCATGGCCCCGTTAACAGAACTATTCTCCTTGCGTCTTCACAATGTCTCACAAATCTATCCTTCACAATAGAGCCAATCAGTCTTTGCTATTACTCACACGCGTATCGTGCGCTCCAGAAACAATTTCCATTCAGCCTCTGAGGGTGTGTCGTGATGAAAAGCTGAATTGGAGCGTGGTATATGACGTGGCCAGGACCCCAAATTGGACGAGAAACATCAGCAGTATGCACATCACAGCATTAATTACCAGTGTTGCTTTTCCAACTATTTTCAGAGAAAGTTGGCAAAGGAGGTAAATTGTTGTCTACAAGTTTGCTAAATGATGTTTGAATGTCCTTGTGCGATGACGTCACATGCGTAATCAAGATGCAAAATTGTCACAACATCAAATCTCAGCAAACATATATATTTTATATATGTTCATTTAGACTTGTTTGTAAAATAATATGTATAATATAATATTCAAATATAAATAACTGTATTTTTTAAATACATTGAGTTATTGAACACTTACACATTTTTGAACGATTACAATTTAAGTTTTGTTTATAGCTAGTAAACTAGTATACTACACATTCTCAACAATTATGTTTTAAGCAGTTTATTAGTAGTTAGTTATTATGCTACACTCTAAGAAAAGTCTGTAAATATAAGGCACAATCTACTATGTTAATACGAAAGAATTGTACGTAGTTGTTTTATTTTTACAATCGCAAGTACAACTACTAACAAAGTGTACATAATGAACAACGATTCGTTATCCATTATTTTATTATACATTGAAACAATTGGCAAAATAGCAACTAACTTCAAGGCACTGTGTGTACGGCTGAGACCTATTTTGGTTTTCCTCTTTGTGATGTAATTTAGGTATGAAAATGTGTGCCGTTTTATTGTCCACTTCTCAAAAGTTGCCGAATAACTAAAAAATTGCTAAATTTGGTGCTGGTGCTTGGAAGAAAAGTTGCTAGAGGTTATCTAGAAAAGTTGCTAATATTATCAGCAAAATTTCTAAGTTTGGCAACCTGTTAATTCTCAGAACCTCTGTGCGTTTACTCAAGCACGTGACGGAATAACCCTCTCAAAATCTTGAATGTGTCTTTTCAAACTTACAATATTTGTACTTTCGGATCTTCGAATGAGGGTCGAATTTTGTAAGCCTCATAACCTACGGAATGTTAACTCAAAATTTTCCGGCAGCACAATGAGTAATATTCACAAGCATTAATCTGTTAGCTATTGCTCATTATTTTATTTCATAATCCCATGACTCTGACAGTATTCCGTCCCAATTTATATCATCACGCATGAGAGAATCTCATCTCGGTTTCTGTGCACCTTTTCTGTTGTTTTAGCAGCTCTTTTAAGCTAATCTTTCTCCCGCACAAACCTGGGTTAGGCGGTGGGAACGCTAATTACCCCTTACACAAATAATGCCTCCCTCACCTGAGCGGAAAAACGCAACCAACTATTGCATATTATGACAACATCCGCAAAAATAATACTAAGCAGAATCACCGCATCAAACCCAGACAAGGCTCCTTTTGCTAGGTTGTTTGGACTGGGTCTGGCATCAGCTTAATGTAATCAGATATTCATGCTATGGTAATACTCAAATTATCACCAATCACATATCAGTGATGTGTAACTGTCTTAAGCTTTATACTATGCTTTAAAAAACGTTACATGTTGCATTGCTTGTGCTAGTTGATCCAAACAGGTTTTGCAAATAGCTATTGTAATAGCCTAATCTGATATTTTTGAATAAACAAAAAGACCTAAAACAGATGCACAGAATCTTATCTCACTATCTCATCAATCTAAATTTTGTGGGAAGTCCTTGGCCAATGTTTAGAACGAGTCGACTTGTAACCCAAAGGTTGTGGGTTGAGTCTCGTACTGGCAGGTTGTAGGTGGGGGGAGTGAATGTACAGTGCTTTCTCCCACCTTCAACACCACGCCCATGTTTCGTGTGTGTGTGTGTGTGCACTTTGGATGGGATAAATGCAGAGCACTAATTCTGGGTATGGGTCACCATACTTGGCCACATGTCACGTCACTTTCATCTAGGTTTACACAATGAATTAGCAAGCAAATTTTTAAATGTGAGTTGTCTGCAAACTTAAAAACCTGCACTGATTCAATAACAGTCCTATTTTTAATGGATAATACATTTTGATTAGCAAAGTTTTGGCCACCTTTTTTAAAATGCATTTTCATAATATCAAAATATCATATCAAAGGTCACTGAACAGAGTAAAACTTTCATCAAGCTGATTTATGTTGAATTACTTTAAATTTAGTTTTTATTTATCGTTTCTGTTTATTATTTGTTAATGGCCATAGTTCAATGGCTCCTCCACAGCTTAACATGATTATTTATGATATTTCAGAGTTGAGAACATCAAAGTATTACCCTGGTGCACTTGAGGTTGTATATAAATGTCGGCCGGAATAGATGGCTATAATAAGATTTTTAATTTTCGGTTTGGGTTTTATAACCGTGATTCATTATACGCTGTGTCACAGCAGAAATTCATGTAGGACAGTGTATTAATGACACGTGGCCTGTTCCCTGCAGGCATGCATGCTGTGCTGAACACGGCTGTGTCGGGAGTCTGATTTCACAGACTTTAGCATGTTGACACCAAACTGGAAAGCAGAGCATATGTTAACAAATGTCTGACTGGAACTAGATTTAAAACATTTTTACAGATGTTTACCCATGCAAAACTCCCTGGCATTGCATTGCTATGCAAGTCAAAATAGTCTGGGAAATTTTTAATGGAATTGCTGGTTATCTAGGATGCTTTTCAGATGTGGTCAAATCAGAGGAAAATTTCTGATTGCTTGCTAGGACTATAAAATCATTTTAGGGGGATATTCATGGTTTGTTTCAAGGTTACATTTTCTTGTAATGTTGCAAGTTATTATCTTTCAACATGCATTGATTTTTCTGCATGTCAAATAGAATATTGATAAGGTCTTCAACTACAACACCCAATACATGCAATTACCACTGAGATATTATTATAGTTTTTATTCATATTGTAAATTAGTTTTTATTTTTAATATATATATGTCTATATATGTCATATATGTGTCTATATAGTTCTCATAAAGAAATTAGTTCATTGACAATATCTTATATATATATATGATATATATATATATATATATATATGATAGCTGTATAGAATAGATACTGTATATATGATATGATATATTAATTATATTTATCTCATATATATATCTTTTGTTTAAGATCTGTACATATTATCCTATCTCTGTGTTTATGTTAGTTTTACAATTTATTTCTAATATTGGGTGTGTTGTTCTAATTTGTAGTTCCTGTTTTACATAAAGTCTGTGTTTATTGAAAAAAATCAGTATATTCTGCATATAAGTGTACTAATTTTTGAAATTGTAACCTATAATATATATATATACTATAATATAATATCTAGATATATATATATAATATATATTTGCGTTTGGCAAAATATTATAAATGCCTATTGTATTGCATTACTGAGACCACACCTAGTGGACCAAGTGGACCATACTAACCAGACAAACCCTGATCCTACATCATCGATGAGTCTATGAGTATTATTATCCACCGCGGACGTCGTCCAGCCTTCTATTAATGCATCGACAGTCCAGTGACCTGGATAGAAACAAATGAAAAAGATCAATCTTTATATCCCTGCAAAGATGATGGAACAGGTCGCATTGAGTTTGGCATTGTGACACGTGGAAACCACTTTTAAAGGCTTTTTATTGTGGTCGCTTACTGTGAGAAGACAGAGTGCATTTAACCTGCAGGCTCGAAGAAAACAAATCAATTAATTATGGTAATGGATAGTCCTGCCGTCCTATTCACCTCAGTCCCAAACGATCAGTTTTATAGTGAAGTAGCCGACTGCCATCGGGCAAGCACTGAATCGCTAAACAATTCTGACACCTCTATGTTAAGCATGGCTCATTTTAAAAGCAAAGTTTCAGCTGTTAAACTTCCTTATTGTGATTATAAATAAGAGTAATTACTCAGTCAAGGCCACCAGTACCTCCTGCAGACCCCACTGCATTAAATAAGGTTCCTCCTGATTCTCTGCAATGAAACTAAGCAAATGGATACAGCTAAACACCCAGGGTGGGTCATATTTACTAGCAAATTGGCCATTTTTAAGGCATTACCGTGAGCAACATTATTCTTATATATAGTTTTTAACAATGGAGAATTTTAGATGAAGTGCTGAGCTGATAAATTTAGTCTAAACAGTTTATGCAACTGGCCCCAGGCCTGGTGTTTGTAATCGATAAATAATCTGGGTCTGTTTAGACTCTGTCTCATCCATCATCCAGCTATCCTCATCCTCTAGCACTCGGGTCCCCGACCTCAGGAGGGGCCCCCAGACAGCCGTGGCTGGTTTATTAGGCCATGAGACGACTGGGAACTTCCAGACAGGGTATGTGAGCACAAACCGGGTCGATCTGCTGGATGAGGAAAAGAGAGGAAGGACAAATTCTCCAGTGTCTTATTTGCTCTGGAACCATCACAATGCTGAGAATAAAACAAACACAGGTGTAGAACAGCAGAAACTTTTACACATTCTCTCACAAACTGATAAGCAACATTTATTGAAAGCCTGTTATTACATCTGCTGCATGTTTTCAGACTGTTTGACAGGCATTTAGAGTGTCTAATTATACACAGATACTTATTTTCTGTAAATGTTTGACCAGTTTACCACTTTTATGGATGGGAAATGGAGAGAAATAAAATATATATTCTCTTTCTCATATATATTTGAACTTAGTGTGTCTCTCAGGTTACACTTTACTTGAAGGGGTGTGCATAAGACTGACATGACACCTTCATAATCATGACGACACCTACATACAACTGCCACTGTCATGACTAGAAGTTTTGTTAATGCGTGTTTATGACAACTGTTATTAAGTGTAATTCGCTCAGTTATGTCATTTTTTAATGCAAAGATGACATTGTTTGGGATGTCTTTGTTATGGGCTATGGTTTAGTGTAAGGGTTGGGGGTAGGGTTAGGGGTAGGGGTAGGTCAATAATGTCATATTTGCATTAAAAATAACATAACTGAGCAAATGACACTTAATAACAGTTGTCATAAACACGCATTAAACCTCCTTCATATTCATGACACGTCATGTCATGATTATGAAGGTGTCATGTCAGTCTTATGCACACCCCTTCAAGTAAAGTGTTACCGTCTCGGATGTCAAACTTGTTGCAATGGACATCACACCTTGGTGTTTCATTTAATATACAAAAACCCTAAGAGCTGACAAAGAGATTTATTTTACAACAATTTCTGAGATTTTTTTTGTACTATGAACAAATATTTATTTATTTGTTTGTTTGTTTGTCTATTAAAAACCATGATTATTTTTTTTTTTACCAAGAGTGAATACACACAAAATAATTGTCTTCACAAATATGCATTGGAAATATGCATAAATATGATTCTGGAACAAAACACATGCTAATTCCATACAGCAGGAAAACAAATAAACAAGCTTAAACATATTTCAAAATATACAAAACATATTTTAAAACAATATGTTTCAAAACATATTGACATAAATATATTTTCTACCAATACCATTGTGGGGCTTTTTTATCATTTGAAAATATATTTTAAACATATAAATACATTTAAATAAATATATACTGTATGACTGAAAAAAAATTTTGGTATCTGAAGGTTGAAACTAAATATATTTTCAATTTCAAAAATATATTTCATTAAGCTTCTTTGTTTATTCATTTAGTATCTTTAATCATCATGTGACAATGGACTAAGTAATGGCTGGTGAAAACTCATCTTTGCATCCCAGAAAGAAATTATATTTTGGAAGTATATTAAATAGAAATCTTCTTAAAAGTATATTAAAATAGAAAACTGTTATTTAAATACTACTGTTTTTTTCTGTATTTTTGATCAAATTAATGCAGCCAATGAAGAATAGAAAGTTCCAAAACAACATTTATTTGAAAGTGAACATTTACTGTCACTTTTAACAGACTGACTTAATGTGTCCTTTTTGAAGACCAGCGGTGGTGAACTCCGGTCCTGGAGAGCCGCAGCCCTGCAGAGTACAGCTCCAACCCTAATTAAAACTCACCTGCCTGTAGCTTCCTAGTAACAGTTCAGGCCTTGATTAGCTTGTTCAGGTGTTTGATTAGGGTTGAAGCAAAACTCTGCAGAGCTGCGGCTCTCCAGGACAGGTGTTCGCCACCCCTGCTATAGAGTGTGATGCTATAATACAGTTTTAAAAAAAGCTTTACATTTCAGTGTAATTGTACACATCTCAATTATAGTCCGATAGATGTGAAATCAGAATAATTCTGAGAGCGCTTGGGTGTAAAATTAATTCCTCCTGATGCTTTTTGGCTAAGCAATCTTAAAGTAACAAACTCATAGTCCAAGGTACTTAGAACCCGATATGAAAAGTGCAGGAATTTCATTTGAACCCTAAATTTTTAACCCTCAATGAAATCAGAGTTTCGTTGATAATAACACAGTGATGTTTTTATGGTGTGGTCTCTAGATCCTTATCAGAGTCATCCATCTTTCCCTTTACCTGTCTGTCCGTCTGAGTGCTTGTCTCTCTTCTGGCCGTGGTGCCAGAGTATCTATATAAGGTAATCAGGCTGTAGTTGTCTTCCATCCCCAGCGTCTGAGCTCAACTAATCCCACTCTGCTCTCGCTAACAAGACACTGATCTGAGGTCTGCCGGGGACTTAATGAAAACTGGATTGCTTGTTAGTCTGATGAGGCGCACGCTCCTTACCTCTTTTTCTCTCTATCCCTCATTTGAACAACAGTATTAGCTCGACCTCTCTCTGGATAATCCTTCTATTAGAGAGAGATCCAGGCAATCTCTGCACAACCACACCACCCAACATTATCTACGCAGCACATTCCTTCTCGGTGCCCCGTCTGGCCCTCACGCACATCCTCTCCTCCTCTCTCCTCGCTCCCTGCCCAAACAGCCCCGGACCACATGGCCGAGTTCATAGGTCATTTTACAAGAAGGAGCATTAATTAGCTTCATATCGGAGCTGAATCTCAGAGGAAGAGCATCACATTTTGTAGGCAGACTGTGTGTCTCTTTCTCTCCCTGCCTCGGTTTTCGTCTCATCTCGGTAGAGTTAGAGCACTTGGATGATTTTATTTCCATGCAGAGACGCCTCTCAGTGTTAAATTAGCTCATTTCGGAGGTGAATGCCTCTTGGACAATTCCGGTCTATTTTCTTAGACCAAAGTTGACATTTAATTCCTTCGCTGCAGTGGGGCTCTTTCAGCTTGTTTCCAGGTTCATTATGGTAAATGGCCTTTACAAAACGAGTGTTTCAGCGTGAACTTCTCTTTCACAGTGAGCTTGTTTTATAGCAGGGCAGAGAGAATGTAATGCCTCGACTGTGTTCACATCAACATCGCTTACTGTGGGCTGATTGCCAGCTCCGAACCAATAGAATTACAGCGTTCGTCTGCAGTCAACAATACAGCTGCAGAGCACTGCATTTCTACTGTATTGCAGTGCAGACAGCAGATGATGTACCAACACAATAATTAGTGATGCAGCAAAGATTTGACATTTAAAACAAAAACAAAAAAACATAGAATGTTGGTTATACTTCACAGAAGCAGTGTTGAGTGGTTCCATCCTCCATTTAGGGTTATTTACTAAAACTAAATCCATAAAAAAAGCATTTTTTTGTTACTTGAAATAATTGGAGAAAATGTATTTCAGCGAGTTGCTAAATAAACGCTTTTCATTTTTATTTAGACTGATGTACTGAAATAACTACAAAACGGAATAAAAATTGTATAGACATGTTTTAAAAAGATACAAATGTCAAAACTCAACAAAATGACTAAAACTTCAATTTCACTAAAATTATATAATAAAAAAAAACATTCAAAATGTTAATAAAAAATATAACATTAATAGCACTGCTTATATTCTTCTGCAGACAATAAATGGACCAATTTCACAGACGCATTTCTGCTTTAATTAACATCATAAATCAAACTAACATTTTCTTTTACATTTTGTCAAAGACCTCATAATAGCAAAATAGCATAATAAAATACATATACAAACTGGGTTGTTTTGTTACACTGACTCTTATTCTTCTAAATAATACATCAACAACAGTTAGTACAGCAGTGTGTTATTGCACTCTTAGAAATACAGATACAATATCTACTAATATGCACACTTTAAAGACTAATATGTACCTTTTAAGATACTAATATGCACCTTTTAGGGGTAAATAAGGTACAAAGGTGGACCTTTTAAATTATGTCACACTGAGTACATTTACAGACAGTTCATAGCATTTTTCTGCAGATAACTACTAATCTGCTGAACTATATCTGACTAATGTTACATTAATAAAATAGTGTTAACAGCTCTTTACATTAAGTGAAAACGTAGTACTATTTACTTTCCTGAATAGAATCTATCTATCTATCTATCTATCTATCTATCTATCTATCTATCTATCTATCTATCTCTCTATCTATCTATCTATCTATCTATAAACTGCATTGGTACAAATGTTTTTAAATATTTATATCCAAAAACATACATTTATCATCTTTTCTGTGACCTCCTACCGTGAAGATTTTCTTCAAACAGAAGTGACACACGCCTTCATGCCACCCACACAAGTTCTACCTCTTTTCATCACTTTTCTCTTTATCACTCCACATTTCTGTCTTTCCTCTCATGCACTGCAAACAATCTGAGCTTTTTTTTCGGCGAGGCAGCCGGTGTGCCGTCTCTGACTGATAGCATTCCTGTCAGGATATCAGAGACACTGATTCAAGCTGGCAGGCATGTCATTGTGTTTGTGGACTGAGCTCAGGCTGGAACACTCACCTACACTGCTGGATCAGTCCATGCGAATGGACACGGTCCGCTGCGAGGCCGGCTTTCCATATGTATTCATTTCTCTGTGCTTATAATGTGTTTTTCTTTTACAGTTGGCCTTCCCTCAGGGACTATTGACAATGTCTTACTGCTCAATTGGACGCTTCGGCTTTATGGAGACCATGAGATTGTGAGGATGCATGAGCTTCTCGCTTTTCGAAAGTAAGAATTACGTCATCTTCTATAATCGCTCTGACTGTTTACAGAGCTGCAATCGGCAAGCATGAATAAATAAAACCACCCAGGCACTTTTCAAAGAGGATTCTCATTTGCTGGTTGGACGGCTGATGGTTGTAATTTTGGCTTTCTAGCGTTTTAATCATGAGCTGACCAGAAATGAGATGACAATCAGCATTTGGGGTTTGAAAAAGGCATAATGTAAACTTATTTATATAGAGATGCACAGAGTTAAATAAGAATGACTCTTGATTAGATTTTCCATTTTCATCTGATAGAAATCACAGAGACATAAATAACATTCATGAGAGTCTGTGCTGCACAAATTAAGATGCATCAAAGCTTGGCAAAATCAACAGTATCCAAAAAATGCAAATTTGCTGAAAATGTATTCTCAGACCATCCAATATGTAGATGAGTTTGTTTCTTCATCTGAACAGATTTGTGACCCTGGACCACAAAACCAGTCTTAAGTAGCATGGGTATATTTGTAGCCATAGCAATAGCAATAAAAATTATTGATTTTTCTTTTATGCCAAAAATCATTAGAGTATTAAGTAAATGTTCCATGAATATATTTTGTAAATTTCCTACCCCCCCGTAAATAGAATCGCACTGTATGACTTTCATTGGACAAGTTAAGGCGTTTTCAATATAGATTTTTTTGGCCCCTCAGGAGTCCAGATATCATAGTGATCTCGACCAAATATTGTCCCATCCTAACAAACCATACATCAATAGAAATATTATTTATTCCGCTTTCAGATGATGTATAAATCTAAAATTTGAAAAAAAAATTACACTTAAGACTGGTTTTGTGGTCCAGGTCACAGTTGGGAAATTATGCATACTCACTTACATCTTACACCTCTGCAGTGAATGGGTGCCATCACAATGAGAGTCCAAATAGCTGATAAAAGCATCAAAATAATCCATAAGTAATCCATACGACTACAGTCCATCAATTAACGTCTTATGAGTCAAAAAGATGCGTGTCTGTAATAAATTCATCAAGAAGTTTTAACTCCTAATCGTTGCTTTCGACTAAAATATAGAGTCATCTATAGATACTGTTGGTTGCTTGAGTGAAAAGGTCATCTCGTTTGAATCGGGAGAGAAATATGCACAGAACAAGCACCATTTACAAGCATTCCAAAAGAGTTCTAAACAAATATGTCTGTGGATTTTGATGTGAGGGGACAACACAGGATAGACTTTTTCACTGGAGGAAGCACTATTATGGATTATGAACTCGGCATTTGTCCAGAGTGCCAGTTTAAGTTTAAATTCCGCGGTGGTAGTGTTTCTTACCATTTTTTTCACTTCAAAGGACATTAATTGATTGAGTTCATCGTGGTTTGATTACCTTTAGATTGTTTTGATGTGTGTTTTATCAGGTGTTTGGACTTTCATTCTGATGGCACCCATTGCTAAATGCTAAATTTTTCTAAATTTGTTCTGATGAAGAAACAAACTCAACTACATATTGGATGGCCTGAGGGTAACCTTTCTCAGCACAATCCTTTTTTTTTTTTTTTTTACTATTCCTTTAGTGAACAACAGCGTATGGTGGAGGGATATGAATAACAAGCTCAACATAAACATACCGTACTGACCACATACCTAAGAAAAGACATTCACATTTGATTCAAATTTTGATTTTGATGTAATTTACAAGAAAATTCACAATTCTTTGGAGATATAAAGGTCTGAATAAGAAATTCAAATGAAGAGTTGCATAAGAATCCTTCCCTTGATGCTCAGTGAGGGAATTAGGCAGTCTTTCAGACTCTTTTAAAAATGCTAACTAACCAACTTGGAGCTTTTCCAGGAACTGTGTTCTTATTGCTATACCTCATGCTAATTGGCAACAACAATGCACTTTATGCTTTTTCTCACAGTCCATGACATAAATGCTGACAATAATGTTAATATAAAAAAAACTGGCCCCCCCCCCCCACAACGGAACTGTCTGGTGTTAATTCCCCCCATCACTGCTTGTTCTCATTGCAGATGGACTCGAGGTCATCAGTGGTGTTAAAAAAAGAACACAGCTTATTGTTATTCCAGAGAAACTGTCATGTACGCATTCTCTCGCTCCCCGTCTTTCTGCCACAATAGACCGCATTTCATTAGAGGCATCAGCGAGGTAATTCAGGATAAAATATGGAAGCCAAATTGCTTGGCGTGAGATGCCTTTCAAAGTAACGGCGTTGGAGGGAAAACCTAAAGAGCAGGAAGCCTTGTTAATAAAAGAATGAAAAACACTCGAGATGAACACGTGCGTCTTCATATGGCACGTATTGATTGGGTTTCACTTCATCAGCTGGAGGATTTGTGCGTCCTTCACACACGGTTTAGAATAGCATGTGTTTGTATGCCTGATATAGGCAGAGCTCTCGTGACCTTGTCGGCAGCATTACAATGTGTGTCGAGCAGATAAGGGGTGCGATTTTAAAGCCTCTGAGACAATAAAGTGGATAAAGTAAACCAACAAACACTGAAAATTAAGCTTTCGCAGAATAATAAATAAATAAATACATTGAAGAACGAAGCGAATTTCCGATTCGAGACACACTGTCTCTCCATTTTAAAGGTCACAGTTCTGTTTGTGTGCTGTGGGGAAATTAGTCTTCCAAAATAACAAATTTAATCTACAAAAACGTGGTTGAGACATTTGTAACAGTGGAATGAGGTAAAATCACTGCGACATCTTCATGTAATCAGGTCGGTGTGACTCAACCGCAACGAGCCGGCGTTTAAAGGACAAGAGCCTGATATTCAGAACAAATTACATCTTTTCCACATATGCAGACAGTTCTGCAAGCCTACCATCCTTTGTCCATAACACTTTAGCATTCCGTTTATCTGGGTATAAAGACTTGAAATGGAAATGGCGCTGTGATCCGTTCAAGTAAATTTTTCCTTTTTGTGCTGCTGAACGGGTTAGAGGATTAGAGGGCATTCGTGCATGTAGTACTTATGACAGATTCATGCTGTTGCTATGATGCACATGTAACCAAAACATACTAATGATGCGCTGACTAATGACTAACCTTGATTTAGTATTGCCTGTCTTGATTTTGATTATTGTATTGTTTGGATTAAAAACAATACACTGTAAGAAAAAAATCCATAGAAAAATTGATAATGTCTAGGCAGAAAATTATCAATACTATTTTCTTCAAGTTTATTTCCTTCAACACTAAAACACAACACAGCGGAATGCGGAATTCACAAATACATGTAACACACCTGTGAAAAATCAATACAGAAATTTCCTTCATATTGACATAGTACTTTGTGGTTTATTTTTGCTGACTTTTATATACTTCTCACACATCTGAATTGATGGCATTTTTTTATGACAATTGTGGTAGTGACCCATTACTGAAATGTTGCAATATAAATATATATACGTATATATATGTTTTAAAGCAGCCCTAGCTAGCTATTAGTCATGCGGTTTAAAACTTACTGTTTCAATTCTTACTTAAAATGGTGGATTGTACTTATGGTGCTGTTTTTTTGTCACTTTAAGTTATTTTTTACATGGTGATCATGGACCTTTGTCACTGGTAGTGGTGTGGGTATTGTAAATTCTTGGAAAATTTATGCTATGCAGAAATTGATCATGGACCATTTGTAAATATACGTAGGATAGGACAAACCTTAGTTTGACTCAGAGTGTACTTCAGCAATCACAAATCTATTTATTATGGAACTTCTTGGAAGGCTCTGGACACAATAAAAAGGCTAATAAAGTGCATGCATTGATACAGACTTTATGTATTGGCGAAACAGTACGAAGGTATAAAGTGTTATTAATTATTTCCATTAGGTACTCCGTCATATAATAACAGTGCGAAAGGACAAAGGAAATCAAAATATACTAAAAATGAGTAAGTTTACAGTACAAAATGCTACAGTAAAAACCTGTTAATTAGTAAGTTCCCTTATTTAGTGAAAAACTAATAGACCTAATGAGACATTTCATGTAATTTTACAATAAAATACTGTTAAAATGTTCCGGAGGTAAAGCAGCGACACATTTATAATTAAGACTTCTAATTAAATATTTTAAACACTCTGTAAACTGACATTTGATGTGACATAACAGAATAAATAACCCATTTCTTCTTAGTTTATTTTTTGATCGTTATCGAAATGAGGGTGTTGTACATATGTGTTTAAAGGAATGTTTATTGCATTATTTTTGTGTCATATGTTACCAGGATGGTGTTTTGCATTTGTGTGACACTGTGCACCTTATATGTGAAACATTTAATATATTTCGGTTAAATTTAAAGAAATCTGTGAAATTTACAGTAAAAAAAGAAAAAACAGAACTTTATTGTAAAACTAAGTTTTACAGATTAAACCTAATTTTATAACAAGATAGATTTTATATACTTTATGTAGGGATTTCTATATATATATAACAGACTCTGATATGCCATGGAATCATCGCAGCACATGACTCCAATATTCGGGGGGCGATTTCCTGTCAGTCTTGTCTCATCTACTCATGAGATCTAAACTAATTCAAACAGGAGACAACAAAGCTTTCTTTGTATCAGAACTGGAAGGTTCGTTCACAACATATAGAAACCACGATTGTGGTCTTGTGACCACCAATGAATGGAACTATTATATCTAAACAGGAAAATGACAGTAATTTAATCACGCCCTCAGGCCTGCAAGCACGGGATCTATGCATGACTGTCACATGTCTTGTGACAACCTACTTCCTGCCCTGTCTGAAACCCTTACAAACTTATCTTACAACAAAAGAAACAGAACCTTCCATGACGATTTTAAAAGACAAATCGTTTAAAACTCATAAGTAGTGAAAATGTGGCACTGTATTTATGGGTTAGCCGTATCTATATATATATAGTATTAGTATTAGATATATACTATATATATATCTATATATATAAGATATATGCTTGATGTGTTAATTTAATCGGTGCAACTTTAATCAGTGTTGTATTACCTTCTTTTTAGGAAATAAGGTCATTAAAAGGTATGTAATATGGGAAGTTTAATCTTGAACGAATGGAAACAACAAATGCAGAATGCTGAAATGAAGTAAAGCGGTTATTTGAATGTTTTTGTGTGTTGTCGACACTTTACAGAAGTGACTAACAAACCTGCAGAAGTACGCCCCACAGGAGCATGTGACTTGTGCATGAAAAAGGAACCACACAGGGCGTGGCTAAGCCCCACACCCACCATTTGATTGGACAACGACCTGTGGGCTGGAAAAATGTCAGCCTGCTTAAAAATGGACACCAAGTCTTACGCTCTCACTCGCTCTCTCTCAAGACCTTTGGCTTTCACCTTTACCTTCACCAAGCGCTCCCACGCCGTAACATCGCAAAGCGAGACCATCTAAGAACTCAAACACTTCAGTTGAACCTTCGCGATCTTCAAAGAACATAAAGCCTTACAAACAGAGACTTTTCAAAGAACTGCTCAAGCCTCTACGTCATCAAGAAAGCAACCAATCCAACGAGGGATCTCCCAAAAGGGACATCATCCTGACGTCACCGCAGCAGCCATCCAGGAAGCCTGTTGTCAGCAAAGGAATCCCCTCCAGTAGTCACGAGGAACGACTCAACTTTTCAGCTGTCACCCAAAGCAAAACACAAGTAAACGAACAAAATCTTCTATCTGCTGAACTGCAGTAAAATAAGACCAAAATATCTGCTTTGTGAATCTCTCAGGCTGAATTTAAAACCATCGTGAAAAACGAGTTCGAACTTTGAAAACTTCAGCAACTCGTATACTCATTCCGGCAACTTAGAGATGTAGAGATGTGTTTGTGTGGTGGTGTGTGTGTGTGTGTTGTGTGGTGTGTGTTTTAGCTTAGTTTTGATGTAATCTAGAATAGCCAATAAAATTTGTGTTTCATTTATAAAGAATCATTGTCTGGTGTCATTTAATTTTAAAGTCAAACCCTTGCCAAAGATCACGTTACCTCTCTAAGAGCTTACAAATTATCAAAGAACGTATTAGCCCGTGGCCAAGGAAAATACACAGTCAGATTAAGATACACGGATATTAACGTCTTGCTGGACGACCGTTGATAAGGTGTAAACTATTGAAATTTGAAATCAGTTCTAATCAGGTGGACTTCGAATTTTCAGATCTGAGTCCTTTCAAACCCTGAATGAATTAATAATAATTAATTCCCTAAAATTAAGTAATCAAGACATTACATTTATTATATCAATAAAACTAGCAACAAGGTCATGATTTCATATAGCTACCCAACTCTTATCTATTTAGCAATGCAGACCTGCCAAACTTTGATTTTACATAAAAAAAACCTCTCCCCCTCTCAAAAGTAATTTATGCACAGCCGCTGTCAGCAGGAACAAGCTCTAACATTGTAAATGTCTCCGAGTTGTTTTATCACTCTTCTTGTGTGTAGTTGGCAGTGATTGTGAATGAGGCCCTGGTCATCCTCTGCCCGCGGGATTCCGAACGCCCTTCCCATCACCGGCCAGAATGATGTACAGCGTGAGGCTGTGGTTAGCGGCGTGAAGGAAATTGAATACACAGGGAAGTCAAACATTTGAATGCACTGGATTATGAGTGCCAGAGAGAGCAGCAGATGTCTGGTTCTCACTCTCTCCTCGTATCAGCCCGGCTAAGACAGCTGCGGAAGAGAGCGTGGGATGTGGAATTGGAGAGATGGAGAGAATGGCCCATTATCATAACAGCAATACGGCAAACAATCAGGGAGAGAATGATGGCGAGACGGCAGAGAGTGGGATGCAGAGGAGGATGAGTACATATGAAGACAAGTGGAGAGAGAGAGGGAGTGAGGGACGAGCAAAAATGAGAAATGTCAATGACGGAATAAGAAAGAGAAATGCAGGAGCTGAGGAAAATGGAAATGAAAGAAGAGCAGAAGAGGCGACAGACTATTTTCTCTTTAAAATCTATTTCTTTTAAAATCCACCATTAGCTGCTCGTTCAAAAAGACTGCGATGTACCTTTTAGCTGATTGGCACTTTTCCATGTTAAGGTTTGAATTATATTTCACAGAATCACTCAAATTCTACATGCTAAACTAATTTAAAGGAGACATATTATGCCCCTTTTTACAATATGTAATATAAGTCTCTGGTGTCCCCAGATTGTGTCTGTGAAGTTTCAGCTTAAAATACCCCACAGATCATTTTTATATTATTTTGAAAATGCCTATTTTGTGTGGAAGGAGAAACATGCTGTTTTTCGTGCCTGTTTCTTTAAATGCAAATTAGCTGCTGCTACCCGCCCCCTTTTCCAGAATAGAGCTGCGCCATTACAGCTCGTACCTGCTAAAAACATCTGTTTTGGTTCTGAATTATGTTTATCCCGAGGTATACCATCATGATTTAAACATATGACGTTTTTAACTTTCTTATATACGTTTTTCTGAGTGCACACATCCGAAGCACACGGAGAGAAAGTGGCTGTCACAGCATGTGAGTACTGAAATAAGTTCTCTTTCACACACAAGTTTATGTTAAAAACACACAGGAGTTACAAAAACACCCTGTCTTCCTGGTTTTCTATTGTCCTGTGAGGTAAACACAGCGGAATTACTAAATTTAGATTATGTTTATTTAGACTGGTGACAGAAGAATATACAGTAACCTCAACTCATACCAATCCACTGCTCGGTGTCTCCTCTGAGGCTGGGACGCAATGACAGAACTAGTTAGCATGTTCTGCTCAAATTGTCCCCAGATGGTCTTCTTTCGCACTAGACACTCAGTGTTCCGCTTGCAAAAAACAAATAACGGGCACGTGGGTGTAAACTCCTACGATTCACAGGGGCCCCGTGTTAATATTATAATGTGATCCCTTTGCCACGTCACCAAGGGAATGAAATCAGACGCGCTCGTTTTCTCAGACGCTTGCAGAAAAAGGCTTCCCAAAACAAAGTTACTGGGTTAATCTTTTTCACGTTTTCCTTGGTTGGTAGATGCACCGGACACCTGATCACAGCACTTAAAACCTGGAAAAGTCAGACTTTCATGATATGTCACCTTTAATATATAAGTGAAAGCACACACAAAGAATTGTGTCATCGTGTACTCCCCTTTTAACTATTCTTTGGAACTATTTGTCTGAATATAAAAAAGTGGATTGTTGACGTAGGCATGCTTAACGGACACAAATTGAAGGACCTACTGTATTTTAAGTGAATCATTAATGCCAATAACCCTTCACTTCAAGAAAATAGGAAGATTTTTTATTCAGGCCGTAATCTTGGCGCATAATGTATGCACCACTGTGAAATTTAAGGCGCTTCGAAATTATAAAGTTTAATGGTTTGTTTTTTCAATTTAAGACAGTCACAGCTAACAGTAGAATTTAGGCAAAAGAGCAAAATTCGTCACAGATTAAAATTTTTTTCTTATTTTACTAATGCTTTTGCCAGCACCGGGAGCTTTAGCGGCACAAGGAGCGAGCGACGTCACAATATGGCCCTATTTTGTCCAGTACCGAAGAAAATGTGGATTTGAACATAACAAATGGGTGAAGCACAAAATCAGCATACTAGGAACGATTTCTGAAGGATCATGTGATACTGAAGACTGGAATGATGACGCTGAAATTTCAGCTTTGACATCACAGAAATAAACTACATTAAAACAGAATAACAGTTATTAAATTGTAAACATATTTTCCAATATTACTGCATCTTTGATCAAATAAATGTTAAAAACATAGAACAAATAAATAAATAAATCTTATAAAGCCTGAACTTTTGAACGGTAGTGTATATTGATTGCTTGTGGGTAGGTAAAGTAAGTAAAGAAGACAGTTAAGTTAGACTTGAGTAAGCGACGCTATGAATTTATAAAGCTAGAAGTTATTGAAGTTCTAGAAAGGTTACATTTCTTAAAGTGGACAAAAATGTTTGGTAGATCCATAGGGTGAGAGAAAGAGGACTTCACATCCCCATGGGAATTTTCATCTTGAATATTTTTCTCATGGAAAGGCCACAGGCCTCGCAGGAGGCTACGTGAATGCACAGTAATGAAGAGTATTCTGCATAATTAGAGAAAAGATGGATCTGCCCAGCATATACAGCTCTGAATCTCATTATCCACTGCCGGCTGGCCTCTTTGTCCGTACGGAAATCTGCACAGACAGATCTGTGGCCAAACGAGTCTTCATTTATCAGGCAGGGATTAGCACTGGCTTAGGTTTAACAAGTACCTGATTGGCAAAAGTTTTTATTCAAACTCTTCCCAAACATTTCTCAAGACTTCTACTGATTTTGGCATCAAGTAGGTGTCAGCAGATTCTTGCATGTACGAGTTTCACCTAATTTGTATTTATTTGCATGGTTGTCTGCATCTCGTAATACCATATACAACAAGCAAGTTATGCATCGTGCATATCAAATGCCACCCAAGTAAGTAATGGTGTGTTAGCTCCACACCTGGATGAGGGCACCAGTATTTGGGCCATTGCTCTGGGGTATACAGCCTCCACAGGACCATGAAACACTCACACAGCTGCATCTCACTCTATAAACTCACCGAGCACAGGCAGCAGTGTCTAGAGGGACTCATCACTCTCTGGATTCAATCTTCTGGTGTTGAATGTATCATTTCACACTGAGATTCAGCTTCAGCAGCACCTCCACGACCTATCTTGAATGAGCATTACTGTGATATCACAAGAAAAAAAAAACATGAGTGGAGTACCATGCTGTACAGTACCATGCATGTTGTGATTTCCTAAGTAGTGTCAAGGATCACACTCCTGGAGCAACATTCTGAAGAAAAAAAAAAAAAAAAAAAAAAAAACTTGGTAACATTTAATTAATTTTAGAATATGCTATGGACAAAACGTAAAATGAGTAACTACACGCTGTCACATCAACAAGGACAGGAACGTTCTAGGTAGCTTGGTGTAACCCTCGCTCTCTGACTGATGGGAACGGAGCGCTTTTTTTTCTACGGTCCGTGATGACGAATTGGGATCTATGATATACCCAGGTAGTGACCAATCACATTGAGGGGTAACTAAAAAGCATGGCAGCTTGGCGGTGGGTTTAGTCCACGCGCAATCTCCGCCACGCATGCGCGGTATAAAAGACGATTTGAGGCGTGCAAGAACAGCACAGTTTTCCCCCCCTCCCCCCCCCCCCCCCCCCGGTTTTTCGCTGAGAAGCCGAGACTAGTGCCCCGCCGTACAGATTGGTGGTACAAAAACTGTGGCAACGGAACGTAATGTCTCCGTTCCCTCCTTCAGGGAACGAGAGGTTACACAAGTAACCTAGACGTTCCCAATCAGTCAGTCATGTTCTACGTTACGTCAGTCATGACTGACGAATTGGGATCCGTATGGAAAACGCCACTATTGCTGACCCCCGCCAGTGCCCTGCGGAAGCCGGCAAGTACCCCACACCAGCTGGGGCGGAAGATAGGACAGCGGCTAGGCAGAGGTGTCCGCCAATGCTGTTCCATACAGTGGTGCATTGGACAACACTGGGAAAGCGTACCCAGTTGGTACGCTACGGAAGCCACATCCCGCACATAGGAGGTATCATGTGGGAATTACACATATGGACTGGCCCAGAGCAGTACTACATATGGAAGTCTCTGCAGTAGACTCAACCCACCTGGGGTGAGATCACTACACTGCAGAGATGGCAGTGAACGCCTGCCAGGGAAAGACACGGGCTCACCAAGAGGTGAGCCGTACCGTGGAAGAATACACACGTGGGATCACCCGAAGGGGGAATCACTACACACGGGCACCTAGCCCAGCACAAGGGCGGACCTTGGGCATGCACACGAGTGCTGAGCTGGCGTCTGGCGCTCCGCCACGCCTGACCGCCGAGGGTGCTGGAGGAACTCCACCAGGGTTCGCCATGGGCAACTGAATGAGGAGCACAAGAGCGCACATATCCGGTAAGCAGCAAGCGGTGATCAGACACGAGCAGGTCCGGTGTTATGCCTACCTGAGGCGATGTACACGAAACTCCGAGGCAAACACCGGGCTCTACACGGAGATTATAGGAAGTCTCGCAAAGTGGTAGGAGCGCTCCAGCCGGCCAGCTGCCAACAGATGGCTGCTATCGGTTTAGGAGTCCGCCGCGCCAAACCCGCCCCCCTCCAGAAGATGCCACTCCTCTCGTAAGTGAGCTCTCACTTTTTCCGAGGGGGCAATTGTCAAACGTTTGGGCTGGTAAGCTAAAGACTATTAGCCTCCACTAACCAGTAGGAAAGTTCCTCTTGTTTGCGCAGTTACAGCCTGTCCCCTTTTGTTTTGGCTCTCTCCAAAAGCAGGACAAAGAGTGGGCTGAGGTCTGAAGGCCCTACGCGTACGGTCCAAGTAAATGCGAAGAGAGTGGAACGGGGACAGAGCGCAGCGATGGTCGGGTCTGCCTTCTCCTTCCAGGGGGCAGCCGCTTGCAAGTTAACAACACCTGATCCCTAAAAAGCGTTCGGTGGGAAACCCTCCCACCGGGCCAACCAATAGCCTGGGGGGTTTGGTCTCAGGAATTTTACGATTGTGAGATGTTCACGTCCACGAATTCTAGGAACGATAGCGGGATATCGAGGCCTCGAGAATGCCTGCAGGTCCCCTACCCTTTTGACCGAGGCCAATGCGGTGAGGAGCGTTGTCTTTAATGACAGAAACTTAAGCTTTACTGACTGCAGAGGCTCGAAGGGCTTCTCCTTCAAGGCCGTTAGGACCGAGGGGATATCCCAAGAGGGTAACAGGTGAGGGCTCGGAGGATTCAGCCTCCTTGCCCCTCGGAGAAACCTGATGATCAGGTCGTGCTTCCCTAGAGACTTACCGTCTACTGCATCGTGATGTGCGGCAAAGGCGGCAACATACACTTTCAGGGTAGAGGGAGACAGCCTTCGCTCCAACCCAACCTGCAGGAAAGAAAGCACGACTCTGATCAGGCATCTACGGGGGTCTTCCCAGCGGGAAGAGCACCAACCGACAAACAGGTTCCACTTCAGCCTGTAAGCGTGTCTGGTAGACGGTGCTCTAGCTGAAGCGATGGTGTTTACAACCGCTGGAGGTAGCCCACCTAGAACATCCGCGTCCCGTCCAGGGGAACATATAAGCGGCAGTTAATTCTACCAGTTCTGGGATTTTTTTTTACGGGGTGCCAGAGGGGGACCCCTATACTGAGAAAGAGATCCCTCCTCAGAGGATCGACAGGAGGGGTCTTTTCCGGTCCGTAGGTTAGCATCAGTTCTTTGTGGGAACCCCACAATGTCCCATCGATTTCCTTGGGCCCAGAGATGGCGCCAAACAAAGAGGACCTGCTCTTTATCGATCATCCCGACCACGTGCACAGTCGGTCTTGCGCGAGAAGGCTAACGGGCCCGGAAACCGCCCTATGTTTGCGTATTTTTTTCTAGGCTCCCCAGGGGCCAGGCCGCACGCCGTGCGTCCGTTGCCGAGGGGGACCCACGGCCAGGTGACTTGTAAACTACACTGGCATGGGAAGTGTAGGGGAGGCACAACAGGTCTACCCCCCAACCCGTACAAAAGTCTAGTCTCCCTAATAAGACTGGACTTGTCTCCCGGGGTTGCGAGGCGCCATTCTCCCGGAAGGCGGGCTTGACGGAGAGCTGTCAGGCCTGCTACGATTGACTCGGCCTGGGATGTGAACCCGGCGCGAGCCACACATCATTTTTGGTACGCTTCTGAGTCCAGGGAAGTGAGATGGCGCTGTTTGAGTTGCGATAAACGACGGGAGCTCTGACCACCTTGTTGGTTGATGTACGCAATGGTCGCAGTGCTGTCAGTACGGACCAGTACGTGCTTGTCGTGCAGCACCGATTTGAAGCAGCGCAGAGCCAGCCATACTGCTTGCAACCCGAGGCAGTTGATATGCCACTGTAGTCGGCCCCGACCAGAGCCCCGCAGCTGCATGCCATTGCACATGGCACCCCAGCCCCTGGCAGAGGCATCTGTTGACACAAACACATGCCTGGATACTTGCCCAAGGGACAACCCTGTCCAAAGAAAGGCAAGATCTGACCACGGGCTGAGGGTCTGCCGAAAGGCCAGGAACGGGTAACGCAACCGGTAAGTGCACCGTGTCGCCATGCCCCATCTAGGGACCCGGTACCGTGAAGCCTAATGCTGAAGCGGTCTCATATGAAGCAACCCGAGCGGCTTGACAGCGGCTGCGGATGCCATATGCCCCATGAGCCTCTGAAATTGTCTCAGTGGAACAGCCGTCTTGCATTGGAAGGACCCCAGGCAGTTCAGCATTGATTGCGCACGCTCTACTGAGAGACGTGCGGAGAGGTTGACCGAGTCCAGCTCCATACCGAGAAAAGAGATCCTCTACATCGGGGAGAGTTTGCTTCAGTTCCCCGTGACACGCATAGCCCAAAGCTGTGATGCAGGTGACTGCGAACCTACTAATCCTGTGTCGCCAACTGCGCTCCTGCGGATCGGCCATATGTCAGCCAGCGTCGATGGGGTAGTGAGAACCGCGACCATGCCCGCTGTTACTTATCAATGGATCTCACGATTCTTGCGGCTTGTCCTCCACGACCTTTCGGTTGAAGAACACGAGGCACGGACAGGGATAGACCGAAGGGGAGGATCCTGTACTGATATGCTCGCCATTCGAAACGCAAGCGGAGAAATCGGTAGTGTTAGAGGGAGAATCGAGCACATGAAAGTATGCGTCTGAGGCAGACCCGCTGAAAACCAACGAAACTGGTCACGGAGCATGGGAAAGATGCGTTCGGCGTCAACATCCATGTAACGGGTTCAAGATTGTGAAGGGCCCGGTCCGTACGCGCAGGGCCAGGATCGGTCGCTTAACGAAAAGCCTCCTTCTGGGTAACGAGGAAGTAGGGTGTAGAAGCCCGACCCTCATCTCGGCTGGACGGGGAGGCGCCTTGTGTAGCGTCCCTTCGCTATGCAGGACCCTGCGCGACTCTGCACGACAAGACAGGAGCATCCTGGTCGCACAGAAGGTGCAAATCCGAATGCCCCTGAACACTTGGGAGGGCGACACGAGGGCGAACTGAATCTAGCGTACGCCGAGTTATGATGGTTCTCATGAGCCAGGGGAGACGGACTCCCCCTCCGGGGCAGGCTAACCAGGACCCCAGCGGATGCCGAACTAGCAGGGAATGGCGAGACAAGGGGGGGGGGAGGACGTACACGCAGTGGGGCAGCGAAGTGGAACACTGGGACCCAACCCGGGAGGCCGGTACAGCGAGTCCCCAGGGCGGGTCTGACTTTTCCCCTATTTGTGGCAGCGCTGCGACATCCTGGCCCCCTCCACTGCGCGGGGCAGGGGGCCGTCGAGGCAGGTGTAGCGTCCTTGAACTCGAACAGGATGCCTACGCGTAAGCGAGGACGGAGGGGGCCCCACCCGCATTGAGTGGTAGACTGGGTCGGCGCTTGCGCCACCGCCAGTTCCTACCATCTTGGACCGAGGCAAAGGAATGCTCTTTTAATGTGGTTGAAGTTTTTGTTGGTCCACACCACTGGGCTGATGTAGGCAGTGGCGGAACAAAAAACAAAAGGGAAACATAAGATTCTCCACCCGGGCCCTCCTCGGGGGAAGGAGTGAGGCGGTCACCATCTCCTGAAGGAGTGGATCAGGGGCTCCGGGTCACCGTCTCAGGACGCGCCTGATTTGGCGACTTCACGGGCTGGCAGGGGCGGAGTGCGGGCTGCGCCGGTTTTCCATGCGGCCGGCATCCACGTGCGGACGGCCCCACGCTGCGGCACGTTTCTTGTTGAAGCGCTGCATGTTGAGCTCAGCGCCAATGCGACGTTTTGCGGAGGGGCCTCTCCCTCTGGCGTTAGCTTTGAGGGCGAACTTCGGCGACGAGCAGACAGAGGGTGTACATGCCCCCCTCTTCTCTGGCCTCCGGTTGGGGTCAGCGTTGACACAAGCAGCAGACCGACGGGGGCAGGATGTGTCGGACGCAATCCGTTCTGCTTTATGTGCGTTGCGGGTTGGAGAACTGTTGGCAAAGCCCTCCACGCTCGCAATTCGGCCGGCCCTGGTGAGATCGGGGGGTACAGGGAAGCGATGCTCGTCGGCTCCCTCATATCGCCAAGGTCAGCAATCGGTGGCGCTCGGCCCAACAAGGTGGACATCGTCTGACCAGGGGCCTGGGCCGTGACTTTCGTCCGCCATAAGCGCGAGGTCCGTCGTCGGTGCGCAGTTCTGCAGCACACCCGGTCGACACACCCCCTTCTGGGAATCCCTCGTGCAACTGCTTGGTGGATTTGCAGGAGGGCCATGGTGTGCAGGGCGGAAGCAGCCTGTCCAGTAGCACTGTAAGCCTTAGCCGTCAGAGAGGACGAGAACTTACAGGCCCTGGACGGAAGGAGTGGACTACCTCTCCAGGCGGCGGCGCTTTGCGGCCAGAGCTGCATGGCAATCGCGCGCTCGACCGGAGGGATGTCCACATACCGTTGGGCCGCCCCCGTAGAGGGGTGGTGAGGAAGGAGGAGGCACCAAGTCTGTTTCGGGAAGAAAAAGGTGCCTTCCAAGACTTAGAAACCTCCTCATGCACTTCCCGGAAGAATGGAACCGGAGGCGGCTGCCGGATACCGCCAATAGACAACGGCTTCTGGCAGCAAGCCACCCTTTCCAAGGATTCATTTTGGAAACACATTCATTCCAGCCTTCTGACCTCTGTTGTGGGAACCCCCGTTCGGGAGAAGGCGGAGGCCTTCAGTGCAGCCCGACGCTCTCAGCGGCACGGGAAAGCATCATACGCTGTTCGTCGCTCTGGAACTCCTCGACTCGGGCAACGACACCCTCTACTGAATGGTTCAGGCAGCGGCACGTTAGAATTCCTATCTCCGAGCCTTTAGCTAGCCCCCTCCGATCCCCTCCCCGTCTTGCTATTCAGCGATCTTTCCGACATCCTGTCCCTCTGCCTGTCGACCGCACAAGATGACAGGAACCGCCTCTGTCCGAGGGACCCAGCACGAAGTCCGGAAGCACACAGGTGGTGCGGACATGCGCGAGAATGAGAGGCCGCGGAGCGTCTCGAACGGGTGGAAGCTCTACCGTAACCCTAAGGTCTCCTGAACCGTGAAGCCGAAGTAGCCACGCCGGAGAACCAGAGGACGGCTGATAGAGAGGCCTGGATTTCCATGGCTCAAGGGGCGATTACCCCCCGTTTATAATGAGTGGGTATGATGGACGCACAGGCGCTTTGTCTTATGTTCATGTCGCAGTGAGAAACATGACTCAGCCATGAGAGCGGCCGTCAGCGTGCTGTACACAGCCCAAGCACGAGCGGAAGTGAGTCATGACGGTCCAGATTGAACGGCAGGAAACGACGCATCCCGAAACGCCCCCACCGAGCGGGCAAGCCATCTTTAAAAAGTTGCCCGTCGCTCGTGAAGCTCTTTTAGATTTTGCTCTTTTAGAAGGAAACAACACTTTTAGTGAAAAGCGCTGAAGCGCTCAGGGGAGGTCACGGCGAGACCGCAGAATGAAAGCTGCAGCCCACCGAGATTTCAGCAGCCTGGATGGCAACCCCCGCTGATACGCCGTCACACAAACGCCAGCTGTTTCTCGAACACTCGTGGAGATTCGTCTTGTAGAAGGCTCGGCTCCGAAGCGAATAGCTGATGTGCGTTTGCACGCGCTCTACTTTTATACCCGCGCTGCAGGGCGGGGTACGCGTGACGAAACACGCACGCCAACTGTCATTGACTTGTTTAGTTAACACTCGAAGGTGAATGGGCTCTCGGGCGAGATCCCAATTCTTCAGTCACGCGCGCCGGTTGGAACGTGGACTAGACTGACTATCGGGAACTACAATGCTTGATTTGGATTACTAAAAGATTTGACATTACAAGTCAGTTACATTTACTCACCTACTGGCCGTGTGTAGGTTTATGATTCACTCAAAACCCACACCATACTTGATACTCGGACGCCTCTCTCCTTCTCCTAGCCAAGTCGAAACTCGCCCCGCCCTTCACACTTTTTCCCCCGCACAATGCAGGAACACACCCCCACCACCAACCCCAACAAACCAGTCCCAAACCCCACCAACAACCCACACCCACAATCAACACACACACCGCCGCAATCCCAACAACCACACACAACACACAACACAAAACCCCCCCCACCAACACCACCCACCAACCCAACACCCACACCCACCCCACCTTACACAGTATACTGTAGGTTTGATTCACTATATACAAACTATTAATAATCAAAGGGTTATTTTTTCATTGTAGGAATTAATGGACTACACTGGTTTGCCTTTGTGGTTTATTTATTAAAAATCTTCCAACCCATATCATAATTGCTTTGGAGACCAACCAAATCCCTTTCAGAAAGCCCCTACACACCAAGGCTTGAAGCCAGAACCCACGGTTTGATTCACTACAAGTTCTAATCATCAGCGTCTTTGTTCCGGGCGTAGGTATCCAAGATTAGCTATGCGATTTTGCTTCATTAAACAGACAGACTCATACGAGTCATTCATCGGAATCCGCTGGATACCTGAATGTGCGTTGGTTTTGATAATTAAAAAATAATCAATTCAGTAGGTCTTTTGTCCGGCAATGGTTGGACCCCACTGGCTTGTCTGTATGGTTTTGATTACTAATATGCACCCCACCTAGCGTCATTCATTCCGGACGTAGGCCCCCCTGTTGTCTTCTGTCCCTTCCCCCCAAAACACCCCCCAAACCAACAAGCCAACCACGCCCCCACAACCCCCACAAACCCCTCACACACCCCAAACCACCACACCAAACCCCACATCCCCCACCAAGCCCCACCACCACCCCTCCAAACAACCAACACCCCCGACCCAGCCCCCCCAAATTCTACACACCTTTAAAAACCTTAAGGCAAGTGGCCAGGATAAATTGAGCTGAGACTTTACAATTCTCGTGGGATGTATAGTTGGAAGATTTAGCGAGATAGAACCGATTAAAACCGCCAACAACCGACGGCCATGTAAGATAGAGCTCACAGGTCGGACAAAAAACCACAACAACAGAGACCAAACAACCGAACAACTGGCATGAGACTGAAAACAAATAAAATGATGGAAAAAAATCCAAAAAATGAGCCACAGATGATGTGCATGAAGAGGCAGAGCACACGAATTGAAAAGAAATCAAAGAACAAGACAGAGTCCAAGACCACACTTTGATATTGAGCCCCAGTGGCTAAAATACCCACTCAGAATGCTATAAAATAAAATAAAATATAGATTCTGCTCTTTGTTAGCAAATGTAAAATTAATAATCATGTGAAACGGCATCTGGCAACTTCTGCTTGTCTAAATGTACATATGAATGTTGAAAGAAGTTTATGAAAGCTTTAGGAGGGATTAAAAGCAATTCTACAGTCTGTTCCTGTTTTTTCTCACTTGTTGGTGATGGAGTCTCTGCTCAGCCTCTCTCACACAGCACTAAGAGTGCTTCTCTCTTCATTGTGTTGTGAGATGGCCTCCTTCTCAGGTTCCTGAACTCGACAGCAATTAGCTGTTCCAGGCATCTCCAGACAAGTGAGGTGTGTAGAACCTCAGCGCTAGAGCTCCACATATAATAATGTGATCGCTTAGCCTACCATGTAAGATCAATGTGAGACTGCACATTATCTGTGTCAAAGGTTCAGAGGCTGGACATACTGGTAAAGCTTTAAATTGAGGTCTCGCACAAGTCAAATCATCCTTTCTCCTACAAAAACAAGCACATATAGAGAAATGTAAGAACTGTGAAATCTCACCAAGCTCTTAAGAGTTCCTCAGTTGATTTTAAAGTGCCCCTATTATAGGTTATGAAAGGTACAAGTTTTTCCGGGTCTGTGAAGTGACCCAACAACCTTATCGTGGCTGGCGGGCAATATGCTAATGTTTTATGTTGACATCAACATGAAACGGCTTGGGATTCGTTTTAAAAACGACTCGTTTCAATGATTCAGAGTCGACTCTTTCTTTTGAGAGACAATAAGTTTATACACAGTGTACTTTCAGATTTAAGACTTTGCAGGATGTTTTCATTCACTTAGAGTTGTTACACACTGCATGAAAGATAATTTTTATAAATCCATAATAGGGGCACTTTAAATCTGTAACTGTTGAAAAATTGCTTCAAAGCACTTCATAACTGGTTTTCTTGAACTCGGTCAACCAATTACACAGGCTGTCAACACAATCTATACAGGCACTTGATGTTTTAAAATTAAATTTTAACTTTTAAATTGTTACTGGCTTGCAATTATATTGTCTTTATTGTCATTATATTCGTTCTTTCTTTCTTTCTTTCTTCGTTTTAAGCATGCAACTCTCATTATAAGGATAAGTTATACTTGTAACGAGGGCTGACGAGACGCTGAGACGTGTGGATCCAAGCGGCACCCCAGCTTATATAAAGAGACTGGTAAAGAGGCAGGTCGTTTCGAAACAATGGCAAAACAGGTATATGGCGGGCAAGACACAAGAATAATCCTAGGGCTAGCGAAGTTCAACGATCGGTGAACAGAATCAAAAGGGTGAGACTAGAGGGGATAAATCCAGGAAAACATGCAAAGATCAGAAACCGCAAAAACAGGCAAAGCAAAACAAGGAAAACACGGAGACTCAGAAAGAGGTACAGGCTAAACAATACTCAGCAGAAAAATGTGGTTAGAGTGGGTGTTATATAATGAATGAGGTGATTAGAAACAGCTGTGCGCAATGAGTGCAATCAGTGCAGTGTGCAAATCATGCAAATAATGATGGGATATGTAGTCCGCGGTCAAGTAGTGTGCATATTAGCAACAGTATTGTTTTGTGCGAGAGTCAATGTAAAGGAAATGGTGACCTCTGGTGGTGAATGAACGGGAGTCCATGGACCGAATTCGTGACAATACTGTACATCATTTTTTTAAATCCAAGTAGTTTAGTAAGTTTAAAAGCATTGTTAGCCAACTACGGTCGCAAGCTCCATTGCACTCTATTTGTAATGACGGAACTTATGACCATAGTTGCTTTTGGGAAACGCACACCTCTGCTCGGCAGTTGCCCATAATAAAATTACTTGGTTTAAGAATACTAGCCAATGAAAAAGAGTGACTATAAAATGCCTCCTAGAACTATGGTGCGTCAGCACATAAGATCTGAAGAACACAGCTGGACCGCCAACATATTTTACCATTAAATAAAATAAAAATAAATACTAGCTGATAAGAACATTGTGTACATTTATTTAGTTTTTTTTTTTATTAAATAATAAACAAAATAATAAAGTGTGATAATACACTTATATTTTAAAATAAAAAAGGAGTATTAAATACAAATGCAGTTATTTTATAGTAAACTTAAAAATAAGATACTGATATTTGCTGATACATCATTTTCAAACTTAAAATCATCAAGCTTTTATTTTGGCGGGTTGCCAAGCTTTATTTAAATAAAATAAAATATTTTGTATACCACATAAGAAGGACAAATTATGTCAGAATTTGTCCTTCTTTTATGGTACACAAAATATATTTTTTTATTTATTCTTGGAGTATGCCTTTAAGATTATAAACATGTAATAAACATTCTCTTTGAAGTGTTACAAGCTCTTAAAGAATATCTGTAAAGTTGCAAAGACAAAAGTCTCAAAACCAAGAGACGCACATATTCTTATAAAAGGTACTAAAGTCAGCCACGCCTACCTAAAACGGCACATTCTAACACGCCCCCACATGTCTATGTTACTATGTGGGAAGATTTGCATAACGCGCCCAAATGTTCACGCAAAGAAAGAAGGTGTAACTTTTATTCTCGCTGTAATATTATTGCTGCCACCATGTCATGCAGCAGCGAGTGTGTTTCTGTGTGTTTCGTGCTTGTCGAAAGCTGAAAATACTATTGTTGTGACGCCTTCCAAAGAGTGATGATATCTGCCTTCGTCATGCCTAAGAAAAGAAAAACTGCATCCGCGCTGAGGGATACTCAACTTTCACGCTGCCAGGTATCGCAGTGATCGATCAGCTTTTACCGTGTACGAAGCGGAGTCCATGTGGTTGCCGCAAGGCCGCCGGTATTTATGGAGGCACCCGCACCACTGACCATATCACGAGCCCCGCCATCGCCGAGCCCCTCCGCTCACTAATTAGCCTGACACCGACCACTCACTCAGGCCCGCTGGCACCATTCCAGCCTCACTTATGCACGCTGTGTGAAAATACTTTGTTTGGCCTTACCAAAATAGAGCGAAACGAATCTAGCAATAATCAGTGGTTAGCTTGTAGTTAACAACACTGTAATCCCAGAACAGTTCAAACCAATATTCGAGACTGTGCCATGCAGCGCAGTTTATGGAGGCACTTTTCTATCCAGGAAGAAGTAGTAGCCGGCTTTTAAATGCACTCACAGACTCACAGAAGCCCTACATTTTCATTAAGGATTTGCCACTGATGATTTCAACGCAAGATGCTTTTCTGCCAGACTAGTGCTAGAGTAGCGCTTGTTGCTTTGTAATTTCTCCGATCACAAATGCAGGCAATTGGGTTTATGTTATACGCAGGCACGATGACCGATATGCGATGCAATTGCCACCGACGGCAAAAAAGACAGTATAAAGTCATTTGTAATCAGTAAGTATTGTCCCACTGAGATGCAACAAATGCCCCCCCTCGTTCGCACTTGTATAATGCGCCCGTTTTAATCGTTTTGATCTTACACACTACTCTCCTTAGCCGGGACACGGCGACCATCACAGTGTCCTTATGGTAAGCGGCCGGCGTAGCACATTTTCCGTCAACGCCTTGAGGTATTTGACGCCCAATCACAACACACTGGATAGCTGGCCAATCAGAGCACACCTCGCTTTTCAGAACAATGAGCTTTGTAAAAATCGATGCGTTTCGGAAAGGCGGGGCATAGAAGAGAAACAATAATGTACAGTATGTGGAAAATAATGTGTTTTTTGCACCTTAAACCGCCCTAATAAAAATTGAAATATCATAATAAACACATTTACATGCATACAAAATAGCACTCAATAATAGTGATTCTTTTTAAAGCAGACAGAGCATCATATGACCCCTTTAAAAAACCCTGTGATGATAATAATGTGTCCTATGTGATACAGCATGTATTCGTTTCAGTTGCTGGATGCTATTTCTCTGTCTGGGTTAAAAAGCAAAGCTTTATCCATTGACGGTGATTCAGAATTAGCCAAGCCCAACCCAAACAGCGTACAACTAGAACTCTCGATCTCTCTCTGTCTTGTTTTGCTCATGCATCACACTCAATCTCTCACTCTCTTTATCTTGCAGCCTGTCTTGTTTTTTCTCCGCCTCTTCTCGTCTGATGGCTGTCATTACACTCGTTATGCTCCTCTCAAACTCCTCACTCAGCTCTCTCTGCTGTGTCTGACTCTGACAGAACGTCTCAGACCGCTGCCATGACTGATATCACCCTGCCGCTTGTTTCTCCGCTGGCTGATCTCATCCCTCTTTCCCTTTCTTTTCCGTTTACTCTTCACACGCACCGCACTGAATCGCCTTCGCTTAGCCTCATCTAAAGACTATCGCAATCACCATCTTTCTCTCTCTGTTCTGGAACTGATTGGCTTGACAGCTCTATTATGAAGCGAAGGATGTGATTGCGGTCCGAACACGCTTCTCTCGTGGATGCACTGATTCCTGTTCATGACTGTCAATGCTTTGCTGGGAAACAGAGGTTGCTACACCAGTCTGCAGGCCGGATGGAGTGTGGTGAGATGGCAGCTTGAAACATTTTTTTTGGTGAGATGAGAGAAAAGCCCGCTCGCTTGGATGCCCTTCACAGTCCTGAGCCGCCCCTGTAGCGACCGCCAAGATATACATGTGAGTCTTTTGATATTATTCCTGTTCATGTATTCAGAAACATCTTTGTAATTAGCACTTCCACACATTAAGCAATCAAATGGTGCTAGACTATAATGTTTGCAAGTAAGCATCAAAATTAAAGGATAAGTGCATCCAAAAATGAAAATCATTTATTCACCCTCATGTCGGTCCAAATCTGTACAACATATTTTCTTTCTTTTTTTTTTCTTTTTTTTTCCCCCCTGAAGCAGTTCCAATGCAGTATTAGATTATTTAATCTGTTGGGACACGATATGTTTTTAGGTAAGACACTACATACATACACACATACATACAGGGCCGCATCAAGACCACACTGGGCCCCGGGGCAATGATTTACTGCAGGGCCCCATCACAAGTAATATAGATTATTAGATTATACCCTATCAAAATTCTTGATGCACTGAAATGTCATTATTTTTGTTGCCAATTTCAATATCACACACACACAAAAATAATACTAGTCTAAGTAAAAATAAGCTTACTGAAGACAAGTAAAGAGTCACAAATTAGGCTACAACTGAACAAAGATCATAAGAAATCGACCTACTTGGAAAAACAAAACACTGAACAATAAATATTAAATTAAATAAAGAAAATGTACAAATAGACTGAATAGTCTTCAATGTATAAATTCAATATACATTCATTGTTATTTATTTTACAAAAGTGATTCGGTCAAGCGACCAGCTAGCCGGATTTTCTTCCTGGATGTTTGCATTTACATTATATAGCACAGGCAAATGACAACAGCAGCTATATTAGGCTGCTTTAGAGGAATAGTTCACCCAGAAATGTAAGTTATTTTGTTGTTGTTCTAAACCTTTATGAGTTTCCTTCTGCTGTTGAATGCAAAAGTATATATTTGGAGCAATACTGGTAACAGTTTCTGTGCCCCCATGACTTCCATAGTATGAAAGAAATACACTATGGGAGTCAATGTTAACAAGAAACTGGTTATGATCATTATTCAAAATATATTTTTATGTTGAGGTGAACAAAGAAATTAATATTGGGTTAGAACAATTTGAGGGTAAGTATATGATGACAGTGGGTGAAGGATTTCATATAGCCTCATACTACACATGCTTTATCTCTAACTATTATAAGACACATAACTGTGTTTACGAGGATTCTCGCAAAGACGGGCATTTTGACACATAACTATGTGTATTTGACCGTTTAAGCACAAGGATAGGGCGAAATAAAAAAAACCTCAAGTTTAGCGTAAGTCATACATGTCTGTAGGCTGAACCGGCTTAACGCACGAATCTTTTTTTTTTTACCAGAATTATTTGCCCCCCCCCTGCTGCCCCTTATATGCCCCTCTCGCATGAACAGTTAAATGGCCGCGCTCATAATGCAGTTTTACAAGTTTGAACTGAAATGTGTGCTGGCAGTGTGTGTACACAACCACCCAATAAATGATTTAAAATCACCCCAAGCAGCTGTTTTTTTGTTAATCTGGCTTTACTTAAATGATTTTCCCAAATCGAGGACTGATACTCAGATGTCTAGCTCTGTGTGATGCACACAGACAGCGCCCCCCACTCCCACGATAGTTATGATTGAGACAGTAGCGTTTCAGGCACACCGAACGCCGAAACTAAGGTGTCTTACCTCTAAGACCTGGCCCTCTTGAGTGAGGCTGTCATCAATCTGCTCTCATTGACTTTCACCGCCTAGTGAGCAGGATTGTAGACAAGTGAATGAACTATAAGCGGACATGCACAGGTGTTCTGATTGCTTGCGATAGTAATAAAAGCAACTAGCAGTCATCGATTTACTCCCGACATCCTGAGCCGCCTGAACTCGCAGTCTAGATTACATTAGTTTCTCGAAGCGGAATGCCGCCCCCTGATAACATAAATGCCCTGTCTATGTCTTGCCTAGCTCGCGATAATAATTCATGATCCTGCTACCCCTCTTCTACAGAAGAATCGGGAGCTATGTTTTTTTTTTTTACGAATCTTTGCAAATCGCCTTTCCTAATAATGTGTTAATTATCAAGTTTCACGATGAATGCGGCTAAAACAGTCTCTCTGAGAGCCATTGCTCTGGAAAGAAAGAGAGAGGCATAAGCGGGTGCCGGCAGCATGCAGCTCATTAACATTTTAAAGGCAAAAATGCTACAAAAATAGGCTTGATCGAAAAAAAAGTGATTTTGCAAGGTTAAAAAGGACCCGTGTTTGTCTTTAACACTACCATTGAGGAACGAAATTTTTACCCAAATTGCTTACAGACCGTTTTCATTAAGACCCCTAAAGCATCACCTTGTGCGAAAATGGGCATCCTATAACCCTTTAACAACCATTTTCTTGCTTTTACCTGCTTAAACCGCGTTAATGCTAAGCCCTTAGCCTACCTCATGCGATGTGCCCCCAACGATGATTTTTGTAGGCTTTCTGCGCGGATTTTATCCCCACCTCGCGACTCTGTAGTTTGTCTTCAAACACAAAAAAGGCAATATACATCACATCAGATAACTAAACAAACTAACCGTATAATCTGCCTGTAGGGATGAAGAACTGTGTTTTATTCTGCTACATTGTGCTGCGCGTTCAACTCCTGACGTGTCCAACAACTTCCACTCCATCAGACTTTAGATAAACTAACCTGATTAAAGACTGTGGGATTCATTTTTACTAATGGATCTAAGGTATGCTTTTACTAGTTAGTTTATTATTTTAAGTTTTCATATATTGAGCCCCCTCGCTATCAGAATTGCTAGCAATTTGACCTATACGAATATTGTTCTTTGTGACCGCACCATTTCCAGTCGGAACTGTAGTCGTGGCATGCGCACCCGACATTTGCGGGCAGCGAGCACCTGATTGATACGCTATGAACATATAGTTAAATAAATGCATATTTGAAGGTGGCCACTAACCAAATTCAGAATTTACGCCATTTATAATCTTAATGGTACTGCCATCGAATTACGGAAAGCTCACAAATAATAGCGCTAACGATGGGCCGGGTGTTGGCTGGAGGACGTTGACGCTCGCGCCGCTACATGGACCCATGTCAATCTACTCCACAGCCAATGCACGGCCCGCCCCCTCCGTTGCTACGGACGCCCGCGCCCTCCGGACCTTCAGCCCCAGCCTAGCAAATGAGTTAATAATGACGCCTACTTACCGGGCGTTTCCTTCGCAAAGACCGAGGCAACGCAGGAGGCAGTGAGTGTCTCCTCAAAACGCTTGCGATAGAGAAAAATAATCAGATAGATGCCTATTACCAAAATTTAAAACAGCCGCCCAAATATGACATAAATAGATATTAAAAGTCTAAAGGTCACTCAATTTATAAAGTAAACCCCCCCCCCCCCCCATAAACCCACATCATCTCCAACTGCGACACCCTCAGGTAAAGTTACAGCGGAGGCTTGCCTCCCTTCAGTCCATAGACTTTCTACAGAGACCCTAAAGCATGCCATGACTTTTCTGCGAGGGCTCATGAGGCATGAATGCCGGCGGGCAAAGTCACGTGATAGCAGGAGGGGCCCTGCACAATGCCTCCATCGCACTATAATTGGATATGATCGCTTATGATTGGATGTGATTGGTTCGTGTGATAAATTCCGCCTCTTGTTTTTGTGCGAGCTCTTGGCCTGAATGAAGAGAATGATGGAGTTATTGACTAGTTATAAAGTAAGTAAACAACTCTCCCACTTAGAAATCACTACTTTGTGTCACGTCAAAATAAAACTTGAAATGCCCTGAAAATGTAGGGATGCACTGCCCATCAGTTTTATGTGAGCATTCAGCGTGTGAAATGACGTAGATATATCTTTGTGTCTGTATGGCGGGTTTACAGACTTGTTATGAGGGGGGGCAATAGACTGAAATTAGTTGCACTACATATAAAAAAAAAACAGTCTGAACATCATAGTTCACAAATATAAATAAAATATATAAGGCAACATCTTTATATAAGGCCGCGTACTATTTTTTATGCCAATTAGTTATTATATAAATATATACTTGTATATATAATAAACTGCCCTTCTCATTTTAAAACTACCATCGCCCCCACGCCAACTGATAAATAAATAAAACTAAATAATAAATAAATACATTCATGCATCTAGCTTAATTTGAGCATAAGTTGGCTGTTTGCTTTATTCATAAAAAAAAATGTAATTGGCCCACGCAACAAAAAACACTTGTATTGAGTATTATTGTTTATTTCATTACAGCTTTATCTATTTCGTATTAGATTTATAGTAAAGACTACATTTTTAGTTTTTTTTTTTTTTCCTGGAGCCAGAAAAGAAATCTACACTCAGTGCACTTACAGTTCCCCTTCAGGAAATCAAGCCCTGCCCCGTCCGAGATCTGCTTTGGGAAGGCCCTTAGCGGTTCGAACGCGTCTGCAAAGCACGTGTCAAATCCGTCCAATGAGCAGATCCTGCAGCACTCACGAGCCAGACAGAAGGTCTGACGTAAGCACCAGAAAGATAAAAAGCCACCATCCTGCCGTCCCGGCCCGTCAGCCCCCCCCCCGCCACCGTCTGGGCGCAAATACAGCCTTCTGCTCTTCAGTAGAAAGCGTCTGTGATATGTGTCTGTCATTTTAACTGTTTTTGACATCTGTCCCCCTCCGCACAAGCCACTCATATATATAAAGCAATGAGGAAAGTCTATGGACCGCCGGTTCTGCGAACTTTGGGCATTACAAACGCCTTGTTTATCCCTGCCACGATATCTGGCGAAGCCAGGGGATATAACACACGATGCTGCTGTGATCGTTTAGTTTAGGAGACAGAGCCATGCACGGTCAGCTTTCGAGCAGCCTGATTGTCATCACAGGCGAGTGTCGAAGACAGAGAGAGGAGACTGTGAATCGCCCACCACAGTCCCTTAGACGTATGCAGGTGTTGTGTAATTGTAGCGATTAATGGAATGCGTTGTGTTGCGCCCCAAAATAATTCGCTTTAGTGGCCGGCTATGAAACAGGATCACGACCCCTGCGTACATAAAAAAATATATAGACGAGCGATGATTCGAAAATCCAGATCCAGATGCACGCTTCACGACAGGGCGGACCTTACCGTTTTTAAACGCATCTCCAATTGCGAGCTTGCAAGTGCCAAGATCGTGCGCTGAAGGAAACCGATAATCATACACGTCTATTACAGCCCCACCCCAGTCATCGAATTATTCACAAGAACATCTGTGAGGCTGAATGATAAGCCCAGTATATGGGGGCCTGAATGCCCAGATGCGTGCGAGTACAGGAGCGCCTTTGGGTAAGCTATCTCTCCCCATCCTCAGCATCGACCCTGAAGGCCCCGAAGCTTCCCACCAAGCCCGTTAGGCTTACATCGAGTCCTCGCCCGTTGGGAATGCTTAATACGCGCGGCTAGCGTACTAGGCTAGCCGAAGCATGTTTGCACAACATCGGTGGTGCAATTACAAGCCATACCAGAGCTGACTTCATGCATGGGGTGGGGCGGCCACTGATCGAGCCAGCCCCCGCCCAAGTCATAAAGACTCCTTATATCGACTGCCACGTCTGAAAAACGAGAGCCGTTGCAACCCGCACCCCTACAGCAGAGCAGAGAATACGGCGGCGCTTGCGTCGGCGCTGAATGCTACTCAGTTAGGGCGTCTTATCAGTACGAAAACGGAATTCGGGTCTGCCGGCGACCGTTTTGTCTAAGAAGGACCTCGCGCGAAGATGGATCACTCCATTGTCAGCGACTCCCTGAGGGATTCCCGTGGACGACACACCTGGCCGAGCGAATAGCCCGATAACACTCAGCACATACGGTAGACCCCCATCCCCCTCCTCGCTGCCCTCCACGGGGCCTTATTGATACCCTACGCCACCCGTACGGTGGGCTTCACCCCCAACGGCCGACGGCGAGGCCCGCTCCGACGAGCGCAAAATCCCAAGCTGCCGGCCTAGCCAAATTCGGTCCTGCGACAGGGCACGCGAACGCTCGCCCCCTCAAGTGAGGGTGCTACAAGGCCCTAAGTAGACGGGGTCGGTTGACTTACCTCAGTGCCCTCATGGACGCCCGATTCACTAGCAATTACCCCTGCCCACTCTGGTGCCTTCCTTTTATTAGCGCTCCATCATGTGAGCTACCGGACCCAGCGAAATCCCAGCTGCCCGCCCCTGGCCAACGGTACGGGCCCGACGTCCTAACGGCTGAGGACCAATGCTACTGCGCCCCTCAAGTGACAGGCAGCCTGATACAGCAGTCAAGGTTTTCTGCGACATCAGGTCCCTCGCACCCGGTCATCCAGAACACCCCTTCAGACGCCACCGAACTGCGACCCTCTCTAATAATACCCAGACGCTATGGACCTCGACTGAGACGCTCTGGTTCACTGAGTGTAGATTTTATGATAGATGTAGCCGAAACTTCTAACCAAAATATGACTCAAAATGGCCCCCGGTCCTGCAAGATTGTAAGAGAAAGGTGCACAGAATCCAAGTTAACTTTGGTTCTTGCTTACCGACCTGTTTATAACTTTCTTGGAAAAAAACAACTACACAATAATTTTGCAGGCGTCATCCCCACAATAGTGCCCCCGGCCCGCCCTCCGCGCGGCCTCTGGCGTAATGGCAACACCAGCCAAGTAGCATGCTCTCTTGACAGAAGGGCGGACATTAGAACGCCTTGTACCTCCTTCTCTCGCAGAACGCCCCCCTTGTTCCGGTTCTACAGCCGCTTACTTTCATCTGATCTCCCTGAAGACAAGTAAAGGTGGCGGGAGTGCGACCCTCGCCGCTGCTTTGCTTTTCTTCTGCTGCCTCAGTGAGCTACCGAGATTGTGATCCCAGACTGCACCGCCCGGCAACGGTTACGACGCCCAAATGGACCTGAAATCGAGCTCGTCCCCTAAGATGCAGGCGTGCTCTACAGCACTCGAGGAGTCGGTTATTCCCCTCAAGCTTGCAACTTCAAACGTACGAGGTTTAATTGATACCCATGCCACCCTCGCGGGAACTTCACGGGCTTAGTGACACAGCACCCCCTCCGACCGAGGAAAATTCCAGCTCTCCGCCCGGCAACGCCAGCGACGGCCACGCGAGAGCCTCTGCCCCTCTAAGTGCACGTGGTGCCTGCCTTCGTGCCTTACAGACCCAGTCAGGTCCTCGCGTCCGTCCCATGTCGGACATCCCTTCAGGGGCCCCCACCGAGACTGGCTCATCCTACTAATACTACCAGTCGCCAGCCTACTGAACGAGGCTGGAATTCCCTTAGTCGATATCTTTCTCGTAAAGCGTAGCGTGGAAACTTCTACCAAATATTTCAAAATGGGTCCTGCAGATTGTAGAAAAAGGTTACAGAATACAGTTCGGTTCTCATCCACCTCGTTTCAACGGGGTCATCCCACACTAGTAGCACGCCGACCCGAGCTAGCGCGTCGTCGCGTAATTGGAACACAGAAGTAGAGCTACTCTCTTGAAAGGAAGAGGCGGCCATAGAAAACGTGTTTCTCTTTCTCTCTAGAGAGAGCCTGTCCGGCTATACAGCCTGCTTACTCATCGTTTCCCTGAAGAAAAGCAAAGCGAATGCAGCGGCCAGGGCCCGTGACCTCGGATCTTAGATACCTCCGTCTTTAGAACCCGCGCTATCAAACGAGCCCCCCCCTTCGCCGCTTCCAGATGCTCATCTATCAGCCAGATAGTGTACTCAGATCCACGACTCCGCAGGACGAGCCCCCCCCCTCACGGTTTGCTTACGATAGATCTCAGAGGAGCGTTCATTCCATGTTCCAATCCACTCCCTCAACACTGGAACGGCCCCCCCCCCACCCCCCCCCCAACTTCCTGAGGTTGCCTTTACGGAGGGCCGAATGAACATACCAATATAGAGTTCTTCCTTCGTTTTTTTTTTTTTTTTTCTGTTTTTTCTTTTTTTTTTGGCCTGTACTCTCACCCCGCCACTTTCACAACAGTGCCTGGTGGATGCCTGCTTGGCTCCACGCCTGCGAACTACATGCCGGCCCATACCGCATACTCAATTATATCGCACGATCTTGGTTAACAATAGCCTCAATCGGAGAGAATGGCCGGCGCCTCCTCAGCAGCGCCAGGATGTCGGCTCCTCGCCCATATGAGAGAGCTGGGACTAAAACTAAATGCCAAGAAGAGTGTTCTTTCTCCACTACAGAGACCCACTTATTTAGGCGTGGTGTGGGACTCAACCTCGATGCAGGCACGTATGTCTCCTGCTCGAATCGACTCTTTTTTGAGCCAGATCAATATCTCACGGACAGTCACCGAGGCTAGCAGAGAGCCAGCCAGCTCACTCACTCTCAAACAGTTTCTGAGGCTGTTGGGCCCTTGAGTAGGCCTGAGCAGAACCGGCGCCTCTCCAACGTGATTACCTTTTGGCCTGACCTGTACATGAGACCCTTGCCGCTGCCAGTAGGCCACCCATAGCATACCAAAGATTTCACTGCAGCGCGGGGACATCAGCTTTGCAGAGATCAGGTCAACGCGACGCACCCACGGATGCTTACGAATGCCCTTAGAAATGCTCGTGGAATGAAGAAGCTGTTGCCCGATTACATGCATTCAGTTCAAAGGCCGACCGAAACGTTAGGGCCGCACCCCCTCCTTCATCGTCGTGTAAGGCTAACGCAACCCAACGAAAACACACTAAAAATACGAGACATGCCCTATCACTGCGCACTGGGGAAACCGCTTGCTGGTCATGCACGTCGCGCCCGACTCTGCCCCAGGGTCTGTGGAGCGTAAAGGAAGGCCCATCTATCTCTTTGAGCACCACTCAACTGCCCCAGGAGAGGAAAATGCTTGGCCGATGCTGCGTGTTCGAAGCACCTATGCACACCCTTCATTTTCAAGACACTACGCGGACGAAAGACATCATTTGCCGTTTGCATCCCCGCCACAGAGCACCATCGGGTAGCGTCTCCTAAAATCAATCGGCCGTGAGTTATCGGAAGCTGTGGGAAATGGACCCTGAGGGATCCCCACAGCTCCTCAGCCATGCCTGGCTCTACTCAAATGAGGTCTGATGCAGACTATACTCCCAGTAAAGAGCTAAGCCACTATGGACAACGAGTATGCCCTGAAGTCGCGAAACTTTGCTTCATGCCTGCGGACAGCTCTGACTGCAGGACCATGTCAACTGCCCAATGTACAGGGCTTCTGGAGTTTCTGCTAGGACGCGAATTCTCCGCAGGCGTTATACTCCCTCCACTCGGAAGCGGATACGTGGCGGAGCTTAGCTGCCATTACCATAGCCACCCTTCATGCGGTGGTCAATCAGTTAGAGAAGACACCCGACTTGCCATCGTTTTCCTCCTGTGGCCACCCTGGCATCGAGGCCAGCCCCCGAAACATAAGCCCGCACCAAGTGCCCTCCATAAGGCCTGGCCCTGTAGGTTATGCCGAGCAGGCTGACTCATGCCAATGCCACCCCTTGGAACCATTAGGAAGAAGTTTCGTCAGTTTCAGAATTCGCTACAGCGCCCTCTAAGACCATCTTTCTCCCGCCTAATCTCCTCACTAAAAATGCAGCATGTGCCGACGGATCTTCATGAGCCACCACTCTCTGTTAATCATTGCCTGGAGAGTTCGCCTCCAGGCCCGTACGTATGGTTAGAAGGAAAGTTCCTTTACCCGAGGCCGCCAAGCAGTATTGTCACATAAGAGTGCCCAACTTCTTCACCAAGCAGGCACATAGCACTCAACGCACATTCTGTCCTCCTCCCGCCTACCAGGACGTAGGCCAGAAAGGCGTATCTGCATCTGTCCAGTCTCGAGCACTAGCCCGAACGCCAATTAAGAACAGAGTTGCCCCTGTCGCGCTGTAAGGCCAGATCAGCCTTATTTGTCTTGCTTTTGCCGTCCGCCAAGAAGAGGATTTCCGGCGGGCCCGACCAAGCAGACTACGCGGTAGTCTAGTCGGAGGTGCGTCTTTGTGAGCGACCATCTCACTAGGACTGACGCCAGTCCCTCTCGGCCCATCACCATCACATATTCCTTCGCGCAGCAAACCGCCGGCGCTCAGAGCGACACCTCGCACCAGCTAGAGTATGCAGATCGGATCCAAGGCTTTCAGCCTTGAGGTGTGGCTCCTTGCCCCCCAGTCCACAGACATATGGCCCGGTCGATTCTGGCCGGGCCCTGTCCGTCCCTCACTCACACACATTTTGAATGCAGCTTCTTACAACCTAGACCTGAGACCTATCTAACCAGGTTCCCAGTTACTCTACGTTCGGTGATGTGCCTTCATAGGACACAAACCCACGGCGGCAGAGACTTTGGGCTAGTATGGCAGCAGTGGAGTATCGTTCCCAAATGCCCGGACATGCACGCCAGCTGAGCTTCCTGAAGGGGCAACGTCTCTAGGTTAACGTTTCCTAACCATGGTCCACGACGCGGACGCACGACGCATTGCCGTCTCCTTTGCCAGTACTACCCTGCCAATCCCATGCAGGCTCCTACTTCATCGAAGATGCGATTAGTTTGCCGCACTGGTGTTTGACACCCCCCGCGATGTGCCTTTTCATCGCCCTTTCTGTGCACTAGACGTCACGCCTGCTCGCTAGAACACGTCTCGCTGCTCCATTGAGACGGATTCTGACACGATGCTCAGAACGCGGCTCACGCAGGTTGTATAACGGGCTGTATCCAAGCGAGCTCGAACGCAGCGTCTCGCTCCCTCGCGCAGCGAACAAATGGATTACATACGATAACTAGCCCAAGCACGAACTGTTTATCATCTATATTTTGAATTTTTTTTTTCTTTAGCAAGGGGTTTGCTCATATTAGGTATTTGCCTGATTTTATTCAACGTTTTATTCCTAAAAACATAAGTGATTTTAGATTTTTTTTTCGGGCTGTTTAGAGTATTTTCTGATTTACCGAGTGATAAAAATAGATACCCAAAATTCCCTCTTGTAAAAATCTTCGTCTCTAATAAAGCAATCATTTTGAACCTGGATTTATCCAGTGTTCAGACTTCTATTCTGGTTTGAAAATTTGCATATTTAATTAGATAATTCCATTTGCATGTTTAAACATAACATTTAAGAAAACTTATATTACAAAAATGTCTGCAGTTCTTAATGTAATTAATCGACTGGGGATATCTATTAGACTTTTTTTTTTTAAAAACCCTATTTACCTGGGCTGTCTTGCTTTATTAATGTACTGGCCACTGTTTGCCATGCAGTTATGAATAATGAATGAGAACTGGAGCTTCAAAAAGGACCATAAGTATAAAAGCAGTCCATATGGCACATATGCACCATATTTCAAATCTTCTTAAAGTCTAGAATAGCTTTGTGTGAGGAACAGGCTGAAATTGAAGTTGTCAGCGAAAAACTGTTCATGATAAGAGTTATTTGCTGAAGCTAAATATAAAGGAGTTTTTTGAAGCTATTTAAAACACTACAATGAACATTGTAGCAACTTTGGTGGGATATTAGAGCTCTCTATTGATTGAAGTCACTCACTTTCCAGCATAAGGAGTGGAGTGGCATTTAGAATGGTGTATGATGTCCTTATGATGAACTACCAGCAGCTATGACCATAAGACCATATTCCAAGACAAATAGTGTGTGTGTTTGTGTGTGACAAGCATTCAAAATGATAATTAAAGGTGAGTCCCCCTTTTTTAATTTGTTTTTAATTAATCCTCCTGCACTGCACATCCATCAGTGAAAGTCAAAGTGCAGCGCAAACACATTTCCTCTTCCCGACCCACTGATCTAAAACAAATAACAAAATCAACAGCTGAGTCCTCACAACAAATTACCATCAAATATTCACATAATAAAACACAAGCATAGCTACACTAAATCTGCTCTCTAAAACACATCAAGTACAATCCTTGGGTAAAGTCAAGTAAAGGTGTTGTTATTCGAGAGTCAGGCTGCTCTTTGTTTCAGTAACTCAACTCTAGTTTAATTACAAATGAAATGGCTAAAATTCAAGAAAAACCTTCAACTGGTCATTTGTTAGTTACAAGGACTAATAAAGTAGGCCACATTAATGCTATTCAGACTAAATGTTTTTAAGTTCAACTTCAAGGAATATATTGCACTCATAATTAAAATCTTTTATTCACCCCTGTCATTCAAAACCTGCATGATTTTCTTTTTTCTGTAAAACACAAAAGGAGATGTTAGGCAGGAGGTTGATGCAGCGCTTTTCTATACAATGAAAGTATACAGCAATTACGAGCTGTCAAGTGCTAAAAAGGACCAAAAAAGCAGCAAGGTACATAAAAAGAAGATGTTAAGCTATATTCCAAGTCTAGCTTTGTGAGGGGAAAAGAAAGAAACTCAAATCTATATTCACCGAAAATCATCTTGGGACGGTAGCTCTTAGATCTCATTGGAGCTTGACAGCCTGTGGATACTTAAGAAAGAAATACATAACGCTTTTAGAAGTTAGATGAGGGTGAAAAAATAACAGACTTTCCAATTTTGATAGAAGGATAGAAGTACAGTGTGTTCAATGGATTGTACTTTTAACAACATACCGATTGTTCAGCTGATGCATCGTCTGAAAAACAAAAAACAAAAAAACTTTCAGTAGATAAAAACTACAAAACAGTTTTAAAAGTTGTGAAAGTTACATGATTTAGGACCTATATGCAGTGCGTTCCATTGTAAAGACTGTAAATCTCACAGACCCTCACAGACTCATTTTCATCAATTACATTCAATATGGTGTCTAACCCTACTAAAGTCTGTCAGCATGTACATCTGTGAAAGAGCTCATAAATTGGAAAGATTTAAACATCTTACATAGAGATAAATCATACATTTTATAACACAACTGTTACAAAACCATCTTCTGCCCATTATTGCATGTAATTATTTAAAGGGGTCAACTGATGCGATATCAAGTTTTCCTTTCTCTTCGGAGTGTTACAAGCTGTTCGTGAATAGATAAGATCCCTAAAGTTGCAAAGACTAAAGTCTCAAACCCAAAGAGATATTCTTTATAAAAGTTAAGACTCGTCCACGCCCTCCTAAAACGCCTCGTTTAAACATGCCCCCACATGTCTACGTCACGATGTGGGAAGTTTGCATAATGCCGCCCAAATGTTCACGCAAAGAAAGAAGGCTTAACTTTATTGTTGCTGCCTCCTTCGCTGCCGCCATGTTGTGAAGACACTGTGTGTTTCGTTGCGAAAGGACACGACTAGAGTGGTTAAGTTGTATTTACAACACTGTTCCAGAACAGTTCAACCCAAAATATTCAGATGTGTGCAGCGCATTTTACGGAGGACTGTTTCCTGATGCTGGGAGAGTAGACTACAATGCCGGCTGTTCTGACTCACAGCCTGTAAGTACGTTTTCATATTTAAAGGATTTGCCACTGATGATTCAAATGCGAGTTTTGAGCAGTGTAGAGTAGTGCTTGTTGTTTGTCATTTCTCCGATCACAAATGCAGACATGGTTTATTGTTTACACGGCGCAATGCAACGCAACGTGTAAAAAGACAGTATAAGTCATTATAATCCATAATTATGTCCCCACTGGATGCAACAAATACCTCGTTTATAATGGGTTTTATTGATTTTGTCTCGTCGCTCCGGGACACGGCATCACAATATGGTAAGGGGCGTAACATTTCCGTCACACACTTGAGGTATTCGGCCAATCACAATTTAGTTATATTGATTAGCAAGTAATGATTGTAATATGTAAAGATCAAGGTTGTGATGGCTGGTGTCTGCTGTCTTGTATGAGGATTATGTTCAGTAATACGGGCTCCTGCAGCATCTCGCTGAAATGACTTCTTCAGTCAGAGTTTGAAATCTCTCTGCAAATACATCTCAAATGAAACAAACACTTTAGCGCTGTCCGGCTAATTTCTTATTCAAAACCACAGTTCTGCAGGAGAAATGTCCACACAAATACATGTTGCTAAAACACTCATAACTAGAATGAAAATGCAAAATAATGCATTAATAAAATAAAATGTAATATAAAACAAAATTAAATAAAAAATGGACAAGAGAAATCAGCAGGAGCAGTTGTAAATACAACTAAATGACAAGTTATTACAGAAGTGTGAATATGCAAAATAAAATTAAAATAAAATAGCCTAGACAGCAAATTATATTTTTTTAATAAAACTAAATGACAAAATAACAAAACAGAAATAAAAATTGCAACAAAAACATACCAGAGCAGACAGCAAAGTAAATTTTTAATACAACTAAATGACACATATCCCTAGTAAAACATGCAAAATAAAAAATTAAATTAAATTAAATTAACCAGAGAAGACAGTAAATGAGATTTTGTAAGTAAAATGATACATGATACATATCACTAGTATGAATTTACAAAATAATTACAAAATAAAAATTGAAATAAAAAATAGGTCAGTATAAAAAATAGAGTAGACAGCAAAGGATATTTAAAAATAACAGTAATAAATGCATGCAACAGAGATATGCAATGACATTTATAAAGCTATAAAGACAAAACACTAAATTAAAATGAAACAAAGAGCAAAAACTATACACTATACATCACTGTCACCAAAATATGCAAGTAGAATATTTTTCTCTTCAATTAGAAACTACTTTGAAAGAGTCATTATCAAGGTTAAACTTAATAGGAAGATACTTTATAATACTTGTACACACACAGACAGAAGCATAACAAAAAAGTGTCAGTCTTCTCCCATTACATGCTTTATTTGACAAGAATCAAGGCCTCTAACCAGGACTGTCCTTCAATACTAAACAAGGTCACTAACACACAACCAGACACACACACAGACACTCGGTCTCTTTGAAGAGATACGAGTAGCAGACAGGCCTTTCTTGCGAACCCTTTGCGTGGGTCTCAGTTTCCAAGGCTACTTATTAGAATAAATCCATTTTCATTCTCTCCTTTGCCAGGCAATTAGCCACCTCTCCCTCTCATCAGTCAAAGAGTCAAGCACTGGCACCTGGAAGGTGTGTCTCGTTTTTATCTCTCTTGCTTTCTTTCTCTTCCTGTCCCTCTTTTCTTCTTCTTCCTCTTCTTTTCGGCTTGGCACTCTCCCTCTTCCTCTCTTTCTCTGTGTGTTTCGAAGCTAGGCCCATTTATCTTCCTCAGACAGAGAGAGTGACGTATAGCCTGGCAGCTTTGGCCTTGGTGGAGAACTCAAGTGCCTCACCTTCTCTCACCCCGTCTAAAGAAGAGACTCTCTCTCTCACACACACACACACACACGCTCTGGCAGGCATTCTCACACGCACTCATTTCTGTCTTCAGTGTTGAACTCCGTATGCAGCAGAGTATCTTTAGATTTTAATGGGTCATATGAACAGCAAAAATTGCTGATTTGTTTGCGATCTATATTAACTCTGTCAAAAAGCCCTATATCTACAACATTTATACAGTATCACACCAAACACTAATATAGATATATATTTTATTATTCATTATTATTATTAATTATTATCATATGTCATGACTATGTTTTTTAGTATCATTGAGATACTATGAATATAGTTTTTTAATACTTTGAATTACTTTTTATTCGTACATTTTTATTTTCATAATTTGTATTTATTGTAATATCTTTATACTTTATATTATTTTTTTATTTCAGTTTCGGTTATTTTTTAGTATTAACTAATGTTTAATTAAGTAAGGCTTTACTTAATTTATGAATAAATGTTTTGTTTTATTTTATTTTATTTATGGCCTTCAAACTATAGGGCGTCAGACGAGAAGGAATGTTTTCCATATCGTTATCAGTACTGGTCTCGGTTATGTATTGTAACCCTCGTTCCCTGAAGAAGGGATCGGAAACGTCACGTCGGATGACCGACGAATTTGGATCTCGCTTAGCGGACCAATCCACTTCGAGTGTAAACTAAACGAGCCAATGCACATTGGCATGCGATTATTGCATCCAGCTGCTGCTGATCACAGCGTGAGTATATGTAGGCAGCAGATGCAGGGCTATTCCAGGTTTTCGCTGAGGCGCCGAGCCGGTGACCCGGCCGCTCAGCGGTTGTACAGGAGCTGTGGCGACGGGACGTGACGTCTCCGTTCCCTCCTTCAGGGAACGAGGGTTACATACGTAACCGGGACGTTCCTTTTCAGTCGGTCACTCTTGACGTCACTTTGGAGGACCGACGAATTGGGATCCTACGAAAAGGCCACAGCTACCGCCCCTTCCATTGTCCTGTGGAAGCCACCTGCGCCCCTACTTTTTGGCGTAGGCCGGGGCTTCTTCACAAGAGGACCAGCTACTGCTGCTATGGCACTACCCAATGAGTAAAACTGGATAACACTGGGAAAACGTACCCTTTCTACTTGGAACAGGTGCGTTACGGAAGCTCGAACCTTCCCGAGGGAGGTTTCGGAAGCAATACACATATTGACATCCCTTAGGTGCATATGGAAGAATGGAGGTGATTGAACCCTCTTGGAATGGCAGAAGTCTGCCGGGGAAACACGGGCTCAAGGCTATACCGTGGACTTTACACATATGAGATCCACTTAGGTCTTACATATGGAACCCAGCCTTCTACCGGTTCTCGAGGATTCGGCGAGTGAAGGCCTGGCGCCGGACGCTCCGCCACATCTGGCTGCCGAGGGGACGGAGGAGCTCAACAGGGTCTACTATATGGACACTCTGGAGTGGTTTTTGCAAGCCGACCCGACGCTGTGGCCTCTCAGTGCTTCTACCCGTTTGAGGTGCGAACACAGGAGGTTACTGGCTCCACTCGAAGGCTATAGAATCTAGCGAATGTTTTAGGGGTCGCCCAGCCCGCAGCCCTACAGATATCTGTCAGCGAGGTGCCACGAGCCAGCGCCCAGGAGGATGCAACACCTCTAGTTGAGTGAGCTCGCAACCTGAACGGGCAGGGCACACCCTGTGCCTGATAAGCCAGGTTGATGGCATCCACAATCCAGTGGGCCATTCTTTGTTTGGAGACAGCCTTTCCCTTTTGCTGTCCTTCGAAGCATACAAAGAGCTGGTCTGAGGTCCTGAATCTTTGCGTCCGGTCTACGTAGCACCTGAAGGCTCGGACGGGACAGAGCAAAGCCCCAGGCTGGTCTGCCCCTCCGAAGGCATTCTTGAGGTTTCACGGCACCTTATCCCTGAAGAGTAGCGGGAACCGTTGGCACATAGCCGGGCCGGTCCTCAGGTCCACCTGGGAATCACCTGCCCGAACTTAGGCACGCATCTTTGACCGAGAAATGCCTCAGGTCCCCTACCCTCTTGAGGAGGCCAAGCCAGTAGGCTAGAGTCTCATTGAGAGATCCTTCAGCTCAAAACCGTCTGCAAAGGCTCAAATGGCCGGCTGTATGTCGTGGCACTATAGTCAGGTCCCAAGAGAGTACAGCGGGCGGTGGTGGATTTAACCTTCTCGCCCCCTTAAGTAACCTGACGACCAGGTCATGCTTCCCAGCGACCTCCCTTCTACGGGGTCATGGTTAGCAGCAATCGCAACGACATAGACTTTAAGGGTGGAGGGAAACAGCCTTCGCTCCAACCCTTGCTGCAAAAAGGACATCCGCAAAGTACATCGGGCATCTCAGTGGGTCTTCTCGGTGAGAAGAACACCACTCCATGAACAGGTTCCACTTCAAGGCATAAGTGTGTCTCGTAGATGGTGCTCTCGCTGAAGTGATGGTGTCCACTACCTCTTGGGGTAGGCCACTCAGAACCTCCGCGTCCCGTCCAGGGACCAGACATTAAGTTTTCAGAGGTCTGGACGCGGGTGCCAAGGTGTGCCCCGTCTCTGAGTCAGTAAATCTTTTCTCAGAGGAATCGGCCAAGGAGGGGATGTCGCGATGAGCATTAGTTCCGGGAACCAGGTCCATGAAGGCCAATAGGGTGCCACCAGCAGTACCTGCTCCTCGTCCTCCCTGAGCTTGCACAGGAACTGTGCCAGAAGGCTCACTGGTGGAAATGCATACTTGCGAAGGCCCCGTGGCCAGCTGTGTGCCAGTGCGTCCGTGCCGAGTGTTCCCTCGGTCAGGGAGAAGAACAGTTGGCAGTGAGAGGTTTCTGGAGAGGCAAACAGGTCTACCTGAGCAGCTCCGAAACGTCCCCAAACCAGCTGGACCGTCTGGGGATGGAGTCGCCATTCTCCCGGGAGCGCAGCTCGGGACAGCTCGTCGGCTGCCCGGATGAGCAGTCCAGGAATGTGAACAGCACGAAGCGATCTCAGATGGTTCTGACTCCAGAGGAGGTGGTTTCGGGCGAGTTGCGATAAGCGATGGGAGCTCAGACCACCTTGTCGGTTGATGTACGCACCGGCCGCTGTATTGTCCGTGCGGACTAGTACATGCTTGCCTCGTAAGCGCCCTTTGAGACGGCCCCGGGCAAGGTGCACTGCCAGCAACTCGAGGCAGCCAGTGCAGTTGGGGCCCCGTCCAAACCCCTGACACTGCAAGCCCGTTGTACGTGGCCCCCCAGCCGGTGGTTGAGGCATCCGTGCAAACCACAGCATGCCTGGAGACCTGTTCTAGGGGCACTCCTGCCCGGAGGGACGTAAGGTCTGACCACGAGGTGAAGGTTTGTGGCAGGCCGGTGTAACTTGGACCCGGGAAGTGCCGCGTTGCAACGCCCACCTTGGGACTCGGCCATGGAGCCAGTGCTGCAGTGGTCTCATATGGAGCAACCCCAGCAGCGTGACTGCCGCCGTAGCTGCCATATGCCCCAGGAGCCTCTGAAACTGTTTCAGTGGGACCGCCATCCTGCTCTTACCGAGTCCCCTCCATACCGGGAAAAGAGATCCTCTGCATCGGGGAGAGTTTGCTCTTTCCCCAGTTGACCCAAAGGCCCAACAGGCTGAGGTGTGAGAGCACCAAATCCCTGTGTTCGCACAACTGATCCTGAGACTGCTTCGTCGAGGTAGTTGAGAATGCGAATGCTCTGTTCTCTCAGGGGAACAAGGGCTGCCTCCGTAACTTTCGTGAAGACACGGGGCAACAGGGACAGCCCGGAGGGCAGGACCTCGTACTGTTATGCTCGTCCTTCGGACGCTAACCACAGCAATGGTCTGTGGTGCGGAAGGGTCGACACATGAAGTACGCGTCCTTCAGGTCGACCGCTGCAAACCAATCTCGGGGACGGATGCACCCGAAGATGCGTTCCTGCGTCAACATCTTGAACGGTAACCGGTGAAGGGCCCGGTTCAAGACACGCAGATCCAAGATTGGTCTTAACCCACCGCCTTTCTTGGGTACAATGAAGTAGGAGCTGTAAAATCCTGTCTTCATATCGGCTGGAGGGACCGGTTCTATCGCATCCTTCGCCAGTAGGACTGCGACTTCCGCCCTCAAGACAGGACCATCGGCCACCTTCACTGTTGTGAAGCGGATGCCACTGAACTTGGGGGGATGCCGGGCGACTGAATTGCATAGCCGAGCTTGACGGTTCGAAGGAGCCATCGAGACGGGCTGGGTAGCTCAAGCCAGGCTCCCACACACCGCGCTAGTGGCATCAACGGAACTACTGGCGTACCCGCAGTGGGGCAGCATGGAAGAACGCAGGGACCTGGCCCGGGCGTCTCGTAGCCGGTCCGAGGCGGGGTCTGGGTGTGTGTAACACTGACCTGCGTTCGAGTAGAGGGTGTGTGGGTAGTCCGTTGGTTTGTCTTCCCGATCCGCCCACTGCTGCTCATTGGTGAGAGAGGAGGGTGAGTGTGATACGTCCTAGATCGTCCACAACCCCCCGTCCCATCTGGGGACCCAGAAATAGAGGAATTACTCTTTGTCAAGAATTTGGGAACCACCGACCGAGAGGTCAGTGGCGGAAAAAGATGAAAAGATTCTCCACTCCTCCGGCCCTCCTCCGTGGGAGGGAGTGGTGTGCTTACCATCTTCTGAAGAGCAGGTCCCTCCACTTCTGGGTTGCCCGTCTCAGGGCCTCTGTTTTTTCGCTTGCCACCAGGTTTGGCGGGGCCTGGATGGGCGGGGTGGCTGTCTGCGACCGGCTCCACGGCACAGCTTTGCTGGAGGCCGAAGGAGCGCTGCTCTTGTTTTGGCGGTGGCAGGGGGGGCCACCCTCGGCGACAGCAGCAGCTGCACACCAGGGCAGGATGTACCTGATGGCCTCAGTCCGCTCTGGTCAGCGAGAACCGCTGGGCAATTTCTCCACCGTGTCGCCGACAGGCCGGCTTGGGACACGGGGGCGTTCAAGAATCGTTTCTTGTCCGTCTCGCGCATGTCAGCCAGCCAGAAATGGCGCTCCTGGACCACCATAGTGGATATGGCACGACCCAGAGACCGCGCCGTATCCTTCGTCGCTCGTGGCGCGAGGTCCTCTGCGGTGCGGATTTCTCTGCGAACTTCCGGGTCGTGACGACCCTTGTGCAAGTACCTTAGTTCCTTGGCCTGGTGCACTTGCAATCACACCGTAGCGTGTAAAGTGGAGGCAGTTTCTCCACAGGTCGTATAGGCATCGCTGGCCAGTCGAGTACCTACAGACCCGGGAGGGGATGCACGGTTCTCCCTGCCGGTTGGAGGTGGTTTTAGGACACAACTGCATCGCAACTGACCGGTCCACCGGGGGGACCCTTGTAACCCCCTAGCTGCCACACCATCGAGGGTGGTGAGGGAGGAAAAACCAGCAGATTGGTTTCCGGCAGTAAAAAGGTGCCATCCACAACCTGTTGAGCTCCTCATGCACATCCGGGAAGAAAGGCACCGAGGCGGGGCGCTGAGAACCACCGCGAACCACCCCGAGAAACCAATCGTCCAACCTCGAGGGCTCGGGACACGGTGAAAGTCTTCACTCTAGCCCTACCCTACGGCGGCCCGGGAATCATATCCTTATTTCTGGATCCGATTCGGCATTGCTACGGTCGCGGAGGAGAGCAGCGCAGCCGAATCTTTCTCTCCAGAAAGCTCTGGCTCACCCTCCGATGCTTTAACTGACATCTGATCATCGGGGGGAGCCTCGAATAAACAGGTGGTACCCCCCGGGAGGGTCCAGCCTGCTCTTTTTGAGAGATCCGCTGGTTTCGAAGTGCCGGCGGGCCTTGGTCATCCCCGGAGGGGAATTCCTCACCGTGACCGTAAGACCAGTCCGCCCACCGCTAGAAAAAGGACGCCCCTGGCTGCTGCCAGAGGGAACCCCAGATCTAGACAGTGGCACGGGCACTTTTTGCAGGTAACGGAGTCCGGTCCGCACTCCGAGATGGTCATACCCCCGCCATGGGAGCATGAGCCATCCACGAAAGCCACCTCAGCGTGCTTCATGCCCAGGCACGAGAGGCAGCGATCGTGACCATCGCCCAGCGCCAGGTAACGACCACATCCAGAAATGCCCGGGTGATACGTTGTCTATAGCAAGACCCACATCGTCTTTACAAAGACGTAACGTCAAGTTTGCCAAGCAATGTCGTCTTTAGAAAGACGCACCCGAAAATGTTTTTTTAGGGGAAAAAGCTCTTTTAGCGTGTTGAGGTGCACAGGGGAGATGATCATCTGCAACTCAATCAGGGGGTAGTGCAGCCTGATGTGTGCAACCCACTCGACACGGGAAACCACCACCACTGAAGCGCCGTCCGCCAACACGAAGAGCTCTCTAAGAGCGCGCTGAACTCGTTCAGTCTTTTCTCTCAGTAGAGTAGTCAGGAGCAGAACGATGTGATCGCTTGGCTCCGAAGCGAAAAGCTGAATATGCGCTGCATCTGCTGCCTACTTATACTCACGCTGTGATCAGCAGCAGCTGGATGCAATAATCGCATGCCAATGTGCATTGACTTGTTTAGTTTACACTCGAAGTAGATTGGTCCCTCTAAGCGAGATCCCAATTTCATCGGTCATCCGACGTGACGTCGAGAGTGACCGACTGAAAGAGAACTATTGGCAGAAGTACCTGCTCTTTTGCATGCTCACTGGGAACTGGTAAGGATTTTAAGTAAATTCAAGTCAAGTCAGGTCACCTTTATTTATATAGCGCTTTAACAATACAGATTGTTTGAAAGCAGCTTTACTGTATTAAATAGGAAAATAGTGTGTCGATAATGCAAAAGGACAAAACACTCACATTTTGTCAGTTGAAGTCAGTTCCTCATTGATTCAGTGACGTCATATGGTTCAGTAAAAATATTTACTCCACAAACATGTAAAACAGCAACAATGGCATTTAGCTACCTGTTGACTGCAGCGCTGTGTTCTTTTCTCAGCCTCGATGATATGTAACACTGCAAATTATCATAGGAGATTTAGTCAGATTTTCATGCTCTTTCAGTTGAGTAAATTGTGTGTTTACATTCCATCTCCATTATCATGAAATCCACGACACACAACAAAAACAGCTCAGATCGTGGCGTGTTCCAGTCACCGGTTGCTGACGTTTGTAAATTTTAGCATAAAGTCGCTGTCGGCTGCTTCATAGTTCCTGCTGCTGGTGTGAATGCAACCAGGAAAACGGCCTGAGGAGAAAACTGGTTCTCTGGGAACTGGCTAGTTCATAGAACTAAGTTCCTAGAAATATGTGGGGCAAAAGCCGTTTGCAACCAGGAAAATGACCCTAGGGGACAATTTCGTTCTTGGAGAACCCTCCTGGTGACTAGATCTTATAATTTAGTTCCTATAACTACCGGTGCAAAAAGCCTCTTATATTAGCCCTGGCTTAGAAAAGCCTTAATTTCATACTTGTTTGTTCTGGTTTGATAGTGGTGTATCTGGTGAACAGCCATCAGCAAATCTGGTGGTGAAACAGGTTAAGCTGGTTAAGAAGCCTGGTATACACCAAGAACAATAGCGTTCAAAACTAAAGTCTTTCAGCAGAGATGATTCACAATCTGTAAGGATGACCTGTCCATCAGCTTTCATTACAAACCCAAACTAAATATAATAGTTTCATTAATTCATCCGTGCAAGGAGTGAATCACCTCACAGCACCTGTCCTCCAGCTGACCATCACTTTCTTCCTCTCTCAAATGCTTATGAAATGACAGATTGCCTCGGCGACTGTCCTTTCCATGTTTGAACTTTCAGCGGAAAGACTGTGTGGCTAAAATCAATTGAAATTAACAAACCTGCTGGAGTTCGAGTTCCCATTTCCTCCTCTTCCTCCAATCATTTCCTGTCCTCTCCATATCCTACAACCCCTGTGAGGAAAAAGTGGCAAATGTTATTAAAAAAAGACACCAAACTAATAAAAGATATATTTTGCTTTTTACCTGCAAAGAAGAAAGTGCAGTCTGTGATTTTTTTTCATAAAATATATTTCCCACCCACGTGTAGCTGTGAGCCTTATGAATTTCGCGGCTCTTCTTTGCCACAGCCTACGGCCACATAAAATTGTGTTCAACGATTTGTTAAATATCCATTTTCAGTGGATGCAATAAAAACTGTGGCCCGCTCTGAAAAAAAAAAAAGAATCATCCTTGAGTTTTAGCTGTTAGGGCTCATCGAGACTGTTTGAGCCCAACAGCGGGAGAACGACAGAGATGCTAATGAAATGTCCCGTGAGGTCATTATATTAAAATCAATAATGCCTCATTCCCATGGTAAAGTTGCTGCCTGTCTGGCAAAAATCAGCTGTGTTGTCTGTGCCGATGGGGGGAAAAGATAAAAGCCTCCATTGAGAGGCTTGTGCATTCAAGAGCTCTTTCACAACACAATGGAAAACAATCCCACCACCTTTCCGAAGGATAGCGCATTTGTGGTGCACGCATAACAAAAGACACACTCGCCACAAATGTCAGCTAGGTTTTTTATAAGAGCCGTAAGCCACATGGATCGTGTCTGCATCAATGCTAAATTCTGTTGACTTAATCTCATTCAATGTGCCCTTTAGCGCTGCTTCACAAGATCCCCCAAAAGTGTTTCTCACCGCAGAAGTAAACACAACAGAAGCCTGAGTCTCCTGCTACCGAATCGGAAACCTAGGCAAGCTTTCACTATGGACGAAAGAAGGAATTCTGTAGTCTATCCCGGCAGAACAGCCGAGAGTTTACATGCCACATGAATTCATTACTCCCGCACGGAGAGTCATTTTCTGCCAATATTTACCCAGATCTAATCCTGTCTACAGCCTCCAGGACTAATTGGGGATGATTTTTAGGAGTGCAGGCTTTCCTTGGGTGGCCAGATATTTAATGCGGCAGTTTCAACAAAACCAACCTGATTAACATTTTGCAGTCTCTTTGATTTATTAAATTCATGTGCCTCTAATCTTGCCTAATTATATGCAAACACATGCGAGCTGGAGAAAAAGAAAGAGAGAATGAATGAAGAGAGAGAGGGAATGAGAGAAAACTGCATGCATTGCAGGTTTTACTCATCCATGGCTGGCACGTTGTCCACCAATCACACCGAACGCCAATATAACCAACCGAGTTTAGGACATCCAAGAAACAGTTGCATTTTCAAGTTTGATAAGGGGCTTTATTTATTTATCTATAATTTTTTTTTAATACATTTTCTATACTTTTTTTGTTATACTCATACTTTGTTATAGATATATTATATATATATTATATATATATTATATTACACTGGACTTGTATGTATTATAATATGAATACAATTAAAATTTTGTAGAATTTCCTCTGTATTCCTTTGATGTATTTTTGAATACACAACTATCCATCCTCTCAACCATTCTTTCTCTCTCTTGCTCTCTATCTCTCACACTCACTTGTATTGCGGCAAGGCTCCAGCACGTTTTCCTCATGCGATTTACTTTCGATTAAGGGATTAAAAATCAATTATGCAGGAAGTCATGCGTGGGCGTGATTACGGCGGCGCAGAACCGAGCAGTTCATCACAAAGCACTTCATCTCTGCTGTCTTCCGCATGAGCCCAGGAGTCATAGCAGAAATTTATCCAGCATTCCAGCTGTTCACCGCACACCAGACACGTGCATGTAAATGCAAGAAATTCAATATAATTTCGACTAATATCTGTAACTAATAAGTCATGTTTTTGAATAAGATATAGTTAACAAGCAACCACAGAAGTGACTTATACAGTTTGGAAAGCCCAGGGCCTCAGTTCACATACTTCTAAAACTCTAAAGTATAACTGTAAGTATGTGCTTTGCTGGAGATTGGAATGCATGTAAGTTAAAATCTGCTAAGTGGTAATAATGGAACAACAGTTTCAAAAAGTGATTTTTCACTATAATTTACACCAGGTTCTGCATTTTTGTAGTTTAAATAAGAGACAATAAAAACAACGTTGTGTATCAAAACCACAAGCAAATAACATCCAAAAAAAAAAAAAATACATGCACAATACATGGAAGTATTTTCAAGACTACATCACAACTTTCTGAGAGGGAGGAGAAAATGGTGGCCTGAATGGCTGTCTGTCAGAGAGTGTAATGTAGCTAATATATAACGCATGTGAGAATAAATATTTTCTTCACTTGATAAAATCGACAGGTGATTTTTATAAAATGTGGATCACTATGTTCTTAGTTGTTTAAAAGATTAAAGCAATTATCAAAATTGAATACAATTCCAATGAAAGATAATTTTTTTCTATGATTTGTTATATTTAATTACCAGATTTTGAGTCCTTCAACAATACTTTTAAGTATGTAGACAGTATGCAACAAAAATATAATTCATCTTCATACTACATACAACTTTCATTCAAAACTTATTTGGCTAAATTTATTTACATTAAAATGTATTTTTACTTTTTAATTTAGCTAAGTTTTAGTTACTGGTATCAATTCGTTGTATCTATGGTGCTAAAAATACCAAGGCTGTGGGTTTGATACACAGGGAACACATGGACTGACAAAACTGAAGGCAATGCAAGTTACTATGGTGTCTGCCAAATGAATAAATACAACCCCAATTCCAGAGAAGTTGGGACATTTTGTAAAAACTGCAATAAGATCAAGAATCTGTAATTTGTTCATTCTCTTTAACTTTTATTGAATTGACAAACGTACAAAGAAAAAATTGCCAAAGTTTTCACTGACCAACGTAAATGTATTTTGTAAATATGAACAAATTTAGATTTTGATGGCTGCAACACATTCCAAAAAAGTTGGGACAGAGGCAAAATAAAAGTGAAAAGGTTATAGAATATCCAAGTTAAACAGTTTTGAAACAGTAACAGTACGCAGGTGAATTTGTAATAGGTGAGGGTATCATGTTTTGGTATAAAAGGAGCATCTCAGTCTTTTGCAAGCAAAGCTGGATCATTGCTCATCACTTTGTGCCAAATTTCATGGGAGAAGTGTCAAACAAATAAAAAAAATCACATTTCGCAATGCGAAATTGCAAAGAATTTAGTTATTTCACCAACTACCACACGTAATATTGTGAAAAGATTCAGGGAATCAAGAGAAATCACTGTACGTGTAGGGCAAGGCAGGAAACCTCAGTTGAATATGCTTGACCTTTGAGCCCTCAGATGGCATTGCATAAGAAACCATCATGCACCGCAGTGTTAAATATAGCCACATGTGCTCAGGAGTACTTCAGAAAACCACTGTCACTTAACACAGTCTGCTGCTGCATCAATAAATGCAACTGAATCTCTGTTACTCAAGGAGAAAGCTATACATCAATTCTATGCCCCCCCATGGATGATGCCGGTTCTCGGCCATAGCTCATCATTATCACAGACATGCAACGGTGTGCTGTACTCAACTTGTTTCTGGGAAAAAATGGATTTTGAGTTCTCAGTCCCAAAGACCAAAGGGACCATCCAGACTTTCATCAGTGACAGATGCAAAAGCAAACATCTGTCATGGTATATGAGTGCATCAGTGCAAACGGCATGGGTGACTTACATATGTGTGAGGGTATCATTGACGTGGAGGCATATATTGGAGTTGTACAGAGAAATATACTGCCGTCAAGATGATGTCTTTCATGGGAAGTCCATGGTTATTAGATCAAGACAATGCCAGCTCTCATTCTTCATGTGCTACAGCAGTGCTAGACTGGCCTGCCTGCAGTCCAGATCTGACCCCTATTGAAAATGTATGACCAGTCATGAAAAGGAGAATCAGACAACGACAATCACAGACTGCTGAGCATCTGAACCCTTGTTTCAAGAGAGACTGGACAAAACTTTTTGTTGCTTGCAAAACTTTAACAATTAGTATCCTTAATTCCCAAACAATGAGACATTGTAATTAAAAGGAAAGTTGATGTGACACGGTGTTAAATGTACCTCTGTCCCAACTTTTTTGGAGTGTGTTGGAGACATCAAAATCCAAATGTGTTCATATTTACAAAATACATTTACAGTGGTCAGTGAAAACTTTGGAAATCTTTTCTTTGTACTTTTGTCAATTAAATAAAAGTTAAAGAGAATGAACGAATCACAGATTCTTGATTTTATTGCATTTTAACAAAACGTCCCAACTTCTCTTGAATTGGGGTTGCATAAACATCTGCTATTTTGCTCACTTTAGCCATGCATCGCTCTCCAAAATATTACCATCCAAAGACATCAGCAAACAGCAAAATCAAAATTGCAAAATGGCTGGCAGACAGAGTGTTTCTGATTGGCTAAAAGTGTGGGCCACTCCTGACTATTTATTTTTTTTTTGCTGTTTACAGGGTCTATTTCTTAGCACAACTTTTCAGTGCTATCTTTCAGGTAATATACACCATTAAAATGGCTTACTGCACCTTAAACTTTTAGGTTTACACATTTATAAAACTGCTGTGGCATGGAAAAAGTTGCTAAAGAATATCACATAATCCTCCTCTTCTAATGTGCAGGGGATTGTGGGTAACATTTGCAAAATCTTCAGAACTCTACCAGAATGAGTAGACCATCTGGACACCTTTGGCATAGCATTTTCAACAAAGTATAATTTGGGACACACTAATCTCCCGAACTATTTGTACAGACCGTATATATGAATTGTGACGGAGCCAGTGCTGATGGCAGGTGGAACTGTAGGTCGTGTGACTGTGTCATAGCTCTGTCAGTTTGGATCCGTATCGAGGTTTGTTTTATTTTAACGAGCTGTCATTGGTTTCTGAGCATGCAGTGGTAAACGTCAGATCCTGAGAGCGGTCGTAAAGTAGAAAGAGATTTGGTTCTTATCCGGAAGTGTTCAGAGGTCATAATCCCATTTGCTTGGGGACAGCCGCAGTGCGGACAGCTCTGAGATGTATTTCAGAGCCGGACAAATTCTACCTGTCAGGATTATTGATTTGCCAATACATGTGAAAGCGCTCAGTGAAGCCCCGGCAATAGAAAGAGGTTTAACTTCACACTGTGGACAGAAGAATGTTCTTTCTACTGTCACTGGCAATAACGCGCTCTCGCATGTGTTGTTTAAAACATCTTGTTAGTAGAGGATTTGTATATGAAGATTTTTATGTCATGACCGCCAGCTGCCCGGACACGAGATGAGAATCATCTGTCATCTGAGAGAAAAGTGCTGAAATAGCAAAACACACACACACACACACACACACACACACACAAACACATTCGCTTTAATATATTCTTCTTGAAGACCTTCATTAATGCCTAGTATTCCTCATACAATAAATGTATCACATCAGACAGTGTGTATATAAATGGAATACAGGACAGTCATAATCGAGACAAGGAAACCTTGCATCCAGGAAATTTAGATGTTTCCTGAAACCTGCCAAGCCCCAAATCTCATTAAATAAAAGGACCATCTGTTTCTCTTGGCCAGTTGCTTTCTGAGAGCTTTGAATGATGCCGAAAACATAAATCACACTTTAAGCGTGGATCATACCAGAAGGTGAATATATGCTTTTTGTAATAACTTTTCCCAAAGCAATAAACAGGACACGTATCAGCAACACGAGAAGAGAGAGAGAGGGGTTTAAACAACATTACCTGATGTCAGACGCCCCAAAGCTCATCATTCTGTCACGACTGTGCTTGTCTTCATATGACTTTATGAACTGAAAATCGAAGATTTCAGCCTGGAGACTACTGGCACAAGGTCTAGCTCACTTTGAACTTCATCTGACCAAAAACTGGGCACTTAGAAGAAAGGAAATCATCTAACCAATATGTAAAACAAGCTGTTTGAAGACATTAGGTGGAAAAAGTGGATTGGCTTTGTGGTTATAATTTCCGCCCATCCAAATGCAATAAATACTAAGTGCCCGAAACAAAAGTATTGTTTCAAGGTCTTTACAAACATCGTCAAATCCAATGATTGGTTCGTCCTTCGAAGCATTAATTGTAACTGCCGAGCACCTAATAAATACATGCACAGAAGCCAGCCAATCAAAATTAATGTCCATTTGATGCCCATGCCCAATTATCATGGTATTATTCAAACTAAAACATTATCTCTCGCAATTACTTGTAATTGTGATCATTTATATGGATGCAGGTAATTGATTTTGCATTGAAATGTTACAAAATTTAGAGAGAGAAATGTGTATGATTTGTTGTCTATGAATTATACATATTTAAATATATTCCAAATTAGAGATCTCATCCCCATATAGCAACAGTGTCCCCTCAGATTTTTAAGTCAAATGGATTATAAATGATGCTTCCAAAAATGTAATTTTTACATTTGATAATTAGATTCCATGGTTAATTATTGTCTTTTAGTGAATTTCACAGTTTTTAAGTTAAAATAGGCTATCATGAGGTTTTTGTACGCGTGGTTAAAATAGTCCGTCCAAAATTGTATTAAATATTAAATAATACTATATATTAAAAATTATTTAACATTTGTTGACTGGTGCCATCTTAAAAAATAGGTGCATAATACCCCTGTAAAATATATACACAATCATGCATATAATGAAATTGCTTGATTTGTTTATTAATTTAACATACACAGTGAATGTCACACAGTGTTATACTTTATATAACGAAAGTTACAATGAGCGTATTCAGACATCGCTCCTGACAAGTCCCAGATGATAAAAAAATCTGATTTTAATCATTCAAACCACATTATGGATGAGGTTTGAATCAAAGGTGTATATTTTATATATTACATGTTTTTTTTGCTATTCTGACTGCAACTACATGGATTTGAGGCAGAAAAAACTTCAGCTGCCTCTCTGAACTAAGCCATCGTGTCCTTCAGCAACAAACTGCATACTTTAGCATACTGAATGTCACTTTGTACTTGATGTCAGACAGTGATGACTACAGTGTTATGTAGCCTGTGCAGTTCAGTGTGTGATTGAAAACTCATTGGGTACGAGAGAAACTGTGTTTGTATTTACATAAACAGAACAAGTCATGTGGAAAGTGTACACTAAAACATCCACATACACGCGACGCGCCAGCACCGATGCGTCCTAAAGCATCATACACAGAGCTGCACGGGATGGCTGAGTTATTTGTTATAATTCAGCTGTAATTTCTGAATTTTCAAACTTTCGGAAGAGATTTATAAGTCCGGAGGGAGAGAGCATCAATCTTCCTCTGGCTTTAGCAGTGTGCTGTCACAAGATAGATGCTCTCAGCATCAGATGCTCCCCCCCCAACCCCCGACACCACAGAGCGGTCATATCGGCCTCCGTCAAGCCTGACTGCCCACTGCTTCCCCAACACAACCTCTAGCACTTAAAACCCACATCCTCAGCTCCCATCCACTTGCCCACCCTGCAGCGGGAGGGCTTTTTGTGCATGTCATTTTTTGCACTTGAACACAGAGCTGTGCAGGAGTCCGTATTTAAGGCTGTCACGCTGATACATGGTTGTTTCACATTAATTTCTCTTTTAATGTTCAAATTTTTGCTTTTCCAAATGAACCCGATGACTAATTCTCATTAGACATGTGCCATTTGCTCTGCAATTACACAGAACCACCGGAATTGAATGCTAAAATGTCAGATTTTAGATTTGCCGAGTCACAACACGTGACGTCCATGTGAGAAATCAATGTGATGTGAGATTTTTGTGTTAGGTAATGAGTGGATATAATGTTCCCATTCAGTCAGTCACGTTCTACGTTACGTCAGTGACTGACGAATTGGGATCTCGCCCGAGAGCCCAATCACCTTCGAGTGTAAACTAAACAAGCCAATGACAGTTGGCGTGCGTGTTTCGCCACGCGCACCCCGCCCCGCAGCGCGGGTATAAAAGGAGAGCGCGTGCAAACGCACATCAGCTTTTCGCTTCGGAGCCGAGCCTTCTCAGGACGAATCTCCGCGAGTGTTTGGAAGAAACAGCTGGCGTTGGTGTTACGGCGGGTTGCCATTCAGTGCTGCTCATCTTCGGCGTGCTGCAGCTGCCATTCTGCGGTCTCGTCGCGACCTCCCCTGGGCGCTTGAGCGCTCTCTCTAAAAGAGTGTTTCCTTTTTTCCTAAAAGAGCAAATGTCTAAAAGAGCTCCACGAGCGACGGGCGTCTTTTTAAAGATGGCTTCCCGCTCGTGCGTTTCTGGATGTGGTCGTTTCCTGCCTCCATTTGATGGTCATGATCACTGCCTCTTGTGCTTGGGCTTACAGCATGCTGAAGCAGCGCTCATGGATGAGTCGTGTTCTCAGTGTGGGAACATGACCATCGCGATGTTGCGGTCTAGATACCTCCTCATTAAACGGGGGGGTATCCCCCTTGCCATGCAGGGATCCCTTTCAGGGATCAGGTGGTGAACTTGCAAGCGCTGCCCCGGGAGGAGGCAGACCCAGCCATCGCTCTGCTCTGTCCCGTTCGCGCTCTGCGCATTTACGTGGACCGTACGCGGAGCTTCAGGACCTCAGACCAGCTCTTTGTCTGCATTGGAGGTCAGCAGAAGGGAAAGGCTGTATCCAAACAAAGACTTGCCCACTGGTTAATGGAGGCTATAGTCTTAGCTTACCAGACCCAACGTTTACCATGCCCCCTCGGAGTGAGAGCTCACTCTACGAGAGGAGTGGCATCTTCTTGGGCATTGGCGCGGGGCGCCTCGATAGCAGACATCTGTAGAGCTGCCGGCTGGGCGACGCCTAACACGTTTGCGAGATTCTATAATCTCCGTGTAGAGCCCGTGTCCTCTCGTGTACTCGCCTCAGGTAGGCAGTAACACCGGACCGGCTCGGTGTCGATCACGCTTGCTGCGCCATTCCCCTCTACGGACTGGATACGTGCGCTTTGTGCTCCTCAATCAGTGCCCATGGCGAACCCTGGTGGAGTTCCTCCCGCACCCTCGGCGGTCAGGCGTGGCGGAGCGCCAGACGCCAGGCTCAGCACTCGTGTGCATGCCCAATGTCAGCCCTTGTGCTGGGCTAGGTGCCCGTGTGTAGTGATTCCCCCTTCGGGTGATCCCACATGTGTATTCTTCCATGGTACGGCTCCCCTCACGGTAAGCCCGTGTCTTTCCCTGGCAGTCGTTCACTGCCATCTCTGCTGTGTAGTGATCTCACCCCAGGCGGGTTGAGTCTACCGCAGAGACTTCCATATGTAGTACTGCCCTGGGCCAGTCCATATGTGTAATTCCACATGATACCTCCTATGTGCGGGATGTGGCTTCCGTAGCGTCCCAACTGGGTACGCTTTCCCAGTGTTATCCAATGTACCACTGTATGGAACAGCAGTGGCGGACACCTCTGCCTAGCCGCTGTCCTATCTTCCGCCCCAGCTGATGTGGGGGGACGTGCCGGCTTCCGCAGGGCACTGGAGGGGGTCAGCACTAGTGGCGTTTTCCGTACGGATCCCAAATCGTCAGTCACTGACGTAACGTAGAACGTGACTGAAAACCTGAAGGGAACGTCTAGGTAGTTACTTGTGTAAACATGTTCCCTGAAGGAGGGAACCGGAGGACAGTTACGTTCCGTCGCCACAGGTGCTGTACCCACCGCTGTACGGCGGGGCACGTAGTCTCGGCTTCTCAGCGAAAAACTGATGTGCGTTTGCACGTGCTCTCCTTTTATCCCCGCGCTGCGGGGCGGGGTGCGCGTGGCGAAACACGCACGCCAACTGTCATTGGCTTGTTTAGTTTACACTCGAAGGTGATTGGGCTCTCAGGCGAGATCCCAATTCGTCAGTCACTGATGTAACGTCTCCGTTCCCTCCTACAGGGAACGAGGGTTACACAAGTAACATAGACGTTTTTTTGGCATATTTTAATGGAGTATTTAACTAAAAAGGGCACCATTCAGAATTCTATAATAGATTAATTACATAGGATATATTATATAAATTTTAATTTAAATCCCTGAATCTATACTGAATTTAAACTGTAATTCAAATTTGAATGTAAGGAAGTTAAATTTAAATACTTTTTTTGTAACTATTGGAAAAGCATAATGTTTTAAGACCAAATTTAACAAGCTTGGCTTGACAAGCATTCGAGAATTAAAAAATATATATATTTTGAAGGTTTATGACCTTATACTGTAGATAGACAGACAGACAGACAGACAGACAGATAGACAGACAGTCAGACGGACGGACAGACAAACAGATAGACAGACAGAGACAGACAGCTTCGCATTATTTTAATTCAGCCACAGCGGTCACAGTCATTTGAAAAGATGCCTATTTGGGTCCTATGAAGCATTCATGCACCGAGAGTAAGCTCACCTCCTTGACTTTGTGCATTTGTGTGTGTGTGTGTTTTCAAAGCGCACAAAATGGCGCTTCAGTCTAATGTTGTGTTCCCACAGAAGCCATTTAGCTCCCGCCTGGTCACACAAATGCAAACACACACGGTTCCAGATTTTCAATGGATTTATGAGCCATTGAGAAAAAGAGTGAGAGGGATTTCTGGGTGACAAAATACAAATTAGATGTTAATGCTCTGTCCTTCCAGTGCTGGTTTTCAGTCAGCTTTTCCATATGCCACATCTACTGTTTGGTGAGTAAGAGCTCTTCAAACGCTCCAAATCAATACATGAGATGTTTTAGCCCAGCACACACACATGCACATACACATTACATGCAGCAGGTAATATAGACTGAGTGATACAGGACAAATCTCATCAACATGTCATGCTATTAGAGATGGCTCAAGCATATATTTATGCTAATGACTAGTAAACATAGTCAGTAAATCATTTGGTGGTGTGGTGGGGCAGTGGTCAAAGCTCTCCTATAGTAAAGAAAAATCACTATAACTTACTTTAATATAAATACTATTACTTAATGCTATTAAAAATACCCCAGTAATCTCACATGTGTGTAGAGTTCTAGAAATGATCTCAACAATATTTTAAACTTTGCCAAGATAAATTAGATTTAGAAGTAGATTTAGAAGTCTGGAAGATTTGAGTATACTACTACTACTACTACTAATAATAATAATTTTCAATAAAGGAATGAAAGGCTGCATTAAATTGATCACAAGTGACAGTAAACACTATAATATCATAAATGGAATAAATTGCATTTTGAAATATATTCAAACAGCTTTAAATTGTAAAAAAAAAAAAAATTGCACAGTCTTACTGTTTTTGCTGTATTTTGTCAAATAAATGCAGTCTTGGTGAGTTTTGTATGTATTGTATGGTTCCTATTAATAGCCTTAACTCTGAATTATGTATACGTTGTAGTTTAGCATAAAAGTAATATATATATATATTTTTTTTAAAAGGATTCTTACATTTGCCTACTGCTCCACTGTTTTGTCTTCTCTCTCTGTTTTTCCACATCTCTGTCCCATCACTACAAGCTAAAATCTTTTTTTTCTTCTTTTTTTTTTGGTTAAAAAAGCAGAATTTCCGTACCCGGCTTCATTTTAATTCAGTGTCTTGATGATGGGTGTGCAGCAGTTATGGCCTCGGGTATAAATGTATCTCAGTCCATCTGTAATAGACTTTAATTATCCATTCACTCCTCCTGTGACGTTTAATAGAAGCCAGACAACATGCCGGCAGCAGTCGTCACCAGCTTAGACTGTGACAAGAGTGACAGACCTGACAGAGATCGGTGACAGTTTTACTGCGGCCCACACTCACAGACCATTGTTTACACCGCCAAAGGAGCTCCGTTCACACACACATACACACAATGAATAGTAACCACTAGCTGACCTTGCCTTTCTTTTAGTCTGAGATAATTTATACAAATGTAAGCATTCTCTCTCCTGCTCTGCGTTTGGACTGGCTCAGGCATTTCTTGAAGGTGGAGAGGTCTTGCTTCAAGATATCCACTGTGAGAGTCAGAGAAATCAGACTGCTTTTGTCCTTGGGGAGTCAGGCATGCTGGCAAAGGGCAGGGAAGTGTGTGTGTATGTGTGTAAGAGAGAGCGAGTTTAACATGGCAGTGAGGGCATTATCCAAACTGAAATTAAAGATTTGACTTGGTTCACTGCCTTTGTGCATTTCACAGGGGAGGTGGAGAGCGATTTTAATGAAAATGTACGTTTGCCTGCGCAAGGCTTGACACTGCACCAGTAATGAAGCTCCGGCAATGAGCCCGAAGAGAGTAAAAACAGGAATATGTTTTTCTGCGAGAGTAAACAATTTTGCTAAACACTGACATCGGTGAGCACAACACTGTTTGGCATCACCAATAAAAGCTAATGGCTTGACGCTTAAAATCACAGTCTTTCCTGCAGTAATTGATTCATGTACATGATAAAAAAAAACGTATTCGCGAGAAGATGAAGAGGATGGTTTCAGGACAATTTACTTTCTGTGCTGTTTCAGAGTGTCGTTCAAAATAATAAATGGATGAAACGGAGTATGGCAGAGCGACCAGAGTGGTGTCTCATGAAAGCTAAATGCTAATGGTGTTTCTTTTCACAGAGTATTACTAAAAACCCTCATTATCGGCTGCTGAAATATTCATGTTGCGCGGTTCTCACGGATCGGTAAGTAGCGTATTTTCACAGGCGCTCGCCGGAATGTGGGTTAGATTCGCTGTAGTGCTGACATCTGCGGAGGTAATGACGTGGCCGGGGGGTCGATGGGTGAACGCTTGTCGTAAACTGATACTCAAGAGCTCTTTCTATCCTTCCATCTGTTTCTCTTTGTGTACTGCTGGTGATTGCTGCGCATCTGCTTCATGCAATATTTCCACATTTAAACAAAGATAAAAAAAATAAATAATAATAATAAATCAGAAGCTGAAGATAAAACAGAAAAATATATTTTTTTAAATGGGAGTTTGTGAATGACAAGGCAATTTCTACCCCACCAGCCTTGCATAGCTTTTGTTCTACAAATATAAAGTTTGATTCCCTCCTGTGGCTTATTCATGTCAAGAGAAGCCCATATGCTGCCTTCTATTCAATTCGGGAAGTCAGATTTTTAACTTTGAAACTCAATTAAGTAGCCTAACTCTAATTTTGCAGAGATGCAGATGTATTATGTTATGCTAACATAGGGCGATACACAAGATTAATGATAGGCGTTCAATTTTAAGCATTAGTGAGTCAAAGTTCCAACAATAAAGTATTAAAAAAGAGATAAGCAAGTAAAACGTTAAATTATCCACTCTGTTCTACACCTGCAAAGGAAATGCTAGCATAGTATAGCATCATTTTTCACATTTATTACCCTGAAGGGTACAACATCAAAGTGACTCTAAAGACTCAAAATATACTCTGTATCTTCTAAAGGAAAAAAAAGTGTAGGAAACATCTTATACTGTAGCAATGAAACAACTGCAAAATTAACAGTTGCATTATAATTTAGTTTCTTTTTGCATCATCTTCCAAACATTTGGTAATAACAGAAGGCCTTGATGATTGGAGACTGTCAATGTTCCACATCTGACTTTGAATAAAATGGTGTATTAGACAGGATTTAATTTTCAGGATTCAGGGTTTTCTTGTCCCCTAGGACACAAACTTGTGTTTAGTTAGTTTGTTTGCATTCTTCCAAAGAAAGAAAAACTAACCGACATGACATGACATCTCATGACATTTTATAATAATTTGCACAAGAGGGCGAAATCATGACACTGTATGACTTGTATGGTTAAGTTTAGGTCATATGATTTTGTACAACTGTACAATTTTGCCATCTTGTACAATTACTACAACTATAGTTCACTTTTTATGTGATTTTCTGAACTGAACTGCCTCAAACAAAACTATTGATATCTTTGTTAGATGCATCAAAACCCTCACAAAATTTGACAGCTAGTTCAACCCAGTCTCTTGAGAAGTTGTAATATTTGTACAGCTGCACAGTTGTATAATAACATATAAGCTAAACCTGAACTTAACCATAAAGCCATTCTCCATGATTCGAATTGAAAAATAAAACTGTACAAGTCAATCAATGGCATACAATTTCGCCATCTTGTATGAATTTTTACATGTTATCATAAGAGTGTCTTGGTTAGTTGTTCTTCGGAAAGCTGTAAACTCAACTAAACATGAGTTTGTTTCCCAGTGGACAAAAAACCTGTGCACCTTGACTCCTGTAAATTACTAAGCTCAAATTGGAGAGAAATCAACAAGAGTTCTCCTGTTCACCTCTCGTCCTCTCATGTCTGTTTCGCAACAGCAACAGGAAGGGAAAAAATGCATGAGATTCTCTCTTCTGTTTTCATTTTTTTCATTTCCAACAGCTGTTGGAGGCCCTCATTGATTAAAGAAAATAGGAAAACACACTCTTAACGCTTCAGTACTTCCACTTTATGCGCACACACACTCGCAGGCGCGCCGAGGCTCTCAGGATGAGGCCTAAATAATTAGTATGTAGAGAAGGCCATCGAGGGTGAAAAATCCTGCTATTCATTAATTTAGTTTTGTGTTAATGCAGGGCAAAACCCGTACACCTCCCAGCCTTCCCCACTGTTCATGTGTGTGTGTCTGTATCTATGCACCACTGCGGCTCCAAACCATAACCGAAGCTGTAGGAGAGACAATTAAACTGTGAGACAGCGAGAGAGACAGGAAACTAACAGACATACAGAAGCAAGAACCCATCAGGAGAATACAATCACTACACCACAGGCCTGTCTGCGTGAAACCACTGCTTAATCTACACTCTTCCTCTCATATATGTACACAGAATAATTATTCTCATTTGGATAAATGTACTTTATTTGACGGTCTCTTACATACACTAGAGGGCAATCTATGAAAAACACACCTCGCTATAGATTTTTGAAGAGTAGTCAACTTTGACTTTCGTTCAAATCAAGACCCGCCCACTTTGACTGAAATGGGCCTGACAGACATATAAAGCAACCAATCACAGTTGGTTTCTTTAACATGATATTTCTGGTAGGCAAAACTGGAATGTGCCCATTTTATTAGGAAGTTTTGTAAGGCTGTCTGAGTTAGCAACAGTAACCAAGGATGGGCGGAGCATAGCTAAGGTTCAGTTTTACAAACCTTGCCAATTTTGGCGAATGTAGCATCTTGTTCTTCTATGGAAATGGTCAATGGTACCTTGCAGATGCCTTTGTTTCACAGCAGAATAATGGAAACCAGTGCACTCTCGTTCCTGGAAAGCAAACCAATCAGATTTGAACTCGATTACCACCATCTCTTACCATTATCGTTGTGCAATATCCATCAGATGCTCTGTCATGCAATCTGAGAGCAAAATCCACCATAATTCACCACAGGGTGTATTTGCCGATGACCTCTTTACCTTTATTCGAAAGTGACAGTAAAGCAGGTGCGTTTGAGTTCAGTTAATATTCCTTTGAATTTACAATTATTTATCTTCATATTTCAGCTGTTTTTTTTCACATATGATGCATGATTGTGAATTTACGAAATACCTCATGTGTGACCATATGTCTTTTCCTGTTCTTACAAGCAAGTGTTTTGTAAAGGAAGCTCTTTGCAGAACATGAATTATGAGTCTATTTGGAGGACATGTTTACAAACACGACTCCTGGTAGGTATACTCTACCATCTCATTTTATAGATTCGTAACCTGTAAATGGACTGTTCATTTAGTTAATGAACAGATACACATAACAATGGGCGTATTATTGGCTGTGCATAGAAATCCCTCATTAATGCAGACTCATGCACAGTTACCGTGGTAATGGACGGTGTGCTGTTGAGATTGTCACACGTGTTAGAACGAATAATTGCTTCTCTTTACGCCAAATCACTCCGGCATGGGAGACGAAATGACGTTTTATTAGGGGCCCAAATTTCAATCCACACTAATGTCATTGTGCAGCATATCATTAATGCAATTTTCATCCAGTAACTCACTCATCCAGTGCAGATATATGATACTACAATACACAAAAATAAAACACATACTAGGGCTTACAGGGCAACACTAGTCTACTAGCAATCCAGAAATGTAGTCGACTAGTTAGTGGGTCAGTATTTACCTTCTGTAAATGACTTGACAGACGGCGTGCCGCATCAGCGGTCCTTGTTGTTTCTGGCGACTCCAACGCAGTGTTGATGGAAAGTATGTGAGTGGAGAGCTGGTGAGAAAACAAAGTGTGCATCTCTCCATAAACTGCGCAAAGACCGTCATGTCCCACTCGCTTATAGCTTCTGTCAGCCTGTGGGTGAGACTTAATTAGTTTCAAAGTGGTTAGCAAGAATTTACACTTTACGCTCAGATGTCTGCAGCATGATTCACGCTTAACGGGCTCTGTGAACACAAAGTGCTCTATGTTCACTTTATTTTCACTTTCGTGTAAAGCTCTTGCGTAAATAGTGCTCTGCAGTGAACATGTATTTTTTTTAGGCCAACCAAGATGTTAGCATCAAGAAGTTAGCACAGTATTTTTCCATTGGCTTTGGGATTATTGCAGAAAATAAGCTCTGCAACCAACACAAGTTTCTGAATCTTACATGTTTTGTTCATGACAATCTTCCCAAATAAACACAACTTTTATGAATTTTAAACCCTAAATACAAATACAATTTTCAGAAGTAAAAAGCTAAACGTAGGGTTTAAATGAAGTACACCATGGTCGTATGACTTCAACTTCACCTTCACCATCACTAAGCCTCCGACAACAATTTCAGTCCAAAAACAAAAATAATTCCCTGAATGTTTGAGTTAGAATAGTTTTCAAGTGCATGATTATAAACACAAGGCTGTAAAAACAGACACGATAATAGTTGTTTACTTGTTGGATGTGATGACATTTGATGTCCCAGACAACTTCTGTTAGCGGGATTACTGATGTACTGTATATTATACTGAAGAATAAAAAATTAAAATATCTTAAGTTTGTTAACCACAGACCATTTTAACCCAAACCCTTTTAGTAAACCCAGTGAGTTCAGGTTGATGCAACAGGAAGTGCTCAAATGCTAACTTGTTGCTGTATTTTGGCCTACAAAAATACATCATCCCTGCAGTACTCTATATATAGTACTATATATATATTGGTTGGGTCTCTTCAATGAATCGGTTGAACTAGTTCACAAAACTTGTTTGAATGCAAATTAGATTAATTAATTCAAGTAGGTCTTAACAAAAGGACTCACTCATTCATTGAATCAAGACCTGTCTCTGTCAGACATGTCTGATTCGTAATGAGTTGAGAAATGAGTAAAATGTATGGAATAAAACATCAAAATATCTTGAGTTTGTTAACCACAGACCTTATTTCAGGCTTTTAACCAAAAACTCTTAGAAAATCCATTGGAACAGAAAGTGCTAGAAAATGCTAACTACAAAAATACACATTGGCTCATTATTGGTTGGATCTTTTCAATTAATTGGTTGAACTAGTTCATAAAACTTGAAGGCAATGCAAATCAATCTGAATGAATAAAAGTAGTTCTTAAGAAAGGAACTAACTGATTCATTGAATCAAGACCCATCTCTGTCAGGTATGTCTGATTTCATAATGAGTCGAGAAATTATGAGTATAATTTAAGTTAACCAAACATTTCACTGATGTGATGAAAATAAAGTTAATAGTCAAATAGCAGTAATATCACAAATAGCATGCTATGGAAATATGTTTACAATTGATTGTATGATTACCAACACATAGAGAGAGAGAGAGAGTTCATATTGTTTAAGGTAAATTCAAATTCTATGAGCTGTTCTATGCTTTTATGAGCTGAGTCATGTCTGCAATCAGCTGAACACACTGAAATTACAATAAACAGTAATTAAACTTCATAGAAAAATGACAAAAACACCAGTACACAAATGACTTTATTGGAACGTTGGAAGGATTATAATATGCCACGTCAGGATATCAGAGACCATGTGATGACAAAAGAACAGTTGAATCACTTTTTTGAATCACTGAAACAAACTATTCAAAATAATCAATGCACTGGAAATAAGTCAAGATTTCCCATCAACAATAAACTAGTCAGTTCTTCAACACACTCACACACACACACACGCACACATGCATAAACTTGCACTGAACTACAAAAACATATTGTGCTTGCATATTTCTTTTTTTTTTTTTAGCTGTTAAATGTCATGCTTTGCTTGCTTATCTTTATTTACACTCTGCCGGATAAAAGACAACATCCATACAATGATAATTGAATCGAGCAGATCCCATGTTTCATGCTAATACAAACATCCCAGATATACTGCAGAGAGTGTTATCACAGCAACCAGAATCAGAGAGAGATGCGCGAGAAGGTTAAAAGGTAATACACACAGATGCAACTCGGTTTATTCATCTGCAACCCTTCCTTTGAGCGAGATAACACTCTCAACCTCAGCAGAGCATCTGAAATGTGTGTATGTGTGTGTGTATAAGAGATAGGGGTGATAGCACTCATAGAGGAATATTACCAAGCAAATTGAGGTTATGTGGGAATACGCCTGGTGCACAGCGATATGACTGTCTGTGTGTGTGTGTGTGTTAAAAAGATTTCAGTGCATCACCAGAGTTCATCATCTTTTTACACGCATGTATATTTCTGACATATGTGCAGCGACACCCTTAAAATGGTTTATCATTACATACATACACACTCTTGTCTCTTCACAGATGAAGCGCTCATGAAAACGACCTAAATAATAAACACCGTCACAGGACATTTGCACCAACAGGACCTCTGATAGCACAGAGTCATTTCTTCGTATCAGGACTGATAAAATCGCATAAAGACCTTCCCGCCAACACTGAACACATATCAGGTCACACAGTTCTCTCTTTATCTCTTCAAACGCATTTAGACTGCAACATCTAATTCACAAGATCTAATATTTTGAGACATCTTTTTTTATTTATGTAAACCCAAACACTTTACAGTGGCCTCCGCTAATATTGGCACCTATGATGAGCAAAACAGGCTGTTAAAATGTCCGTTCCCCACTCACCCCCCCCCAAACTATTTTTTATTTGTTTTTGAAAAAGTATATTATGGTCACCAAGAAAACATATACATTTATTTTAGCATTTATTTTAAATGTAATTTTTCTGTAACATTATAAATATATTTACTGTCTTTTTTAATGAATTGAATGCAGCTTTGCTGAATAAAAGTATTAATTTCTTTAAAAAAACTGAGTTGAGCTGAAAAAGAGAGATCAAAAGCATAGATATTACATTTTGTTGAATTAATTATACACAGACAGCAATGCAAGAATATAAAAACATTCCTGTCCCATTATAGTGACTGAAACTGTCATTCTTTAGCCCCCCGCATTCTTCAAAAATTATATTTTATATTTCACTGAAGAAGACAAACAATCCATTTAAAGGAGAATTAATTAAGTGTTTAGATATAGGCCATGTCAGATATAAGATACATACAGATATATCCACATATGAAAGAGTTCAAAATCTGATTTCATTAGCATATGTGCAGTTTACTGTGTACAAACAACAAGATCAGATCTGTGCCTGATGCCAGTGAAAAAAAAACAGAACTGGTTGAGAGTCAATGCAGCCATACGAGACAATTTTATTACCTTTTTGTGATGGTATTACCTTTGTTAATGTTTGATAAAACACTCCTTTTTACTTCCTGTCATCTTCCTTTATACTGCAGCAGAGGAGATAATAAAACCGACTCTGAACATCAAAGCAAAGCGCACAATTACTAAAGACAGCCTATCACTCTCCGCGCAAATCACCATGTTTACCCCGACTTGTGTTGGCGGAGTATAATTTTAATCAGGTTTGAGATCTCTCTCACTCTCTCTCGCTCCTCTTCTGTCCGGTCGTTTTCTTCCAGGAATGAGGCCTAGTTTGTTTCTGTGTTTGGGAGAGGTGTGACTGAATTAGCCTGTGCGCTGGGTGACATTTAAGAGATGAAGAGCGCGCTGCTGCTCGTTCGGAGCGAGGGTGGCTGTTTTCCGTGAGGCACCAGAAAATGAGTCAGCGGGGTTCAGGGTTCAGAACTCGCTTTGATCTGTTCATTAGAATGTGTGTGGGTGCGCTAAACAATCAATCTGTCCAGATTGCAGGTGTGCGCACGAGTCTCAGGTGTTGTATGAAAATGAGAATCGCCTCCACAGGTGTTAAAGAGATCAGAGCTAATCTACAGCCTTCTGCATCCATCAGGCCTGCAACACATACACACCAAAACAACATCTACTATCCATCACTAACATGAAGAGTCCATTTTTTGCCCTTTCTTTTGTACATCTACAAAAGAAACCAAGACTGAAATAGATTGTGTTTGAATCAAGCTCAGAAGAAGCAACAAGTCTTGCTCCATCACAATTTGAATATATGTTCTAATGTCTATATGTCAAATTGAAGTTTAAGTGACTGTACGTTATACTACAGAACACTGCAGTGATGACATATTTTTGTAGGCCAACCCAAAACCCAATAGGATTTTATTGCAGAAAACAAGCTATTACATGTATGATTCATACACATTCTGTTCATCAGGATACAACTGAACACAGCTTTTATGAATTTTAAAGCCTAAGGCTCAGATTTACTAAACAGGGCAAATTAACGTTAGAGCACAATTCCATAAAAGCGCCAATGGGAGGGGAAAATTCTGCAGGTGATTTACTAACAATGCGCACATTAAAGAACACAGACGCAGCCAGATCATTTCCATAATGACCAGTGAAATCTACCAAGAGCAGCGCAAATTACCACCTGCTTTAAAGGAACACTCCACTATTTTTGAAAATGGGCTCATTTTCCAACTCCCCTAGAGTTAAATAGTTGAGTTTTACTGTTTTCGAATTCATTCAGCCGATCTCCGATCTGGCGGTAGCACTTTTAGCTGTAGCTTAGCATAGATCATTGAATCTGATTAGACCATTAGCTTTTTGCTCAAAAATGACCAAAGAGTTTCTATATTTTTCCTGTTTAAAGCTTGACTCTTCTGTAGTTACATCGTAAGTTGCGATTTTCTAGGCCGATATGTTTAGGAACTATACTCTCAGTCCGGCGTAATAATCAAGGAACTTTGTTGCCGTACCATGGGTGCAGCAAGCGCAATGATATTACGCAACTCTTTGGTCATTTTTGAGCGAGATGCTAACGGTCTAATTAGATTCAATGATCTATGCTAAGCTACAGCTAAAAGTGCTACCGCCAAACCCGGAGATCGACTGAATGGATTCGAAAACGGTAAAACTCAGCTGCTTAACTCTAGGGGAGTTGGAAAATAAGACTATTTTCAAAAATAGTGGAGTGTTCCGTTGTTTGGGGTGTTAAATAATGGGCAAATCCATATTTGTCGAGCACAATGATAGGAAATTGCATGTGTGATTAATTTTAATACCTCCTCTCCCATAATTCTGCGGAAACTCTACAATGCATATTCAATAAGGTTAGCACAATAACCAGCCATGAAACCAGTAGAAAATAACTGTGTCCACACCTTTTCAGTGCTAATTCTTCACTGCGCGTCTTTAGTAAATCCTGACAGTACTATTTTTAACACCAAAAGACGGTTTGCGCTAACGCAAGCTGTTAGTAAATCTGGCCCATAATGTTTACATTATGCTCAGAATAAAAAAGCTAATGTAGTATAATGTAACACCAAAAGTACACCACGAAAGTATCTCTGAAAAGTATGAGTTGAATAACTTGTATAAACACAACGAAGCTGTGAAAGCGATTAGTGAGTAGATGAGTTTACCTGTTCTTGTTAGCAACCACTTTTATCAAGACACAAAAAGGCTTTAAAAAAAAAAAACACACAAGGTCATATTTCTAATCTATTTTCTATGTCATAGAATAAATGTATCTTAAGTCTGTGTTATCCACAGACCTTATTTCAGGCACTTATCCAAAAACCCATTCAAAAAAACAACAACAACAACAAAAAAAAAAAACATTGACTTGGGGACGATGGAACCAGAGATGATAAAATGCAACTTGTTTCCATATTTTAGCCTACAAAAATATGTCATCCCTGCAGCACTGTACATATTGCCCCATTATAGGCTGGATGTTTTCAATGAATCAGTTAAAGTAGGCCATGTTTTGGCCTACTTTTTTTCAGCCATTTAACCAAAAACCCATTCATAAAACCCACACACGATAGAACCAAAAGGCTAACTTTCCAGGATTTGGCCTACAAAAATACGTCATTCCTGCAGCACTTTAAATATGTTACAATTTTGAAGTAAGCATCCCTGCATGCTTTTTCAATTAATATTACCACAAAATTCGCTGTGCTCCAGAAAAGAATGGTTCACTTTCACATTTTTCAGTTGTGAAACTGCCATGAGTTTTTAAAAATAAACGTACATAATCAATTTAGCTAGATGCTAACATTAAGTGCAAATGGTACAATCTATCATGTCAGCATGTCATTTTATAATATGGACCACATAAAAACGCTTCTAAGTTTCATTTCACACATTGGTGCAAAATTTTGACAGTGCAATTCATAATGTAATGCAATTTTGAGTTGCATTCTCAGGATCAGCACAGAGGGGTGCTACAACGGGTCTTAGTGTAAACTGTCATCTTTTACAGGTCATTTTTCTTTTTCAACTATTGTCATAAAAGAGCTATGGTTGAAAGAGAATCATGCAGAGGAAGATAATTAAAGTCAGTTAAACTGTCAACATGTTTACAGCTAGTGCAGAGATTTGAAAGTATCACTATTGCACCCTTGAGTACTGAGGTTTGTTATGCCACAATAAGGCAAGAACGCACATCAAGTCTGTACGATATGACAGCATGCTTGTAATATTTCTGGACCTACTGTCACTATGCACTTTCCCATCAACAGACGAGTACACAGTTTTAGTGCAAAGTATAAGTATACCAAATGGGATCTCACCCGACCAATTAGAATCTGCATAAGTGGTCTGAGAGAAAGCACTGACCCCAAATGCGTCCATTGTTTATGGTTATTATGAAGATGAATGTTAAAAGTAGTGCTCAGTAGTAAACAATGAGCTGACTCTCTGGTGATATTGATCTGTGAGTGTAGGAAAGTGGAACAGACCTGCATCCGAGCCACAGAAGACAGTGAGTGGGCTGGCCGGGGGTGGAACACTTTATTGGGTAGAGAGTAATGAACTGGCAACATATCAGCGGTTACGGTATATCCAGAGCAAATTCTCTTACTGGAAACTTCCTGGAAGTCCTGACCTGTATAACTTAATGAAAACAAAGTATTTATTTTTAATGAATAATGTCATCATGTCATAAATAAAGAGTGGCCTGTCCATCTTGTTGATTATATACACTACTGTCAAAAGTTTGGGGTCAGTAAAGTTTTTGCTGTCGCTGTTGTTGCTTTTTAAAATAAATTAATAAATTTATTCTGCATGGATTCATGAAATTGATTAAAAGTTAGAGTAAATAAATAAATAAATAAATGCTGTTCTTTGAACTTTCTAATAATTAATAAATCCTAAAAAATATGCATTAAAATGTATTTTCAATACAAACATGTAGAACAGTTTTTCAGCATCGATGATAAGATTTTTTCCTGAGCAGCGGATCAGTATATTACAATGATTTCTGAAGCATCATGTGAAACTAAAGTCTGAAGTAATTGCTGCTGAAAATTGAGCTTTGCCATAACAGGAATAAATAATATTTAAAATATACTAAAATAGACATTTTAATCAAATTAAACAATATCAATGTTTTTATTGTATTTTTTAATCAAATAAATACAGCCCTGAGGACCAAAATAGACTTTATTGTAAAACATTAGAAAATGTTACAGACACCAAACCTTTGAATGGCATACCGGAACAAAAATAGCTATTAAAAATAAATAAACAATATATTATTTTGATTCGTTTATGTGATTTCAAAAATAAATAAATAAATTACTGGCAGTCCAACTTTTTGATGCTTTGACAATATTTTTTGGTAAAACAAACATGCCAATTAAGCACTTAGCGAGAGAAAAAAATCCAGAAGGTGAAAATGAAAGTCTGTGGCACGTATCTTCTTTCCTGTCCTCTTCAACCCTCCTGTGTGTGTGTGTCTATATATGTGTGTGTGGACTCGGGAGTTGTTTTGCATTTCAGAGCCTTTTTCCGAATCCCTCTTTATGTCAGGGCACAAGGACATGAGGTAGCGTGGGTCCTTGCAGCTAATTGGTCTGTCCTTCTCTTACAACTTTCTGTAACACTCTCAGAAAATAAATAACTAATGCGCCCCTTGGTAGTCTCATTAGCTCCCTGCAAATCTCCCTTCGTAACCTCCCTCTCTCGCTCACACACACGCTCCATCTCTTCTCTTTTTCTTATTCTGTAAGTGCACCCATGAATAAATCTGGTGTCTGTTGAGCCAGTTGGCCTCAATGGTCTCTCTTTGAAGGCGGCGTAGGACTGGCAGCTCATTGTCTTTCCCAAACAATGGCCACTTTAGCGTGTTACCTCTGAGGACTGCGTTAGCCATATGGCTGCCTCCGCTTTGCCAAGGAAAGCACGTTGGTGTCGTTAGAGAGGCTGATTTGGAGTGTGCTTTTATTGAGAACAGCCCTGTATACTTATCTCTCTCTATCCTTCTCTCTTTTGCTCAGAAAGAACAAAAACCTCCCTCCGTGCACATTAAGAGAGTTCTTGAAGTGTTTCCAAGCAGCCATTCGGATTTTAAATAGTCTCTTCGAAGACAATACACAATGGAAGAGCTATGGCAGAAATTGCAGGTCCGGAACTCGGCCAGAGAATGACATTTGACCCCTGAGGATGAGATCCGAAGCATTCTACCCCACTCAGGATGCCACTGTTTTCAGGACAGTTTTAAAATATGAATGCAACCTAAACCCAATGTAGAAAAGATGAGAAAAAGTTCATATTCAGGAGGAAAAAACATGAACATGAACAAAACTTTAACAATGCAGAAAACTAGTTATGAATAAAATGTAAGTAGGACAAAACTCTGATTGGTTGTTATGGCATTGCTACTTTACGGTGTTGCTAGAACATTGCTATTAGGGGTGCAACAATACAGTTAGCCCACGGCTCAATAAATACCTCAGATTTTTAACCATGTTTTTCAGTTCAGTTTGGTTGAAGGCTTGGTTGAATAACTTCTGTATACACTCTTAAAAATAAAGGTGCTTCACGATGCCATAGAATAACCTTTTTGTCTAAATGGTTCCATAAAGAACCTTTAACATCTGAAGATTACAAAAACGCAAGATAGAGATGGTTCTTTAAAGATCCTTTGACTGAATGGTTCTTTGTGGAACCAAAAATGGTTCTTCTATGGCAGGGTTCCTCAAATCTTGCCCTGGAGGGCCAATGCGCTGCAGAGTTTAGCTCCAACCCTGATCAAACTCACCTACCTGTGATTTTCTAATGATCCTGAAGACATTGATTAGCATGCTCAGGTATGTTTGATTAGGGTTAGTAGAGCTAAACTGTGCAGGAAAGTGGATCCCGTGGGCCAGATTTGAGGATCCCTGTTCTATGGCATCGCTTGAAGAACCTTTTGAAGCACCTTTATTTTTAAGAGTGTACTGGAAAAAGCATGGACTAATATATGTCTACTTAACATTTATTTTGAGAGAGGTATTATTTTTCTGATTTTTACCCAAAATAGGATGGGTTGGCCATTATTGAGTGCTGTAAACACATGTAGTGTGTGTGTCATTCATACTGGCAGCCAGAGGGTGCCCTCGTGCAGAAAATCCACATGTGCATCACAGAAGTAACAGAACTTAAGACACTCCAGAAAATCCCTATGGACAAAGATATCGCTAATGCTGTAACGGAATAAAAAGAAGAGAGAAATGTTTTGAATGATGAATCATGAAGACAATAAACACTCATCTGTGACAATATATGGTTTATCTGTGTTCTTTAAATCATCTTGAGTATTTTCATAATGATTAAGTATATTTTTTAGCCATTGCTAATTGAAATTCGATTGATGTTGTGGAGTAAAAACATGTTATAATGTTCTCTTTTGTTGGACAACAGGTTTAGAAATGCTTCTCATTACAAGTCATTACAAGGGAAGTTGTTTGGCATGTGTTGCTTTTTCAAATGCCCGTTATTAGCAGAAAACGTTTTCTCATCTCAGCACGTAAGTTAGATCACAGACACACACAAACAGAGCCAGTTTGGAGAGATGTAAAGCACGGAAATGATTTAAATGCAAAACTGAAAAGAAAAAAAAAACAATTCACAAGCGCGTACTGAACCGTGGATGTCGTACAGAACAGTTCGATATTATCTTGAGAATTGTGACATCCCTTATTGCTATGCAGTTGCTAAGGTGTTTTGAGTGATTGTTAGGGCATCGCTTTGCAATTGCTTATGGGTTTAGCGCATTACTAATTGTAAGTTACACTTACAATTTTTGGAAAATAAAACACTGAAGGAGGGAATCTGAGCCATATGTAGGGGAAATAGAGACTTTAGAGCTGACTCATTTGACTTTGCCTTGAACATTGTCTTACTAATGGAGCCTGCTGACCACAGATTTGGATATATCACCTCCTTCTAGTCTAAATGAATCGATAGACCACAAAAAACCTTTTGACTTCTTGCTAGGACATTGTAATGTGGTTGCTAAGGTAATCTAAATGGTTTTTAGTGCATTGCTATGTGGTTACTAAGGTGTTCTGAGCAGTAATGTTATGTGGTTGCTAAGGTGTTCTGAGTGGTTTTTACAGCATTGCTATGTGGTTAAGGTGTTCTGGGTGGTTGCAAACTAGCTCTAGGATATTCTGGTCCCTAGATATGACTCAGGTCCATCCTTCTATATTGTTCAAATTCTGAACTCTAAATATGAGCACTCACCACTAAACATTAAAAGAAAAAGTAAAAAATGAACAAATAAATAAACCATCTTCTTTTCAAAAAGACTTTAACACTTTCCCTGCCGTTGATGGAATTTTCCGGCTTTTTGCGTTTTCACAGGTATACTGTAGGTGGCGCTTTTACACATCTTCCGAAAGAGTACTGATTGTCTGGACCAAAACACAGCAAAGAAAGAAGCAGAAACTAGTTATCGCTTATGTAAGCAGATGCATATGCATATGCAAAAGAACAATATCCTCAAACATTAAACAGCATATATAAATCAAAACTGCCTAATGTTACCAAATGAAATGTCGAACCAAGAAAAGTGGTATGTGACCATGCAAGCTTTGGGGCTGTTGTTGGAAGCGATCTCCATGTTTTGATCAATTTTCCTTGACAAACACCATCTTCTCAGATTTTTTTCAAAATGTTGCTTTTTATTAAAATTGAAGCCAGAATAAAAACGTTTTGTTCGTTTTTTTATTTGTTTGCTTAAAAGCAGATACTGTTCTTTCTTTTGACATGTTGACATATTGTTGTATGAATATATATGGCCATGAAAGTTTTGTGAAAATGATCAAAAATGCAGGTGGTGGCATGCAATTAAAAAAAAAAAATGCTTGCTGCAAAAGAGTTAAAGAAAAGTTGTTGTGGTCTATCGATTAAGTTAGACAAGAGAGTGGTCATAGATTCAAACTTGTGGTCCAGAGACTCCATTAGTAATATAATGTTCATGGCCAAGTCAAATGCATCCACTCTTAAGACTCTTATCCTTAGATGCAGCTTAGGTCTCTCTGATTATATCTGCAATCAAGCCGCATGGTTTGTCACAAACAAGCAGTATCTAAGCAACACAGTCATTCAGAGTTTAACGCATGCTTATATCTGCTGAATACCTTCTGTCTCCAGAGAATAGATTGTGTGACTGTTTGAGATTAATCACAGATGCGGCATGATAAAATATCACGTTAATCATGGCATGCAGATCAGCTGCTAACACGCTAATGCGTGGAAATGTGAGATGCTCACGTGCTGAGCATTTCAGGAAAACCCCCCCCCCGCTGACTCTCCATTATACCAAAACCCAAATACCACTGTATGTATTTTTTGTTATTTATTAGTCATGATGGCCACTAAATGCAAATATATATTAATCAGTCAAGGCTTATGTATGCTGTAATTGCCACATGATTATTCAAACTTTGCTTTTCGTAGTGTGACCAGACATTATCAGCATTCACTCGCCATCATGTCATTCCTAACCTACGCTTTTCAGTATAATGAAGCTGAATGAGGACTGTCAAACTGCAAAAAATAACATAACACCGTAAAAATCATGTGTTTAAATCATTCAGACCAGTTGTGTGAACCCGATCAACCGATCGACTAAACATATTTGTTAATGAATCAGGCATTCATTAACCAAAGAGCTTTGGTTCCCATTGACTTCCATTGCATGGACAAGTAACCTTCTTCTTTTGTGTTCCACAGAAGAAAGAAAATTATACCAGTTTGGAATGACATAAGACTGTGTAAATAATGACAGAATTTTCATCTTTTGTTCACAAATTGCTATGATATGGCTTCAGAAAACTTGGAATATAGTGCACAACTTTTATTATTATTATTATTATTATTATTTTATTATGAGTTTCAGAACTAAAAAGTACGCTGTGACTAGATTGGCCATCTGTCCATCAGCATGAAATGATGGGAAAAACTCCAACAGCAACACAACCCTGCATAAGACAGGGTTTGAACATGGATGGATTTCTTATATTCATAATAAAAATAATACCAATAATAATAAGTTGTGCACTTTGTCATTATATGCTTGCATTCCCCGCATTCACAGCCCTAGACTTTTTCACTTTCAGGTTAAATTTTAAAGAAAATGGGCCAGTATTTGTTTTTTCCACAGAAGAATAAATTATTATAACAATTTTCATTTTTGCATAATCTATTTTACGTATTATTAATAGTACTATAAGTAGGTTACTAGAAACGTGACTACATTTTTGCTAGAATACTGTCACTGAAATTAACAAGAAATACTATTCTTGTGCCATGATTAATTTGAATAAAGCCATTTCTACCTCACGACAACCAATCTGAAGACTTATTTAGCATTCAACAGATGAATGAGAAAAAAAATACATTAATAAACAGAGACAAAGAAAAGAAAGAAAGATAGAGGGAGAGAAAAAAACAGTTTATTTCTCTGGAAAGATCTCTTATTCTGCACAGCCTGTCATGCACTAAAGGTTAGTGGCTCCCCTGTTAATTTTGCCAAGTCTCCTGCACAGAGACGCAAGAACTTCCGACACTGAAATAATTGGGAGTGCGGTAAGTCCACTGAGAGGTTTGGCCAAGGTCCGCCGCCTTCCAGGACGCCTTTCTTATAAACAAGGTTTTTTTTCCCCCACAACATAGAGGCTTCGCTCGCTTCCCGTTTGCTGCTGGAGAGTGAGGCAGATCAATGATGACACCAGCGACCGTCTGCCAAGTAGAACTCAACCGCATCTGTCAGCCGCAGATTTTTACCCTGCACGTATGGACCCGGAGCATCTATTTGGTACCTTAATGAGCCCGGCCTGTCGTAATGGGACGTAGAGGGGTTCAGGCTGATCTCTCAAATTAATTTAAATTTCTCTGCTAACAGAGCTCAAACTTAATCAGGTTTCCAGGAGTGTATGCTTTTTATGGATTTCCAATGAGAGGCACAGGGTGTTCTGGGAAAGATGAAGATGCATATCTCACAGGCCCGCTCTCATTCTCCAGGGGTCATTTAAAAGGATGGGAAAAGAGGTATTCTGTCATGTGTTTACAGTGCATTCATACTCTTTTTAAAGAGATGGAAAAATATTAAACACTGTCTGTGTTTACAAAGCTGGCTCTGCTAGGAGATGAAAGCCACCTCAACAATGTATTAAAATGAAATAAACAACCAAAACATAAGATATACTGAATTTAAATGCAGGTTTAAAAAAAAAATCCTCAAAGTATTATTTTACATAATATCTATAGGCGATAACACTAATATAGTGTAATAGAAAGAAAGAAAAAATTGGAAAAAATAAAGTGAACACCTGGTAAATAGGCAATATTTGTTTATTAAGTTACATTGTGTTTTACAAGTATTTCCCTTTAATATGGCTTCCAAACTTCAAAGAATAGATTTGCTTCAGAGGGAATCTGTTTCTCATTCTTCTCTGTAATACTGCCCACAATGGTTTGATAATATTCAAGTCAGGTGATTTGTCTGGCCAGGACAGATGTTGAAGTTCAGCTAAGATCTTGGTGCTCCAAGTGTCCAGGTTTTAGGATAATGGTACCATCTTTTAGCAATTGGAGCTCTTTCACGCCTTTCATGGATGCTGGCTTTGTGAAGTTATCTGTGGTCTCAATTGCAGTCATAATTGTAACAACTGTTGCTTTTAAAACACCAAACAATTGGGAATAATGTTACTGCTGCTCCTGCTAAACGGGCTTCCAATGAAAGTCTCCCATTTCACCAACGACTTGTACTAACCACTGCTGAACACCATTTATACTACGCTGATTTACAATTAGTATTAAGAATAAAAGATAGTCACAAGGTTTTCACTATCTACTTAAATTATATTAACTCTTGTAAAAATAGTGTGTATACATACCCTCTCATTAATTGATTTACTATATATAAAACCTGGAAACTTCTTTAGTTGAATATAGATATTTTCAGGTTTTTCATGACCAAAAAAGACCCGCAGCTCACTAGATATTGCTGTAGATGCCATCAATGTTTCTCTAGGCTTTGACACTCTCTATTACCACTAAACACACCTCAACCTCCCACGTCGGATAAAATACACTCTCTGCATGCTAACATGACCACTTCACTTTTCACATTTTTCCCTTCATTTTTGTCTCATCCCTTTTTGCTTAAGCCTTTAAAACACGTCCTTTCTAGCTGAACACATAATAATGATTAATTAAAAACAATTAGCTATCTTTCATTAATGGGAACTTACACTAAGCTATGTGGGGTCGATGTTTGGATAAAGTCAATAACAATCTGATGTTTGTGATTATCCATGAATAATAGCAGCCCTCCTGCTCCGGTTTTACATTCGATAAAAGCTGACATTTGACAGTAAGCATTGGGTTAGACGTATGGGAGAGTGGATTTACTGACTTTCTTCCCTATATTTAGACATTTTTAAATATTCAATTCCCTGTGCATCATTTAATATCAAGGTATTAGATTGAAATTATGGGGTGTGTGTTCGGCTCGACACTTATTGGAATGCGTGAACCCCTGGCCGTGACAGCAGGTAGTTCTGCCTGAATGAACAGATGAACAGAACCCATCTGTACCTCCTCATCATACATACTGTCCTCACGGAGAACCTCCGTCCACAAGGTCAAACTCGCAAACAAACAGAGTTTGTGGCAAAGTTTCAAGTTCACAGTCTGTGATGTTAACTGACGAATATAATTTTTGCTTTATGAATTTTTTTTTTTTTTTTAAGTCATCTACCTTATATATTAGGCAAAAGTATGACCAAAAATTATGCAAAGCAACACACATCATTAGATTTTTAAAGGAATAGTTAACCCCAAAATGATAATTTGCTGGAAATATACTCACCCTCAGACCATTCAAGATGTAGATGAGTTTGTTTCTTCAGCAGAACAGATTTGGAGAAATTTAGCATTGCATCACTTGCTCACCAATAGATCCTCAGCAGTGAATGGGTGCCGTCAGAATGAGAGTCCAAATAGCTGATAAAAACATCATAATAATACTCAAGTAATTCACACCACTCCAGTCCATCGATTAATGTCTTGTGAAGTGAAAAGTTGTGTGTTTGTAAGAAACAAATCCATCATTTAAACATTTTTAACTTTAAACTGTGGCTTTCTGCTAAAATACTCTATCCATAATACTGCCTTCTCCAGTAAAAAAAAAGTAACCTATTCTGAATCAGGAGAGAAATATGCACAGATCAAGCACTGTTTACAAGCAAAAACAGTTCTAAACAAATATGTTGGTGGATTTTGATGTGAGAAGACGATAGGAGATTACTTTTTCTTTGGAGGACACGTTATTATGGTTTATGGATTATGGGATTTTGATCAGATGGGATGGTTTAAAGTTAAATCACTTTAATGATGGTTTGTTTCCTAGTCATGTGGATTACTTGTGAATTATTGTGTTTTTTTATCAGCTCTTTGGACTCTCATTCGGACGGCACCCATTCACTGCAGAGGATCCATTGGTGAGCAAGTGATGTAATGTTAAATTTCTCTAAATCTGTTCTGCTGAAGAAACAAACTCATCTCATCTTGAATTGCCTGAGGGTGAGTACATTTCCAGTATATTTTCATTTCTGGCTGAAATATTCCTTTAAACATCTGAAATATGGTGATGTATTTCGCAATCTCTCTAGTAAACAGACTCTAAAATATATTAGCACTTAAAAACATCAAAAATGATGGTCTGTTCAATGTCACAATTCAAGAAACTGCAAGGTAATACTACACTTCCATCTGCTTCTCTCTCTTACACTAAACATACTGACATATTTCATGCAACATAACACAGCGCACTCAAACGCATCAGAGCCAGAGAATGAGAAAATGAGGGTGAGAGAGAGCGAATAAAAAAGAGAGAAAGAGAGATTGTTGGTTGTAGGTGGAAAGCCCTTAAAAGACAAAAAGATTCCCATCAGCAGATAGACAGATGATTCCACATCGCTCTCTGAGGGCCGAGAGGTCTTTTTTAATGTGGAGCCCAGCTGCTCCCAGTAATGGAGTTTAATGACTCACCCCTGTCCTTTTTATTATATTTTCTTTGCTAAAGCTAAACTCCTCCTGTCAGACTGCCTGCACACACACACACAAAGACTAAAAAAACCCAGCCATAATCAACTACCTCAATCATGTCACATCCATAGTTATTACTGTAAACCAAATTAATAAAATTCACAAAAACTACCAGTGAAGCATATCTAACTCTGATAAAGATGAAAGGCAAGTTTGCAACAGAACGAACTAAACTACAACTATAAATAAATGTAAATTACAGAGAAAAGTACTTTACATTTTATATTTTTTATTAATTAACTAACCCTCTGGGGTCTAATGGTGTTTTGGAGCCCTGGAGAAGTTTTGACATGCCCTGACATTTGTGTTGTTTTTTTTCTTTTCAGTATCTTAAAATCATATTAATGGTGTGTGGTCTTGTAAATTGAAGGGGCCAATCAGCATTTGCTTTTTTACATAAAATAAAACAAAACTATTGCTATTTTAAATTAAAAATAAAACAAATATCTTATATTCCTTATGATCAATATTCTCCCTGCATCAATATTCACATTCTTTTTTTTTTTTTTTTTTTTTTTTTACAAAATATTTTCAGGGAAAAAGGATTGACCCTCATTCAGAGTAAGTCTGTGAGGAGGAGCATCTGGAGCATTAGGCCAATATTTATATTCAACCAAAATCCAAACTCAGAATGCACTAAAAATATAATTGCACAAAGCCCTGAAGTCTAAAGCAAATGAAAGACAAACTATTCAGTAAAATATTGTAATAATACGTCACAGTTTTAATGTCTTCACGTATCCATCCTCAACCTAAGCACAATATGCACTCTTCAGCACAGTAACCCAGAAAACAACAACATAACAAAGACTCTTTTAAATCCCAACATAACAGAACATTAATCACCCACAAGTTTCCCCCTTCTTTCCATCTTGCTCAAACACATCAAATAACACTTAATTTCAATATTCACTCTCCCCATCCAGTCCCAAGCAAAGAATGCTGGGAAATAGAAATCCTCTGCCCAGTTCCAGTTAATGCCAACAAAAATGATCCATGTAGTCCCAATACTAATGGATTAAATAAACTTCCATTTTACAAATTTAAGTGAAGTGCACACAATGACATTTGTAGCAAAATGTTTCGTCAAATATTTTATCTGCTTTAGCTCAAATATCTATCTCAACTAAATTTTAATTCCCCATTGCAGACTGACCCCATATAATTCCTAGTGTGAGAAAAGTCAAAATGTTGGTGTGGCCTAATTCAATTAGACAAGATAGAGATAGAGGTTGTGGATCCAAACCTGTGATCAACAGGCCCATTAGATCATGTTCATACTGTATACTGTGATCTCTGAATGCATGTAGTTTCTCTGAATGGTGCGAGAAGAAGCCAGTGCGGACTTCGTCTGCCTTTTAACCTTTTGAGGGTTTTAAAAGAAAGACTTGATGCTTTTATCATATTGTAACTTTCCCCCAGAACTCACATAGAGCTGAAACAGCCAGTGAAACTGATGTGAGAGCCAATTAGATGTCAGAAAGCAGAACCAGAAATGTTTTGATGGTTTAACTGTCATAGGGGTGTATGTGCACAGGATGACAGCCATTATATATCGCACATAGTGTATCTGCAAGTTAATAATAAATATTTTTTAGAACATTTGCTAACACTTTCTATGAAGCCCATATTTATAACACATTATAAGGGTATTCTTAAGGCATTATAATGAATGCATAAAGCATTATAAAAAACCTTATAATCTGTTATATATCATCTTATAAATAATCATAACAACAATTATAATACATTATAATGTTTACGCATTTGTGGTTATACGTTTTAAGTTTTATGATTATTTATAACACACAATGAACACCATATACAATCTATTGGTTACACTTTATTTTGATAGTCCACTTTAGACATTCTACTAACTATTTGTAACTACATGTCAACTAATTCTGCATTTAATTTGAACTACCATGGGCCTACTAATCTCGTAGGTGGTTTAGGGTTAGTAGAGTAAGTTGACATATACTTGCAAAGGTTCTCATAGTAAGTATATTGTATGTTGTGGACCCATCAAAATAAAGTGTTAGAAGATATTAAGCAGACAGTTTACTAATACTCTAATGACAACTAGTTGACATGTAGTTGCAAAGCTACTTATTGTTAGTAGAATGTCTAAGGTGGACTATCGAAAATAAAGTGTTACCAATCTATTTTTACATTTATAATGGACTATCTTGACATTGTTTATTTAAGATCTGCACAGTATCTTACTACATCTTGTAAGTGGTTAGGTGTGGAGTGTTATTTGAGTGTTCCCTGTGAGGCTAATATTAATTGTGATGTGAGCTAGTTAATAATTTCAACTGAAAAAAAAAAATGCAATGTTTTATGTTAGTAAATTTTATTTTGCTGGTCCCCCTAGTCTATGAGCAATTCTACTAGATATAAGTAACTTTGCAACTACATATCAGCTAACTCTCAATAGAGTATTAGTAGGCTTAGGTTAAGGTTAGGGTTAGTAGAATGTTTGTCTGTTGGGGAACCATCAAAATAATCAAACTGATATTACATTAAAAATAGTTCAAAGCAAATATGTCGTATTACACATTCATCTGGTCTGTTATCTGATCTTATGGCTGTTTTAGAAAAAAATATTATTATTATTACTATACTTATAAGTGGTCTTTGATGGCTTTAAGTAAAGTAGCATACAAAAGATGGCAAGATATGAGACTTATAAAACATTCGCACTATTGAGAAATATAATCCATTGTAACGTAAGTTGATACAACATGTGCACTGTGTGTTATAAATCATCATACTTTAAAAAAGCTATAACGCCAACTAAGTAAAATATTATTAAACATAAAACTGTTCTTATGAACATTCATAAGATGATATAACATATTATACGTTTTTTTAATGCATTAAACATTCATTATAATGCCTTAAGAATACCCTTATAATGCATTATAAATATGGGCTTCATAGAAAGTGTTACCGAACATTTCTATAACTGAATACATATTTCAGACACACACAACCGGCTAATCTTTTATTTGATGAAAAACACAGTTAAAAACAGTAATATTGTGAAATAAAAAAAATTTACGATTTAAAATAACTTATCTATTTGAATATATTTAAAAATATATCTGTAATCATATATATTGCATGACAGGAATAATTACATTTTTAAAATTATACTTTACATATATTTTATATATTTTACGTTGTAAGCATTGCGGATTGCAAAAGCTGATTCCAAATAATCAGTTCTTATTTTGCTGGATCTATCTGCCGCTTTTGACAATGTGAATCATAAGATCTTCCGTTCCACCCTCTCATCACTGGGCATCACAGGGATTCCACTTTGCTGGTTTGAATCCAGTCTCACAGGTAGGTCTTTCAGGGTGGCCTGGGGAGGGGAGGTATCCAAAGCACATCAACTGGACACTGGGGTTCCTCAGGGATCAGTTATTTGACCCCTCCTCTTCACCATATACACTACATCACTGGGACACATCATACAGGCACATGGCTTCTCCTACCAATGCTATGCTGATGACACACAGCTCTATCATTCATTTCAACCAGATAATCCAACGGTTGCTGCACAGATCTCAGGCTGCCTGACGGACATCTCAGCATGGATGAAAGAACATCACCTACAGCTCAACCTGGCAAAGACTGAGCTTCTTGTCTTCCCTGCCACTCATTTCAAATACCAGCACTGATATTTTGCCAGAATCAGAATCAGAAAGTGATTATCATTTATTATCTTAATGAGCGCTGTATCTGTGCTGTGATGCAGTCAGAAACCAGATTGAAAAATGTCTAGGTATCCATTTGAGTTTAAGTAATTGTTCAGCTGATTAAAAACTACCTTTTCAATAATCTTGCCTATAAAAGGAAGATTTGATATTGGTCTATAGTTGCTCAATATGGTGTTATCAAGATTGCTCTTTTTCAGAAGGGGCTTAACAACTGCAGTTTTCAGGGATTTTGGAAAAATCCCAGAATGAAGTGAAGCGTTCACCACTTCTAAGAGATCTGCTTCTAAAAAGTTAAGCACACTTTTGAAAAAAAGATGTGCGAAGTGTTTCAAGATAGCAGGTTGACGATTTAAGGTGCTGTACTATTTCTTCCAAAATTTTGCTCTCAATTGCTACAAAAACAGACATAGTAACCTATTTTTGAAATTGCGGTCGAATCTGTCTGCCCTCTGCTTAACTTGGGGATGTGCTAATCGCCTTCCTTATATTATTGATCTTCTCAGAAAAGAAAGAAGGAAACTCATTGCATTTGCTGTTGGAGAGCATTTCACTGGGAATCTGACTTTGGGGGGTTTGTCAATCTCTACAGTAGCAAAAAGAGTGTAAGTGTTGTTTAAGTTACTGTTTATAAGATTTGAGAAGAAAGTCTGTCTAGCTGTGGCTAGTTTCACATTGAAAGCATAAAGGCTGTCTTTATAGATGCTATAGTGAATTTCAAGTTTCGTCTTCGGCCACATCCGCTCAGCCTTTCTGCATTGTCTTTTCATACTCTGAACGCCGTCTGTTACCCTCTAGTACACGAGCTGCGTCAAGTCGCTTTGGGAAAGCCCTTGCGTCAAATCAGTCAATGGTAGCAGAGAGACGTCACGAGGGGGGTGACGCAAGCACCAGAAAGTATAGAAGCGCATCCAGCAGAGCGCAAACCAGATTCTGCTCTTCAGTAGCGCTCTGTGTAAGTGTCTGTCTATTTACTGTTGTCTGTCCGCACAAGCATATATAAAAAAACAATCATGAAAAAGTATATGCATTACACGGCATTACAAACGCTGTGTTTCTCAATGCCCATGATATCTGGTGGCGGGGGATACACACAATTTGTGTGTCATCTGTTTGGGAGCGGAGCATGCACGGTCAGCTTTCGAAGAGCTGATTGTCATCATGAGAGTTCGTCCGCTGCGTATGCTCCGCTCTAGCTGGCTGTTGTTTTAAATTGATGTGACGATGCGGGGGGGGGAAGGCTCGCGATCCCGCTAGCAGCGGTCCCGCTGTTGCTGAGGCACGGCATAGACTGTTGTCGTGGGGATCGTGGGTGGTTTTAGCGGAGGGATCCGAGACGGGCTCGTTCTTTTCTTGGTCCTCACCCGCTAGATCCGTGGCTATCTCTCAGTGTTCGGAAGCCCGCACTGTGGTTTCTCCCCCAGAGAGAGAGAGAGCCAGACGCCTCATCTATCTTCCTCCGAGGAGGTGTATGTGATGAGTGTCGAGACAGAGGAGCCTGTGGACTCGCCACCACAGTCCCTCGCGTATGAGGTGTGATTCGTGATTATGGGTGTGTTTCGTGCATTCGCCAAAATAAAAAATAAAATATCGTTTGGCCAGCGTAGAAACAGGACGCTCGTCTAAAAATGAACTTAGGACAAGCGTTTTTCCTGAATCCAGCATAACAGCCTTCACAACTGGAGGGCCGACGTTTTTCCACGATTCCATGAGAGGTGTCAAGATGTGGGAAGAAAAAATAACCATAATCATACAGTATTACAGCCACACCGTCTCAAATTATTCAAAAATGAACCATTGGGGGCTAATGAGCAAGGGATATGGGGCGATGCCAGTGTGGAGCAGACGCTTGCGAGCTATCCTCTACCCATCATCAGATCGCCCTGAAGGGCACGAAGCTCCATAGGACCTGTAGGCGTAATCGGTCTGGTTGGGAAAGCTTTATACGAAGGTGAGGTCAGGATGGAGCATGTTTGCACACCAGGCCGGTGTTACAAATATTACCAGGCTGACGATCAGGGGAGGGGGCTGTGAGAGGGAGCAGCCCAAGCATCACAAGTCATCATATCGCAGTCGCAAAACAGAGCGTTGACACGTTATACGGTACAATAATCCTCAGCGCCCTCACGGAGGTTCGTTGATACCCCTGCCACCTCGGTGCTTGAGGGCTCAGTGAGCTCTGACGAGCGAAAATCCCAGCTGCCGCCAGGCAACGGTTCGGCACGGGAGAGCTCGCCCCCTCAAAGTGAGGGTGCTACAGCAGTCGGGTCGGTTGTTCCCTCAGTGCCCTCATGGATGTTCATTGATACCCCTGCCACCTCGGAGCTTCAGGGCTCAGTGAGCTCCGACGAGCGAAATTCCCAGAGCTTGCCCCTCAAGTCCTAACAATCTTCGAGTTCTTCCCTTCTGCCTGTCACTCTCACCCCGCACTTTCACGAAGTGTGTGAATGCTGCTCTGGCTCCACTGCGACTCAAGGGCATCCGCATACTAAATTATATTGACGATTGGTTGATTCTAGCTCAATCGGAGCAGATGGAGGCTCGGCATCGAGATGTCGTCCTCGCCTATACGAGAGAGCTGGGGTTAAGACTATAATGCCAAGAAGAGTGTTCTTTCTCCACTTCAGAGAACCACTTATTTAGGCGTGGTTTGGGACTCAACCCTCGAGGCAGGCACGTCTGTCTCATGCCGAATGAGTAATCATCACCATTCACGAGTTGTAAGCGAAGGCAGTAACTCACTGTCAAATCAGTGCAGAGGCATGTTGTGCATCATGGCCAGCGGCGTCCACACATGAGACTTGGACTGCTGTACTGGAGACACCTGGCAGTGGGGCTCAGAACAAAGGATTTCCAGACTGGGGGGGAATCAGTTCGCAGGATCAAGGGTCATGACCAGGGTCTGTGGGATGGCCATCATCTCTTGTGGCACATCAACTGGCGGGGAATGCTGGCCGTGTTTTGAGCTTTGACACACTTCCTTTCAGACCTAAGGGTGCATCATGTGTTTGTCCGCACAGACATCACATTGGTGGTCTCCTACATCAATCGGAAGGGGGGTCTGCGTTCGCGCCCCTTGAACAAGCTGGCGCGCCAGATCCTTCTGTAGGCTCAGGGGAATCTCCTCTCTCTAAGAGCAGTTTACATCCCTGGGTATATAAATCAGGGGGCAGATATCCTGTCGAGGCAGGGGCTGAGGCCTGGGGGATGGAGGCTCCACCTCGAGGTGGTGGAGTTCATTTGGAGGGAATTTGGCCAGGCGTAAGTGGATCTATTTGCGTTGCAGGAAACGACACACTGTCAGCTCTGGTTCTCCCTCACGTATCCAGCTCATCTGGGGCTGGAAAGATGGGTGCATTTCTGGAGAGGGTATGGCAGGGCTGGGGTCGTTGTTGCTAGTAGCCCCCTTTGGCGCTACGAGTAGGTTCCGGATGGCTGTCCATCCTCGATGCTCTCCGCTGGAGATACGTCAGGAGGGACCTCCCTCTCAGGGGGGGGCGCCATTCTTCCCACACGCCAGGACGTTATGGAAGATGTGTGCAGGGACTCGGAGGTGGCACAACTCATAGCTTCTGGTCTCTAAACTGAGGTATTTGAGACCATACTCCAGTCCAGAGCTCCCTCCATGAGGAAACTGTATGCCTTGAAGTGGAAACTTTTCACCTCTTGGTGCGGACAGCGGCTGCAAGACCCAGTCAACTTCCCGGTTGGTTCAGTTCTGGAGTTTCTGCAGGAGCAATTCTCTGCAGGGTTATCTTCCTCCACTCTGAAGGTATACGTGGCGTCCTTAGCTGTTTACCACGCCCTTCTGGGTGGTCAATCGTTGGGAAGACACCCACTTGTCACTCGTTTTCTCTGTGGCACCCTGAGGCTGAGGCCGGTGCAGCTCACCAAGGTGCCCTCATGGGACCTGGTTGTGGTTCTGGAGGGCTTATGCAATGCCCCATTTGAACCCATAGAAGAAGTTTTGGTAAAGTTGCTCACGCTCAAGACCATCTTTCTCCTCGCTATTTCCTCACTAAAAAGGATTGGGATCTTCAGGCAATTTCTGTTTCGTGCCTGGAATTGTACAGGCATGGTTATTTTTTTTTTTTTTTTTTTTTGTTTTTTTTTTTTTTTTTTTTTTTTTTTTTTTTTTTTTTTGTTTTTTTTTTTGTTTTTTTTTTTTTTTTTTTGTTTTGTTTTTTTTTTTTTTTTTTTTTTTTTCTTTTTTTCTTTTTATTTTTTTTTTTTTTGTTTGTTTTTTTTTTTTTTTTTTCTATTTTTTTTTTTCTTTTTTTTTTTTTTTTTTTTTTTTTACTTTTTTTTTTTTTTTTGTGGGCAGTCCTTACCGAGGCTAGGGTATGGTACATAAGGTGCCCACTTCTTCACCAGGGCCCATAGTACTTCAGGCATTCTGTCCTCCTCCGTTCCAGGAAGTAGGCCAAGAAAGGCTTAATCTGCTCTGTCCAGTTCGAGCACTGGACACTTACGCACACAGAGCTGCCCCGTGGCGTAAGGCAGATCAGCTTTTTGTTTGTTTTGTTCCGCCAAAGAAGGGATTTCCGGGGAACCAAGCAGACTATGAGTAGGTGGGTGGTCGAGGCAATCTCACTAGCCTACGAGTCCTCTGGAATCCCATCACCTATGGGGGTCAGAGCGCACTCGACCAGGAGTATGGCGGCCTCCAAAGCTTACAACTGGGTGTGGCCTTGCAGGACATTTGTACTGTGGCGGGCTGGTCCTCTCCACACACTTTTGTCCGTTTTTACAACCTAGACCTGGCATCTACCCCAGGTTCCCAAGTTCTCTCTTCGTGATGTGCTCGCAAGATACACACACAGGCAGGGACTTGGTAGTATGGCGCAGTGGGTATTATCAATCCCAAAGCGATCTCGACGCAGCTCAAGTTCCTAAAGGGGAACGTCTCCAGGTTACGCATGCAACCATGGTTCCCAGAGGGAACGAGACGATGCGTCTCTTTGCCATACTCCCTGCATCCCTGCAGGCGCTACTTCATCGAAGCTGGTTTGCGCTCTGCCGGATGCGCTTTTATACTTTCTGGTGCTTACGTCACCCCGCTCGTGACGTCTCGCTGCTCCATTGGACTGATTTGACACGTGCTTCAGAACGCGGTCACGCAAGGGCGTTCCCAAAGCGACTCGACGCAGCGTCTCGTTCCCTCGGGGAACCATGGTTACATACGTAACCTAGAGACGTTTTATCCAAGGTATTTTTATCTGCAGTCTTCTTAATGACTTTTGCAGGAGCAATATCATCAATAACATTCTTAACTTTTGAGTTAAAGGAATCAAGGAGAGATCAACAGAGTCTATAGAAATGCTTGGTGTTAAAGATATTATAGCCTTCATAAATAGCACACTAGTGTTTTCGTTAATGCATCTCTTTCTGACAGAGACAGATCTAGATTCAGTGGTAGCAGAGATTAATATATCAAAGAAAATACAGAAGTGATCAGATAGTGCTATGTCCTTAATAACAATGGAAAGAAATGTTTAGACCTCTACGGATGAGTAAATCTAGAGTATGTCCCCAATTGTGTGTGGGTCCATGCACATGCTAGATCAGGTCAAACGTGTTTAAAACAGTTATAATTACTTTTGTAGTTTTGATTTCTGAATTATCTATGTGAATATTAAAATCCCCTGCAATAGGAAAACAGTCAAACTCTGAGGAAATCATTGATAACAGTTCTGTGAACTCTTCAACAAAGGCTGGAGAGTATTTTGGAGCCCTGTAAATAATGATAAACTGAATGCGTGGAGCACCTTTCAGCACAATCCCTAAATATTCAAAAAACAAGTACTGACCAAATGACACTTTGCTTGCATTGATATACATCTTTAAATAGAGCAGCTACACCTCCACCTCTCCTAACAGTCCTGCAGACACTCATGAAAGTGAAGTTAGGAGGGGCTGTTTCATTGAGGACTGTTGCACTGCAGCTGTCTTCAAGCCATGTTTCATTTGGAAACATAAAATCCAGGTTGTTTGTTGTTATTAAGGCTATTATTCTACTAGAGAAAGCAACAAAACATAATGCATTCCTTCTCATGCATCTGCTTCATTCTTAAAGAATTCAGAATAACTTGGTGCGTAAAACATATTTTATACCTACAATACTGGTTAACTTCTATTAGTTACAATGAAGTATAGTGGTGTTGATGTGTTCATTGTAGTGTGTAAAGAAAATCCACTGTCTTCATCAGTCAGAATCCATCCATGAGCTGGGAGAATCTGTGGAGAGGTAGTAAAGAGAGTGAATTCGGACAGTACCAGTCAGTCTTGTTTACCTGTTAGGGCTGAGCTTCAACCTGTGTAGATATCTAATGTGTTTTATAAGTATATCTGTGTGTGTTTGTGGATGTGCGTGTCAGCACCCCTTGACCTTGACTTGCACACACACATACACTGTAAAAGCCAGAAATCTCAGTCATATACACACTGACAGCTAATCTCATTCCCAGCTGTCATGCTTCATAATTATTATCTCTATGAACTGATCGAGTAGCAGGCGAGGTAAAATGGGGCTCCGTGGGTGGGGAGGTGCGATCGATCGCCAGCGATCGGACCGTCGATAATGAAACTGTGCTGTGCAGGAGGCCATGTTGGATCTCTGCAGGAGTCTGAGAACTGCTGCGGAGGGCTGTGTCTGATCTTCACGGCAAAGAGAAAGAGAGAACAAACCATCATTAATGAGGGTAGATGCATGACCTTACACATATACACACACTTTTCTGATTATACAGGAACAAATAAAAGTCTGAGGAGTGATTGAAAACACAGTGGTGTCAGTTCCAGTTAAGGGGCAGCATATGTGCTCCCCTGGAAAGTAGAAGCACATACGAGATAAAAGACTGCGTTCAGAATGGAATACTAGCATATGACAGTATACTGGGTTGTGCTGTTGTCAAATAACTTCAGGTGATGCCATTATTACATTATTTTATTTCACCCAAACAAGTTAAGTTCACATTTGGAGAAAAAATTACAAAGTTATGGATGGATCCAACTGTGACAAATTAGTGGTTTGGGGAGGGTGGGGGAAAAAAAAAAATCACACAGTGTATACTATTCTGCATACTACTTTTAATTGTGAAAAAGTATGCTTCACAAAATAAATAGATGTATGCGGCATCCCTTTTTAAGTTAAATTACTGTTCAGAGTCATTTAATATTATCAACATTAATTTAATATTAGTAAGTTAATATTTTTAATCACCCTAAATCACCACATTAGGGTGATTTCTGAAGGATCAGTGGACACGGAAAACGGAGTAAGATGCTGAAATTCTGCTTTGCCATCATAGGAATAAATACATTTTAAAATATATTCCAATAGAAAGCAATTCTTTATGGTTATGTATTATTAATTGAAATAATATTTTAAATTATTACTGTTTTTACTGTATATTTATTTATAAAATGCAGCATTGGTAAGCTTAATTTATCATACACTGATGCCTAGTTGTAATCACAGAAATTAATAGTCATATGCATTATATAGTTATATGTAAAAAATTATCTAATTATATAAAAAAAATCCAATCAAATAATCAGGCAAGGAGGAGATATTTAATATTTGCCTCCGAAACAAACAACAACAACAAAAAAAGTCTGTCATCATTTACTCACCATTATGTCGCTACAAACCTTCCCTCTATAGTCTTTCCATACAATGAACATGAACAGGGATGGACACAAAAATGACAATCATAAAAATACAATAACAGCAGTCTTTTACAATGTAGCCATATGATATATTGAAAATATTAAGCCAACAGATACAGTAGCTTTGTGTCTTTCAGCACTTGCAGAAATTCAACAAATAAATGCATTGAAATATTAAACATAAAAAATTATATAAAAATAAATGTTTAGTTAATATTACAGTAGTTTAATCTGGGGCATTTTTGGTATTTTCGCCTAAATTTTTCATACTCAAATTCAAATGTTTGCCCTACACACATACAATGGAGGAAATGAAAAAAAAATTGTTTCATTGTAAATAAAACCATTTGAACTACAAAATATGAGTGGAATTCTTTATAAATAACCTTATATATTTTTCAAATAATACAATAAACACAAAAAAAACATAGGCGATTTTGGAGTTTGACCTCAATGTATTTTTTGAGATTCTGTAATTCCGGTTCTGTTAGGCTCAACTCGCTGGAATTTACCTTATTTGATGCCCCTACATGCCAAAAAGTACCAGAAAAAAAGAATCTTTCAAATAACAGTTTCTAAACAGGAGTTAGAACATTATTTGTGAAGCGATTGAAAATGTCAAATTTTGCATCGAAATGTGTCATGGTGAGTTTCCCTAGCAAAAACAGGCTTTATAAAAAACATTAACCCCACAATCCTATTGCACTCTGTGCCATAAGCACTTTAATTGATTATTTATTGAATTATGTTTCATTTTTATGTTTTTCTAAGTAGTAATATACAAAATGGACCAAATTTCTCATATTGTGATTTATACACTCAGTTTAATTCTTTCAGGATGCACAAAACTGTCTACATTATAATATATAGCTGGTCTATAACAACCTAAAATAGAATCCATATCCTCCAGCTTTATATCATTCCATTTATATGCATTCTGTATTGGGATAGTGATCACAGCATCTCTCACCTCAGCATCAATTGAGCACCACATCTCTCTCTCATCCTGCATCCAGCTAGGCTTGCCTCCGTGGTCCACCTGAGCTAATTCGCTAGCATGCAGCTACATTCTACATTCACAGCAACAAACAAACATATGTTAGCTCATCTACAGCGCACTGTAATAATCCATCTATATTTACTGTATATTCACTGAAATGCATAATGTACTGTACGTTTCTGTCAGCAAAAAACAAGGGGATCAGCGTGATAGGTATCAGCTAACCACCCAACGGTTTCATAACAAAGGGAAAACACTTCTCAAACCACGGAAATCGCTCCTAAAAGTATCCCCAAGCACGCGGTCCACTGCTCTCCAAGGCGCTCCAAGGTCTCCAAGGAGCTAGCCTTGCACGTTTCTTCATCATATATAACTTGTAATATGATAATCATAGGCTGAAAGGATCCGAGTCGCGTTCGCTACAACTCTTCCGTGGCGGAGAAAAGCCTACAATTCTCTCGTCTTTGAACTACAACGGCCGGAGAGCACTGGCTGTCCGACCGGATGGCGACCCCCACTTTCTCTGCCCACTGTGGTGACGCGGCGGTGTCAGAGTTCACAGAGTCTGTAATGGCCGATCTGAGTGACGTGTAATCTGACCAATCGGAGCCCAGAACTGGCCGCAGATCTCTATAACATCAAAAGGACTGAATGCGCGCTGGCATGTCATCGAGAGCCTGTGAGCCGCTGACGCGCTGAATTCCGTTACCTGGACAGAACGCGAATATCACACCGATGGAAGCACGCAGAAACGTGAAAAACATCTTGTTTGAAAGAAGAGATCCTAATATAAAAGATAATACAGTATATAGATATTTGTGTCTGTTTGCGGCTGACTGAAGCAGTGCTACGAGTAGAAATGTTACACAATAAAAAATTCCGTTTTTTTTTTTTTTCCATCGCGATTCAATTGAAGATAATTCGATCTATGATTGTCACACAATAAAATAATCTACATAATCTAAATTTCTGAGAATGAGAGCTTTCTTTTGATATATGACTTGACTTTATTGTAAAAAAATATATCAAATACACATTCTTCATAAAAAAAGTTCGCAATGGCTAGGCGGAAAATCATGTGTGGGACGAATACATTTCTAAGCTTAATTTTACTGCTTTATGGATATAAAAACCAAAAGGAATGGTATTCTTTGTAAAGAAGACACTCCAAGCTTTCAAATGAACACATATATGGGCTGATACCATATAAGGAAAGCTATGTAAATGAAGCATAAACATTTTAAGCGATTTTGGACCCGTATCCGGATCCGCAGAGTTTAACTGGTTTTAAACAAATGTTTATCAGCAAATACCAGAATATGTTTCAGTCATTTCCGCACACAAACCTTCTGCAACTTCTAAAAAAAAAAAAAAAATATAATAGAATTATGCCTATTCGGCTTAAAGAAGGAAAGTCATACAGGTTTGGAACAACATGAGGGTGAGTAAACAATGACCATTTTTCATTATGGGTGAACTATAACGTTAAAACAACTGATATTGCTTCTAGTTTAAATTCCCCACTGGAAATAAAAGATGAAGTTGAGTGCGATACAATACAGTGTGCTCTGATTGTAGAATGCCCTGAGTTAAATTCGTTGGGGCGTGCAAAGAAATTGAAAAAAAAAAAAAAAAAAACAGGGTGGAGAGAGTATCACGCCTCTCAACAAACCCAGAGAGGGAAAATGGCCTGTCGAGGTCATTTGAAGAGCACACTCATCTCCCCCTTTCAAACATAACAGCACTTTCTATTAAATTACGCTGAGTGGATCAGAGATTTCTGCTGGGCCATTCACAGCCATAACTTTTAATTTTCCTTAGAAATTTAATCAATTAAGACATCCATGGTCCTGATGGAGAAATATCTCTTTTCCTGTCTCATTAAAGTTGTCATAAGAGAAATGAGAATGTCTTTGTTGAGCTTCTCATCTCACACACACTCATCGCTGCCTAACAAATCATGTCACGGTGACCAGCGATATCCTACCCGAGTCCACCATCCGAGAACAACCTTTCTAGATGATTTAATTTACGAGGGAAATGAAAACAATGCCACAGGCTCCTGGGCCTTTGTTTGGTCCGGTCCTGAATGATGTCACTGCTTTCCCCCACCATCCTTTCTTTTTCAGCCCTCCAGATAAGGAGGGTCAATAAAGAAGGCAGAATGGATGAGGGCCCCCGTGAACAGGGTGGCCCCGAGCAGCCAGGCGGAAACAAGTGATGACTCAGCTGTTCGGATGAAAAAAGAAGGGATGACACTCATCCATTTCCTAGCAGACGGAGGTGTTTGGTCCCGTAATGAAGTCATAATAGCAGATGACACAACTGTGCAATATAGACTTGCCCTCAGAAAGCGACACCGCGGGGGGCGTTTCATCATAAACTGTGTTTGTGTGTGTACGTCTGCCTGTGGCGTGTGTGTTCATATGTTTTTATAGCAGTCTGGTCCCCGTCTGTGTGAGCTCCTGAAATGTGCTTCCGAAATCACTTTGTAAAAATGACATCTATTTAAGCTGCAGATGACAACAGCAGGTTTCCACTCAAATAAGGTCTATGGAGATCAACATTTTCATTACTGCAGATATGCCACACATACACAAGGAAAATTCTACTCATTGCTATGAAAACAAAGGATTTGTTTGGAATTGACTGCTAGCATAATGCTTACAGCGCAGTACATACTGCATTCTATTTAAAAAAAACATGAAACGATATGAAGTTTGCAAGGTGTCACGTGGTAGTAAACCACTACTTGATTCTAAATTTTGTCGAAGTTGCTTGGAAATTAATTTGGATATCTGGTATTGTGGCACTGGGGTCAAAGCTTTGGCCTTGCAACCAAGAGGTTGTTGAATTAAGTTGTGTATTGAACGCTTAACCTTAGGAGACTCCAGAGAAAATGTTCCTGTGCATTATGATGGGATATTAACTTATTGTATACTGAACAATGAAAAATGCATACTGCTGCATACAAATAAAAAATGTGAAAAAGTATGCAGTATGCACAAAAAAAACCCTGTATGCAGCATTGTTACTGCTCTACCATTGTACACTACACTGTAAAAAATGACTGTGAATTTAACGGTAAAAGACTGTAAAAATGCTACAGTAAAACCTGTTAAATGGTTAACGGTAAATTCCCCTACTACTGTATATACGGTGGATACATTACATGTAATTTTACGGTAATATACCATTTTTGGAAGTGAAAAAGACCGTATAATTTACAGTAAATAACTGTAAATTGACATTCCCAGAATTCCATGCGTTACATTTCAAATTCGATGTTTTTCTGTTGAAATAACTATGTTTCTTCTTAGTTTTTTCTTATCAGTTTTGTATACTAGGGTTGTATGTTACACCTAATGTTGTTAAATTAATGTTTATTGCATTATTTCAGTTTCATGTGTGTTACCATGATGGTGTTTAGTGTTTGTGTGAATGACACACTATGTGCACCTTCTATATATGTTATTATTTAAAGCTGCTTGTGATGGGCTTTGGTTCATCGTGTGACTTTCTCATCACCACCTGCATTTGGTGGTTATCAGTGTATTACAAAGGTACAAAACAGATTTCAGTACTTCAATAAGTTGGTATATTAACATTATATCAGTTAATGAAATTACGGTATTTAACTCTAAATTTAAGTTAAAACACTAAAACCTAAAACGTCGCTACCGTATTTTTTTACGGTAAAATTCCGGCAACTACAGGAAATTTTTTTTCAGTGTAACATTTAAACGTTTTCTGTAGTAAGATTTTTAAATTTTTAAATTTATTGTTTTTTAAACATTGTATCAATCATTGTAAAAAAAGCGTCGTTTGACACTTTCTTTCAGAGAATCAGGGGAGGGAAAACACACACAAAAATTTATATTCCAAAAAAAATTAAGAACCACAAACTGTTTTCAACCACTGATAATAATAATAAATGTTGTTGAGCACCAAATAAGCAACATTAAATGAGTTTGAGGAGTTGCGTAATGCTGCTGAAATTCAGCTTTACAATCACAGAAAAATTACATTTTAAACAGAAATCAGGTAGTTATACTTAAATTTTTGGCACTATTGTTCTTGGTAGTAATTACAACATTAAACTACAAACCAAACTTAAACATCAGTGTATTTAAGTTCAGCGAGTAGTGGCAGCCAGTAACTCGTCTCCAAAATGATCAATACTTAGAACTGATTTTTGCATCCAATTTTGGCTATAAATATTCAACTTTTGGCCGTCCAATTAAACTATATCATAAAAAAAAATATGACTTGACGGTTGATTTTACTTCCAGTTCATTCTCAGTGGAAATGTGAAGTCAAGTTTAACTCAGTGCATTGTTGGATATGAGAATTTAAGTAAGACACAATTGCAGGTGTAGTAGGTCATCTGGGTATTTTATGCATACAGAAAATATGCATACCATGCAGAGTGCACAAATCGCATGCTACTATCTATTATTTTTGAAAGACAGTATGCAATTCTGACATACCCATACATGCATTTCAAACAATTCCCAATCCACAGAGGGGGTGGAAGAGGGAAAGAGAACATAAATAAAGTTTGACACCCCATCTACACTGCAAACGACAATCTAGCACGCTGCCATTATAACCTAGGAAGCTGTATGGAGAGCAAACTACAAATACATACAGTATAGAGACATATTCTGCAGTTTGCAGTACAGGCTGCCCGCTGTGATGAACATGAGAATGATATGATGTGATATAGCAGATTTTTTGAGGATAACTACATCCTCAGCTATATATATATTTGAGTTTAACAGCTGTTCTTAACCTTGACCTGTGTGAGCAATCACTTAAATGTAAATTAGACTCCAATATTTGAAATTAAATGGCAGTTTTCCAGAAGAAATAACTAATTACCTTCCATTTCCCTGGCCAAGCGCTGCCATCAGCCCGTCTGGATTCCTGCCATCCTTGAGCAGACCTCGGAAGGAAGAAAAAATGTGTTTTCACATACATGAATAAAAGAAAAAAAAAGTATTGCTGTCTGTTCCCATCTGGCTGACCGATGACTCACACGGAGATGAAGGCAAGGTTAAACCTCAGCGCAAGGAATATGATCTAAAAGAACAAGTGAGCTTTTTTATTTTAAAAGCATTTAATTAAATAAAGGCAGGTACTTGTACAAATGTAATATCTGTAAGATGCTAACCCGATAAACGTCAGGCTCTTTGTGCAGATACATTATCATGCTGGAGCACAGCTGTTCAGAACAAATCAACACTTACCTAAAAGCACTCTTTCAATACAGAAATACATTTACATATTTTCTAAACAACATTTGAGTGGTGCTGCCCATGCAAACTATGGAATTAATTTTGGAATGCTAAGATGTATGAGTGGATTTTGACATGTTGCTATGCGGTTGCTAGGTGGTTACTAGAGTGTTTTGGATTGTTGTTTACCAGCAAGTCAAAAGAGTGTATGCTCAAGTCTCCATGAAATATTCAAATATACTTGTATTTAGTCTTTGTATGTTTCTGGGAGTTATTTATTTATTTACTTGCCTTTATCATAGACCTGAAAGAAAGTAAGCACAAAAGAAAGAGTGAAAGAAAGTGTGAAATTAGTGAAAAAGCAGAAGAAAGAGCGAACGAATGAAATAAATTATCATCCACCAGAAAGGAAGAATGAAAGAGTGAAAGAAAGAGCAAAAGAAAGCATGAAAGAAAGAGCAAACGACAGAACAAGAGAAAGGGTGAAAGAAAAAGAGAAAGAAAGAAAGAGAGCACAAAAAGACAGCACAAAAGAAAGTGAACGAGAGTAAAAGAACAAAAAAGTGAAAGAAAATGAAATAAAGAACAAAAAAGAGCATAGAAAGATATCACAAAAGAAAGAAAGAAAGCAAAGTGAAAAATGAAAAAAAAAGCAAGAACGTAAAAATAAATGTGAAAAATTGAAAGAATGAACGAACCAACAAACGCATTCACTTATTGGTTTAGCATATCTTTACTTAAAGGATATGAGAAATAATAATAATAGTAACCACTCAAAATACCATAGCAATCACATAGCTACACCATGGCAACCACTGATTGATAATTATTTTCTTGCATTGTTCAGATGAGCAGAGGCTCATGTCAGAGAATATTATTAGAGTAACAAAAAGGTTAAAACATCCCTTCTTGTTTTCTTTTGTCATCTTTCTTTCTATTATGTTATCCTCTTGAGTCCCATGTTAAATAGGAAATATGTAAAATTGTTCCTTACCCTTGGGGATGACAATTCACACTGGTTTTATTTTCTCTTTGTAGTTTGAATGCTTTATTGGTCTCCTGGGGGAAAGACTACGGCAAAACTAAAGTACATAATTTTACATGAATTCATTATAATAAATCTAGAGTTAATACACCAGGGAATGTCTACATGTTTAAGTGTCACTTACTGTAGGATTAAGATTTGAGAAACACTTGGCTGATATTTTCTGGAGAGAACGGCAGTAGTCGAAGCTGGAAAAGGTAAGTGAAAAACGGTCTGGTCTTCTTTGGGTCAGCTGTTTGATTGTCAGGAGCGTATGATGGAAGGCCAGAAGAAGGCCGACAAGCTGTTTACCAAAGAGCAGGCAAGACACAAGCAGACACACAGACAGTTCATACACGTTCAAAACACACCAGGAGCAAGTTGTGGAAGAGCAAGTTTGACCTGTGGTTTGATATGAAAGAAAAATCACAAAAAATATATCTCAGTTGTTTCTTCTAGACAGCAACAAAGATAAATGGAAAGCAAAAGGCTATCAGAATCGAAGAAGTAGAAGAGTTTCAGAAAAATCCCTACAGTGTTTCAAACTTATAATTGCCATGATGCCAACATCTGCAATCAAAAATGAAGTCCAAGTATAAGTATAAATACACTATATGGACAAAAGTATTGGGACACATCGCCTAATTACTGAGTTCATGTATTTCAATCAGACCCATTGCCACATGTGTATAAAATCAAGCACAGAGCAAGCAGTCTGCATTTACAAACATTAGTAAAAAAAAAAAAGTGACGTTCTGAAGAGCTCAGTAAATTCATGCATGGTACTGTGATAGGATGCCACCTTTGCAGTTCATGGAATTTCATCCCTACTAGACATTCCTTGGTATGTGGTATTATTGAAAAGTAGAAGTGTTTAGAAACAGTAGCAACTTAACCATAAAGTGGAAGATCAGAGCGGGGTCACCATGTCGCCAATGGTCTGCTGATTCCAGAGCTGACGAGATCTAAACTTTCCCTAGCATTAATTTCAGCACAAAATCTGTGTGACGGGAGCTTCATGCAATGGGTTTCCATGGTTGAGCAACTGTATGCAAACCTTGCATCACCAAGTGGTGTGAAGCACGCTGCCACCGGATTCTGGAGCAGTGGAAACTTAGGGCCAGATCCACGAAACATTCTTAGGAAGAAATTTCGTGTTAACTGCCATTTTCTTCTTATTTACAAACTTAAGAAAAAAATCTAAGATTCATCTTGAAAAGAATCTTAAAAATCCTCGTAAATAAATTCTTAAAGGTAGTCTAACCTAAGACGTGTCTTAAATATCAAATGGTAAGAATGATTTAATGGATTTATTGGGTTATTTGAAATTAATTGTTATATTTAAGCATTACAACAACACTAGTTACATATAATACATAGCAGGACTATTAACAGCGATGTGCACAAGTTTTCTGCAGTGACACACCAACAGTGTTGGGAGTAACGCATTACAAAAGTAATAATATTACAGTAGTATATTACTTTTTGCTGTAACGCAGTAATATAACGCATTACTAATACAATTTGGGTAATATTATTACTTGTTACAATCTCAGTAACGCAAGTTACAACAACATATTTTAACTCAAAATTAAGTGGTGAATTTACCAACACCGCAAAACAGCACCAGAGAAAAAAATCCGGGGTAAAATAGTTTGTCTATTTCCTGTTGCTGGAATTAAATGGTTGAGAAGACTGCAGAGACTGATTCTACATTTGTGAGATGTACACTCCTACCTTCTACTATTCAAGTTCTTCGGAGCACAAAGGATAAGATGCATAGTCAGGTGCAATATGAACGCACGCAACGCAATCAACAGGAGAAAGAGCACGAGTATGCGAGTGAAGAGCTGGGGGTCAGAGAAGAGAAGAAAGAAGGCGGCGGACGTATTCGACGAGACAAGCAACAAAATAGTTTAGAAAGCCATGTCAAAGTCTCGTGGCCTTTCATTGGGTGCGGAATTATTCGCGGGCATATAGATGTTTCCAAGTTCATAGTAATCAAAGGCAAATGTTCTGCCCTGACTACACAGTACAATGCGCGAAATTTAAACAATGAGGTTATCATATGTAAATAACCCCTATGACAAGAGCAAAAATTAATTAGCTGGACCTTCTGAACGCTTGACATCCTCTAACTGGGGGGGACCAGCGTCAAAACGATGGGGTCAGAGAATCAGGGGCAGTCGCCAACGCCGGCGCGCTTCACAGGCAACATGTGAGAGTCCTTGCCGGTGCTACCTATTGCCTATACGACCAAATAAAACATCTGCCAGAAGCTGACTTTCCGTCGTTTATCCGACGTTCCATAGCAATATGAGATGCATATGGAATTATGGCGAAAGTATGACTGGTAAGAAAGAAGTGTGCCAGGTCATGGGCGAAATCGAGGTAGTAAGAGTTGACAGGCAGAAAGGGAACGGAATATCAACAAGGCAGGAAGAAGGGGGAAGATGACAGCTGGAAATGAATTGGATACCTGCTAGTGTTAGATGGGCGCACCGATCTGATATAGCAGGGTGGACGGCATAGTACACAGGAAAACGATCTTTCAACTAAAGCTCGTCGTCAACGGTAGAGGGTACTAAGGTTCCGTCCTCCCAGTTGCTAGGCAAAAGGCGGAGACTATGAACACTAGCATCGAACATTCGGGGGGCTGCCAATCGTAAATGTTGTCAACATGGTTCGGTGCTCTTGGCAAAAACGGACTTTACTAACAACCACATTAACAAATGGTCACAGCGATCAAGTCCTGCGTCTGTATATTAGTAGAATGATGCGACATAGCGGAATTTAGACACTGGATTATTGAATCTGAACTGTTTAGATTGTGAGATATATCTATTGCCAGTTGTCATGGAGTTACTTCTCTAAGAGGGGGTGGAAAGTATAGGAAAGATGGGCACCTAGCGCATCTAGCGTGGAGCCCCATCTACTGCATATCTGCTGCATTTCTACGCGCGCTCACGTTTCATTCTTTCATCGGATGCTCAAGACATGGCAAATCATACATGCTAGTAAATACCAGTTATTAGTACTGTGATCTATACCAGGTGGCGCACACAATCATGTAGACCTGAGGTCGTGCCTCCAGCTTTATATCTTTCCATTTATATGCATTCTGTATTGGGCTAGTGATCACAGCATCTCTCACCTCAGCATCAGTTGATCACAGCATCTGTCTCTCATCCTACATCCAGCTGTGCTTGCCTCCGTGGTCCAAAGCTGGGCTAATCCGCTAGCCGCGAGCTACATTCTACATTCACAGCGTCAAACAAACATATGTTAGCTCCTCTACAACCGCACTGTAATAATCCATTTATATTTACTGTATATTTACTGTATACTTACTGAAATGCATAATGTACTCTCCTTTTCTGTCAGCAAAACAGTGTATCAGCGTGCTACTATAGCTAGCACGCTTCATAAAGCCAAACACGCTCAAAACTCACCGAGAATCGCTGCTAAAGTCTCCCCAGATGCGCGTCCACTGCTCTCCAAGGCTCTCCACGGCGCGCTGACCGTTCTTCATCATATATAACTTGTAATTTGATAATCATAGACTGAAAGGATCCGAGACGCGTTCGCTGCAACTCTTCCTTGTGGTCAAAAGCCTTCAATTCTCGCGTTAGTGGACTTCATTCCCCACAGAGCACTGGCTGACCGAGCGGAAGGCGACCCCCCTTTCTCTGCCCACTGTACTGACGCGGCGGTGTCAGAGTTCACAGAGTCTGTAATTGCGGATCTGAGTGACGTGTAAACTGACCAATCGCAGCCCAGAACTGGCCGCAGAGATGTATAGCATCAGAAGAGCTGAATGCGCGGTGGCATGCCATGGAGAGCCTGTGAGATGCTGACGCGCTGGGTTCCGTTACCTGGGCAGAACGCGAATGTCTCACCGATGGAAGCACGCAGAAACCTGAAAATAGTCTTGTTTGAAAGAATTAGACCTCTCTCACTAACAAGCGTATATAGCGTTTATATTATTTGTGGCTTTTTGTGGCTACTGAAAAAAAGCCAAGTGCTACGATTAGAATGTCTACAACCAAGAAAATTTTCCGTTTTTTTTTTTTTGTTTCCATCGCGATTCTATTGAAAAGCACTATAATTCGATCTATGATTTTGTCACACAATAAATAACCTACGCCCTTAAATTCCTCTGAGACACCATGAGCTTGCTTCGCATCTCTGCTCTCTACCTGATCCAATATTACTTGACTTTATTGTAAAAAATATATAAAATGCACATTCTTCGTAAAAAAAGTTCGCAGTGGCTAGGCGGAAAATCGTGTGTGGGACTAATACATTTCTAAGATTAATTTTACTGCTTTATGAATATAAAAAACAAAAGGAATGGTATTCTTTGTAAAGAAAACACTCCAAGCTTTCAAATGAACCCATATATTGGCTGATACCATATAAGGAAGGCTATGTAAATGAAGTATACACATTTTTAAGTGACTTTGGACCCTATCCGGGTCCGACAGAGTTTAACTGTTTTTTTAACTAAAAATAACAAAATTTGTTTTTATTAAATCATAGTCTATAAAAAGAATGAATATGCGAAATATTTGACTTAGCCTAATTAACAGATTAACAAAAATTAACAAAACGAAAGGAAAAGACTGAGACATATGCTGCTGAGTTTGGTTCATAGGCTATTTGTGTGGCGCGGCATCTACGAAAGTCCACAGAAAGGAAACCGAGATGACAGAAATTCGACAAAGTAAACCCATTGCAGTTTCGAATGATCTGTATGACCAAAAATTACGGAGTATTTTTTGTTGTTTGTTTCCATTGTTCGATTGTGCTGGCGCCTCACGCACACACATACAACATTACAAACGCTGCAGCCTGTTCATTATCAGAATAAAAAACAGTCAACCAAACATATAGATACACAGGTTAATTTAAATAGTGCGTACTGCGAAGTAGGCCTACAATCCGTGCCGTTCAGCCTGAGCCCGGGCCAAACACACATTTGCTCGTGTGACGAGGATGTTTTTTAAGCGCATTAAGTAAGCCTGGTTTACATAATAAAAAGCCTAATAGTTTAGCATTCAAATTCATCGCAAATATGGACACATTTAATTGAATTAATGCCGAATGAGAGAGGTAGGCTGAGCGAGAAAGCCATTTGCTTTCAGTTTCGCATTGAAATTAGCCACGCCTAATTCTTTATTGCTTGTAGGCCAACTTAATTTTTTTCATTACTTGTTTTGTAACGTGTTATTATATTTATTAGCTCTAAAAGGGAATATTGTATGACGACTCATACGTGTTATGATTCATAATAAATCTTTAGATTATATCTTCGAATTAACTGTAGAAGAATCAATATTACAATTATTTGATCAGTCCGTCCACCGAGCAGACAATATAAACATTTATCAATTCAAGGAAAGATTATTTACCGTACCTTTACTGGCTCCCGAAACAATAACTGTCCTTCCTTTGTACAGTGCTAGCCGTACTTCTGTAGCCCATGTGCAAAGTCAACCTATTCATTGACTTGGAACTGTGAGCAGTAAACAGAGACAATTTGTTGTGAATATAAGGGATTTAATAAATTAAACTATATCTAACATATAACTAACTTAAACATATATACACAGAATGAAACAAAGTAAGGAAAAGATGGAGAATAGAAAAGAATGGCAGTATTTAACATCACTTAACCACAACCTCTGAAAATCATCAAAGAATCCAAAAATAACCTTAAAAAGGGGCTGAAACTTAAACAAGCACCTAAATAATTTTAAGCGGTTACTTTCATTGGTTTCGATTGCTGAAGAAGAGTCCAGATGCGGTAGATAACGGAGGTCTTTTGTTGAACATGATTTTCGTTGGGGTTCTGTTTCTTCTTAGCACGAAGTCCCAGGGGGGGGGCGGGGGCTAACCGTTACTGTGAAGTACAACTTCCGGAAAATAAAACGCAAGAGTAAGTCGAAGGTCTGAAAGGTGTTGTCTCAAACGAAGAAGTTGTTTTTTGAGCGCAGTTATTTTGGGCTGATCGTTTTTGAGAGTTCCTATTCTGTGTGTAGTAGCCAATGAGAGGCATGGATTTTGAGCGGGAGAATCTTTCTTTGTCTCTTGTTTATGGCTCATTTGTATGTTTTATGGCAGGTCTGGAATTTCCGTAGTTTTAACCCAAAATATTGTGCGAGTCATATGATGCGTTTCACAATAACATACTGTACGTCATTGTCCGAGAAGTGAAGAACGGGTGACATTGATACCAATAAACAATAATCTGGAATAGATTAAACGAAAGATACACACATACACCTGAATATAAGTTTTTTATGGCTTTAACTAATACAAATAACGAGTTGTAACTCATCTAGTCTAACAAGGGAATGTACACAACACATGCATATACCAGATACCATTATAACTGATTAATTATAGGCTAAAATAAAGAAATGTCTTTATGTGAGTGTGTGTGTTAGTTTGGGTGTGTGTGTTCGTTTGGCCATTCACAGCTCTATGTGGAATGTTTTTGAACTCAGATTCCAGGATTACCGTGGGGGCTGGTTCTAATCTTCTTTGATGGCGAAGAACCATTTGGCAATTTACATCCCCTATACGAGTAACATCTCTGACCAGAACGGTAATTTATATGCAAATGTCAAAAGGCTAAAAAGGGTCTCTTAAGCCATAAAACCCAAAGCTCATGCATGATCTTTTGTTTTCCCCTACGCATACCTACATCCCCCCATTTTGCTGACGAAGTCACCTGTACCACTTCGTCATACAACAGTTTTCATGATGGTCGGACAGTAGGTGGATTATGATGACCGGGTAGCAGGTGGATCATAATAGCTAGATGGCAGGTGGATCAGGCTTGACAGATGGCAGGTGGATCAGGATTGACAGATGGCAGGTGGATCAGGATTGTAAGATGGCAGGTGGATCCTAATTTTCCCCAGCCTTTGGATCCTCAGCTTGGGTGTTAACCTTGGTCAGGTTCAGCATTGTCTCCGCCTGGGTCCCTCTCTTCCGGTGGGTCCATTTGTAGGTTTGAGGAAGGGCAGCTGTGCACCTGTTCGTGGACCTTTGCACCCCGTTGACTCTGTGAACCAAAAAAAGCAAGGCCGAGGGTTAGGGTGTGCCCGATTGCTGTGGCAAGGCAAAGTGCTGTGTTGGCAGAGGTCCAGGATCGAGCGACGGGATAGGTGTTCTGGACAGGCATCCGAGACAGTTCTTGGAGGGCTGTGTCGATTGGGGTGGTGTCAATCATCTGGGACCCCCCTTTCGCAATGCTCAGTTCCAATTCAGGTTCCATGGTGAGATTGTGGTCCCTGAAGAAGGCTGGCATTTCTACCTTGGATTGGTACTCTTCACTTGGAAGGTTGTACAGCGCCAGGTCACCGAGGTGGAGTATGGCACCTTTGGGCACTTGAATCCACATACTCTGGTTGGGCAGGCTGACACGGGTGGCATTGTCGTGCTGGTCATAGGTCAGTGTGGTGGTACGGGTGGGCGTGTTGACGAGCCACCGAGTTGCCACAATCTCTGCTTGTGTTTCTGTGACTTGTGAGCGAGACTTGGCCTCAGCGGGGCAGTGTGTCTCTCTTTGCATGGGTTGTAACCTGCAGATTCCTTCAGTGTTGTCTCGAAGGAAGGGGTTGCTGGGGCAGAGATAATGAATGTCTTGGGTCAGGGTACACATGCGCAGGTTTGGGGCCAAGTATCACTGTGGGTTNCAGTTAAAGCTTTCTGGAGTCTCTCTACTTCCTCCTGCAGCTCTGGGTCCTTTTCATCCGTCGTCCTGTGCTGGTGCTGAGTCTCCGACATTAGCTGGTCCAGTTGACTTTGAGCAAGAACCAGGTTTCTCTGAGCCTCCTCAGCCTGGAGCCTCAGCGCTGCTGCTTCCTGTTCCATGCGGGAGGTGTTTGTTTCTCCCAGCTTTGCCTGAGCGAGGAGGTTGTTGGCGAGGGGCCCGATGATCTTGGTGAGTTCTTTGTGGCTGTAGTCCTGTGTTGGATCGTGTGACATCAGGGCGCTCAGGATGTCGTCGAGCTGTTCCCGGCTCAGGTGCTGCAGGCCGCCGGCTGCTTCAGACAGGTGTGTAACGGTTATGGCACTCAGCCAGGACTCTAGTCGATCCCAGTGGGCATAGGGCTGAGATGATCAGCAGAATTGCTGGCTCAATGGTGAGAGAGAGAGGTGAGAGAGAGAGAGATGAGCGAGAGGGAGAGAGGGACAGCAAGAAAAGGCCAATGCAAGTATTTACGGCGTTAACAGGTTGCGATTATAGTAATTATATGTTCTATGCACGGTCTGCTTGAGGAAAACAAACAGTTTTAGGCCAGTGTGAGCGTAGACCAGACACCTGTTATCTCGGTCGCAAACGGCGAGGTGTGTCTAATTGTTGTGGGGAGCGGCACCGGAACGGATCTAACTCAGATTGTTCACAGCGTGATTGTCTAAAGACTTTGGCAGCTTGGGTCGTCAATCTATTACTCAGCTGTCTTTGATGATTTCTCAAAGGTTCGGTCTCTAGGCAAACAAAACAGAACAAAATTAAAACAAACAAACCAACAAATCAAAACACAGGGAGAGATAGAGGAGAGAGCAGATTTAAGCATTTTACTGCTGTTAGGGGTTATGACAACTGGATGGGTTAGTATTCTATAGCTAGTAAGTGCTGGTTTGAGGTTTTTTTTTTTTTTTTTTTCATTCAGTTTGGATCTCGTGGCACACTGTGACCGCCGTGGAGGCAACTGTCACGTCACCAACTAAGCACTAGAGGGAGTGTTACCTGTAGGAGAACAAAAATGGCTAGAATACAGAAATTTACTTAAATTTAGAATTCAAACACTGTTTAAACTAAATGTAAATAAGTGAGTGGTAAAGTGAGAGAGAGGGAGAGAGAACTGCTGGTTAAAAAAACAAAAAAAAAAAAAATATATATATATATATATATAATAAAAAAAAAATATATATATATATATATATAATATTTTTTTTTTTTTTTTTAAAAAAAAAAAAAAAAAAAAATAAAAATAAAATATAAAAATAATAAAATAAAATAAAGGAACAAAATAAAACAAAATAAACAAAATTATAAAAGCAATAAAAGATAATAAAGTAAAACAAAAATAATACTGAATATGAAAAACTAATACAAAAACAAGAAATAAAAATAAATGAGTAAATCAAATTAAAAATGAAAGGCAGGTACATAGAATGACCAATGGGAAATTAAAAATCAAACAAATTAGAGTAACCAAGTCGACCTAGCAGAGAAATGCCCACAAGGGGGAGTCGGTGCGCTGAAAAACAGGAAGGCAGAAAGAGTTCACGAAATGTTAAGATACTTAAACAGCCTGCCCTCTAGCGTTAGTTTAAGGTACTGTGCCTTAACTCTAACCGTGCTTGAACTGAAAACGTTTAGAGACTATTCTCCTTTTCAAACGGAGTTTTACTGCAGTTATCACAAGAACACAGAGTCCAATCCCAACAGAATCTATCATCTGTGCACTTAACTGCACAATGTGTGTGAAGCAGGATTTCTTCGCTGCCAGGTACACAAATAAAAATATGAACAACAGGGTTTCTTCGCTGTTGTTATACAAATTTCACTTGATCAATGTTTTTAAAACTCCCATTTACATTTCAATCAGTCTACTGGCTCGCAGTGTTTTTATGATCAAATCTGCATTAGGTGACACATTAGGTAGCTACTCTAACGGTTAACCCTAAGGGAGTTAGATCGTCTAGTTAAATGACATTGGAACTTCGCAATGACTTTAATCTAGCGATACTATCAAAATAAGGCCTTTAAAAGATGATAAGAGGAGCATCGCTCAAATCTATCTTTATCACAAAGCAGGAACATTTCTTCGTTCCAACCAGCGATTTTGATAATATTAAAAATGTACTGCAAAGAGATTTCTTCGTCTTTAGAGAACAATTTTAATATTATAAACTGCAGTTTACTTTAATATTTCACAGTGACTAAATGTTAGACAGATAGAGGCTGTTAAAATACAGTACTGGAGGTGGCTTTTAACCATCCAATCCAAAAGAGTGAGTTCGCGCTGCGACTCGCCCTCTCACTCTGCGCGCATAATATACAAACACAAATAAATTGATACTGTTTTGCTCACAAACCAAGTTTGAATATACCCTGCATTCGTCCACCAAAACTGTAATGTTTTTATTATTATTATTAGCTCTAAAAAGGGGAATATTTATGACGAACTATAACTGGTTATGATTCATAATAAATATTAGATTATATCTTCGAATTAACTGTAGCAGAATCAATATTACAATTATTTGATCTGTCCGTCCACCGAGCAGACAATATAATCATTTATCAATTCAAGGAATATTTATTTTCTGGCCACGGAACAATAAACTATACTTCTTTGTGCAGTGCTAGCAGTAATCCAGCAAAATGTAGCAAGGGTTCACACATTCATTGACTTCAAACTGTGAGCAGTAAACAGAGACAATTCGTTGTGAATATAAGGGATTTAATAAATGAAACTATATCTAACATATAACTAACTAAAACATATACACAGAATGAAACAAAGTAAGGAAAAGATAGAGAATAGAAAAGAATGGCAGTATTTCACATCAATTAACCACAACCCTGAAAATCATCAAAGAATCCAATAAACGCCTTAAAAGGGACTGAGATTTAAACACGCATCTTAATAATTTCAAGCGGTTACTTGCATTGATTTCGATCGCTGAAGAAGAATCCTGATGCGGTAGACACCGGAGATCTTTTGATGAGTTCGTGAGGAGTCAACTGGAAGTTTTTACTTCTGGTTCTTCTGAAGAAGAAGTCCACAGCGACTAACGTTACTTGAAAGTAAAAACTGCCGGAAAATAAAACTCAGGAGGAAGGTCTTGAGATTCCTGAAAGGTGTTGTCTCAAACGAAGAAGAAGTTTTTTGAGCAAAGTTATTTTGGGCTAATCGTTTTTTGAGAGTTCCTATTCTGTGTGTACTAGCCAATGAGAGACATGGATTTTGAGCGGGAGAAACTTTCTTTGTCTCTGTTTATGGCTCATTTGCATGTTTATGGCAGGTCTGGAATTTCTGTAGTTTTAACCCAAAATATAGTACAAGTCATATGATGCGTTTCACAATCACATACTGTACGTCATTGTCCGAGAAATGAAGAAAGGGTGACATTGATACCAAGAAACAATAAACTGGAATAGATTAAACCAAAGATACAAACATACACCTGAATATAAGTGTTTTATAGCTTTAACTAATACAAATAACGAGTGGTAACTCATCTAGTCTAACAAGGGAATGTCCACACCACATGCATATACCAGATACACTTATAACTGATTAATTATAGTCTAAAAATAAAGAAATGTCTTTATGTGTGAGTGTGTGTTAGTTTGGGTGTGTGTGTTCGTTTGGCCATTCACAGCTCTTTGTGGAATGTTTTTGAACTCAGATTCCAGGTTTCTCGTGGGGGCTGGTTCTAATCTTCTTTGATGGCGAAGAACCATTTGGCAATTTACATCCCCTATACGAGTAACATCTCTGACCAGAACTGTAAGTTATATGCAAATGTCAAAAGGCTAAAAGAGGTCTTTTAAGCCATAAACAGTCCAACACTCCAGCATGATCCTACGCAGACGCTACATTTCTTCTGAAACTGTTCTAGCTAGGTATTGTGTTAGGTTTCGTATATTTATAACATTTCGCTTTATTTACCAGTGTTATTTATGAATGTAATAATGCGGTTTGTGCTTATCTGTGTTTAACCTAAACTAGGCTACAACGTAACATTAATGTAGACTTATACCGGTATCTAAATATGATTTTATGCTATATAGACCTACCACATTACCCTCCACTGGATGTAGGATGAGCAGCAATAAACTACATTTTGGCATTTTGTAATACTTATGTGGATATTTTGGTGAAAGTAACTCAAATGTAACTCAAAAGTAGTGTAACGCATTACAATTCAGAGACAGTAATATTGTAATGTAACTAATTACTTTCAAAAGACAGTAACTAGTAATATATAATGTATTACATTTTGGAAGTAACTTGCCCAACACTGCACACCAATGAATGATAATGTGAACAATGATCAGTCATGATTGTGTGTGATGCACCTTTTGTGAATTCAAAATTCAATAGCAAATCTATAAAAACGAGTCAGATAGAGAACTTGTTCTTAATTTTAGCCTTTAGATACAAATGTTTTTAATTTAGTTTATCAGCGAGTCTTCTGCAGGAAACGCCATTTATTCAATTAGATAAAGACTGTCTGATAAAGACATTTTCTTCTTAGGAAAAAATAAGATGTCCTTAAGAACGTATTTGAGAATTTTGCAAGAATTGCACTTAGGAACATTCTTACAAACTTCTTGGAAATTATCTTAAGAAATGTATTAACTTATTTCTTAAGAAGGTGTTCGTGAATCTGACTGCTGTTCTCCGGAGTGACAAATTGTGATTCTCTGTTTGCCAGTCTAATGGCCAAGTCTGGGTTTGGCAGATGCCAGAACATCACCTGTCTGACTTGGGCTAGATTTCTCACTTCCAGTGAAGGGAAATCATAATGCTTCACCATACCAAGACATTTTGGACAACGCTATGCTTCCAAATTGTGGGAACAATTTGGGGAAGGCCCTTTTCTATTTCAACATGACTGTGCCTCAATGCACAAAGCAAGGTCCATAAAGACATGGTTGGATGAGTTTGGTGTGGAAGACGTTGACTGGCCTGCAGAGAGCCCTGACCTCATCAAACACCTTTGGGAAGATCTGGAAAAGAGATTGCGAGCTCAACCTTCTCGTTCAACATCAATGCCTGACATCACAAATGCTCTATTGGATGAATGGGCAAAAATTCCGATAAAAAACACTCAAAATCTTGTGGAAATCCTTCCCAGAAGAGTGGAAGCTGTTATAGCTGCAAAATACTTATTTGCTTCTTCTTATTGTTCGTAAATAATTTTAGTAAGTTCACTTAAGTTACAAAAGAGCAACCTCTGAGCAATAAAACATTCCTCTATGGGGGCTGTTTTACTAAAAATCAGCATCATATAATTTTTTGAAGCTTTAGTACTGCAGTGTAGCTCTTGATTCATTCCTCGGAGGATTTGATCAGTTTGTTTCAGACAAGATACCCAGGGCTATAAATTCTCAGCAGGTAACAGCAGGTAAAACTCGCGCCCTCAAATCTCTCAGAGCTGCAAACACGCAAAACTTTGAATAATCCGTTTCATCAGTTTCTTCCTCGAGGGAAGTTTTTTTTCCAGATGGCAAACCAACCACAACAACTTTTTGCTATTGCTGCGGCACTGTCTGCCAAAGTCTTACCTGCAGAATGTTCTGGAAGCCTTTGTCGTGAATGGGAATGGGTGTTCCCAAGACTCAAAGCTAGGGAATTATCACCAAGAAAGTAAACAAAACATAAACATCTAAATCGTACAAACAAAGCAACTACCCTAAAAGGAATCCAAACACCTTCCTAATTGTGTTCCCATTTTTAGGATTTTGAAACATTAGAAAAATGACATACATATATATAAAAGTCAGTGGCAGTGACATACATTTTGTGTTTTGCAAAGTTTGCTGCTTAAACTGCTGTGGTGTTCATTCACATTGTTTCTAGATTGTGTAGAGTGATCAAATGCATTTTAATAATTGCTAAAAGCTTCACTGGCCAAAAAAATTTACTTTTCACAAAAAAAACTAAACAAATTTCACTGTTTTTTGATCCCGACACAAAATGACAAGCTAGCATTAATTGACTAATCATTTCAGCAGCACATGTGGAAGTGTGAATCAGTACTAGTAAGGTAATATCACTATCATACTAATTAGATTGTAAGAGCAGACTGATTGCTATAAAAGGAGGGAAGAAGTGCTTCCAATCATTGTGTTCTTGTTAGCAATGGTTTCCTCCAAAGAAACGCGTGCAGCCATCATCGATTTGCATCAAAATGGCCTCACATGCAAGGAAATTGCTACAAAGAATATTGTAGCTGAAAAAACCATTTACCGGATCATCAAGAACTTCAAGGAGAGAGGCTCGACTGCAGTGAAGAAGTCTTCAGGACGTCCCAGAGTGTCCAGCAAGCGCCAGGACCATCTCCTCCTGAGGAGTCATCTATGAAATATTGTCACCATCAGTGCAGAGCTTACTCAGGAATGGCAACAGGTTAGTGTGAGAGCATCTGCACACACAGTGAGCCGAAGACTTTTGGACAATGGCCTGGTGTCAAGAAGGGCAGCAAAGAAGCCACTTCTCTCAAAGAAAAACATCAAGGACAGACTGAAATTCTGCAATAAGTACAAGGATTGGACAGCAGAAGACTGGTGCAAAGTTATTTTCTCTGATGAAGCTCCCTTCCGACTGTTTGGGACATCTGGAAAATCGATTGTTCGGAGAAGAAAAGGTGAAAAGGTGAACGTGAAAAGGTGAGTCCTGTGTTGTGCCAACAATGAAGCATCCCGAGACCATCCATGTGTGGGGTTGCTTTTCAACCAAGGGAGTGGGCTCTCTCATAATTCTGCCCAAAAACACTGCCATGTATAAAGAATGGTATCAAAACGTCCTGCAAGAGCGACTTCTTCCAACGATCCACGAGCAAATGTTGTAGTATATATATATATATATATGAAGAGTTTGGTTCCAAAATGCTATAAATCCATTTTGAGTAATTTGAGTAAAAATTTTGTGTTTTCTTAACAAGAAAGTGTCAAGATGAAAACCACTATTTTCTGTTTCAAACATTCACATAGCATCTTTAGGTTATAATAAAATAAAAAATTCAAATCCAGATTTTGATATAAAAAAAAAGATTTATTATAAAATTTATTTTTTTCCCCAAAATGCAATAAATCCATGACACATTTTCTTTAGTTTTTTTTTTTTTTTTTTCAAAATGCAATAAATCCATTGAATCAATATAAATGTTATTTTTCATATTGAAACTGTTGGAAATTCACAACAAAGTAAGTTGATCCACATACAGTATGACAGCCTCTGAACTTGGTCAATAATCTTATATACAGGCACTGGACTAAAAAATACATTAAATCAGTCATCGCTCCAAAAAGAATTCAACTGGTCATCTTGTTAATGCTATAAATTAATTACAGCAATAAAAGAAAATTTCATCATGAACAAGAACATGAAAAACAATATCACATTAGACCACAGAAATTCCAAAATAACATTTCCCTTACATTCAACCTTCAAAAGTGCATTCATCTTTGCCATGCTACATTCATTTAGTTGACTAGTGCTATACGCTGTATTAACAAAAACATAAATGGCATTAATAAAAACACTCACACTGACAAGCTATGCAATATTGCATTCATAATCGAATGCGACTCATCTGCAATTATGAACGCAATATAGCATAGCTTGTCAGTGATCTATGGCTCTGTGTATCCATCTGAAAGCACATGATGGATATTTACTATGAATCACAGAACCGGGTTTACTGACGAGATGCGCATGACAATCACATGCGATTCATCGTGCAGCCCTAAGTTTGTTTGTTAAAACAAGCAGCCCTAAGTTTGTTGTTTAAAAGCGCCACCATTACTGTCTAGAGTGCGTGGAATGGTGCGCTGTGATTGGTTGAGCGGATATATCGCATTCTGCAGAGAAGGGAGACTGGCATTTGTTTTGCAGTTTGGAAAGAAAAGGAGAAAACATGACAGAATAACTCCGCGGATATCATTTTGCGTAAAATAAAAAATGGACTTTCCAATACCGACCAGATACAATACTGTTTTTGGCGGAAACTCATTTTTTTTTTTAAATGGCGTTTATCGCGTTTTGGAAGCAAACTCTTCGTATATATATTTTGCAACAATGCCACAGAAGAACCTTGCATTGAACAGTTATTAAAATAACCGTTTTTCTTATTGTGAAGAACATTTTAATAATCTAAAGAACCTTTTGTGCAATGAAAATGTTCCATGAATGTTGAAGGTTCTTCATGGAACCATAGACGGCTGTTGGTTCCTGAAAGGGAATGTTGGTTCCCTTTCAGGAACTCGAGCTGTGTCAAAACGTTATGGGAATGCCTTCAGCGTGACCACGCTCTGAATCATGTGTGCGGTGGATACAGTGGCAGCTTTCTGTCATTCAGCAAGCGCTCTGTGTGTGTCAGTCTTATTTATTGTTGTCTGTCCCAGTTGCACAAGCATATTATGTCTAATGCTTCTCAGAAGACAAAGCTTAAGGGTCGAGAGCAAGCAGCATTTTAGACTGTGTGTTCCTCCCTGCCCACGTTATATTACGGGTGAGGATACACACAGTTTATGTGTTGTTTGTGTGAGAGCGGAGCTCGCACAGTCAGCACTCGAGGGGGCTGATTGTGCTTCTGCCTGCTGCAAACGCTCCGCTCCTGGGTTCTGTCACTTCGGTCTAGTTTAATCATGGTTTTGTGACAGAGCCCTGACACTCCCATCATGTCGTGTTTTTATGTGAGCGCGCGGCTTCGAGTGTGCTCGAGCCATGCACTCTCTTGTCTGCGTGCCTTGTTTCATGTTGGAGCGGGGTGTTCGGATCCCGGCACTCATGTCTTGTTCACATTCAGTTTCGGTTTGGTGTCGGGGTTCGGACACTCGCGCTCCATGTTCTGTCTTGTTGTGGGAGCATCGGTATCTTTGCCGGAAGCCGTGCTGCCCTATTCTGGGACTCGTGTGTTGTGTCTCTAGTTGTCTTGTGTTGTTGCACACAGCTCGTGTTTTCAGCTGCGTGCTTTCATGTCATGTTACGTCTTGTGCTGTGTAGCACACAGCTTGTGTTTTTTCATTGGCTGTGTGCTTTCATGTTGTCATGTCTTGTGTGAACATGCGGCTTATGAGTATTCTCATTAGCTGCGTGTTCGTGTCTTGTTTTATTCAAGCACATGGCTTGTGATTGTTTCCTGTGTGCCATGTGCTCATGTCAATTGTCTTGACCCAACCCATCTTGTTACCTGATTATTGGTTAAATTGCCCCACCTGTGTTTCCCTCGTTACCCTCCTCATTTGCTTCCTATTTATTCTCCTTGTGTTTGCAGTTCTGTGCCAGTTCATCATCGAACATTGCATGTATCCTGTCGTGTCCTGTCTGCCTTGTCCTGTCCAGCCTTGCCAAGCCTGGTTGCCAGCCTGTTTTCCCCTACGGGGTAGTTTTGGTTGTTTGGTTTTATTTTTGCCAATAAAAGCCCATTCTCCTGCATCAGTAAGTCCTCGCCTCATCCCTCCATCCCCAACACTTGACAGAGTGTGTCTGTGCTTGTGATCTTGTGGTTCCAGTCCCGCTGCGGCTGAGGCACGGCGGCGATTGAGATCGCGGGGATCACACATGATCTAGCGAACGGGTTGGAGTTGGGCTCGCCCTTTCTCCGCCTGCACTCCCTAGATCTTCCCCCTTTGAGTGAGAGCTCGCTGTTGCAGCTATCTTTCTCCGAGGAGATTGATATTGTTTGCATATGAGCAGACAGCTTTTGGATCGCTCGTTCTCCCTGCCCTCGCTAAATAAGGGGTGGGTATGCACGCAATTTATGTGTAGTCTGTTTTGGAGCAGAGCACGCACATGCAGCTCTCGAGGGGTCTGGCTGTGTTCTTTCTGTAAATGTCCCTAAAAAAGAAAAAGGGAACATTACATGTTTAGCTCTGCTCCCTCTGACGTTTCTTCACGAGAGAAGAAAGTCTTATGTATGTAGAACCGACAATGCATGCATTACGGTCATTCACAGTTCTTTATATTCAATCTTATCATATTAGACCATGTTTACTTGTCTGGTGTTTGGCTGCATTTAATTCTGAGGAATTTAATGATGTATAATCACCTGGCTTTGAGAAGTTCCCTCAGTGCCCTCAGGAGATCGGTCTGTCAACCCTGCCACCTCCGGTGCTTCAGGGCACAGCGCGTCTCCCCAGAGAGTGAACTCCATGTGCTGCCCAGAAACATAGCGGTTATGGGGGGCGGTATGTACGCGAAGGAGGTCTCCAGAGCAGCTGGATCGGCCGTCTCCTGCTGGTCCTCCGCTTCAGGGCACCGAGCTGGCCGCTCTAAGTACACCAGAGGCCAGTCTCGAGAGACTGGTTCCCTTAGTACAGGGGTGGCGAACTCCGGTCCTGGAGAGCCGCAGCCCTGCAGAGTTCAGCTCCAACCCTAATTAAAACTGACCTGCCTATAGCTTCCTAGTAACCCTTCAGACCTTGATTAGCTTGTTCAGGTGTGTTTGATTAGGGTTGAAGCAAAACTCTGCAGGGCTGCGGCTCTCCAGGACCAACGTTTGCCACCCCTGCCTTAGTAGGTCACCTGGTGGTGTGGGAGCCCCTGCCAAATGTGTCTCATTGGGTCCTGCACACTGTAGAGGCTCTTGGTTCTATCAGTTAGGTATTCCTAGGAGAAGACAGGTATGAAGGTGCACCTGGACTCAGGACTTCTGAGAGCAGGCCCCTCTGGGGATGAGCGGTGTACACCTCATCATACGGTGCCTGTTTCTCCTCAGTACCCTCAGGAGATCGATCTGCCAACCCTGCCACCCACGGTGCTTCAGGGCAAAGCAGTCTCCGGCGAGCGCTTCTTTCAGTCTCCGCCCGGAAACGTAGCGGTACTGAGAGACTAGCTACCTCTTCGGAGGTCTCTCGAGTAGCTAGTTCGGCCGTCCCCTGCCGGTCCGCCACTTCAGGGCACCGAGCTAGCTGCTCTGATTACACAAGAGGTCAGTTTCGAGAGACTGATTCCCTTAGCAAACTATTTGGCAGCGTGGAAACTTCTGCCAAATGTGTCTCAGTGGGTCCTGCACACTGTAGAGAGAGGCTACAGAATTCAATCTGGTTCTCCTCTGCCTCGTTTCAACGGGATCGTTTCCACTGTAGTGGGTCCCGAGCAGGCTCTGGTAATGGAAAAATAAGTAGATACTCTCTTGAGGAAGGAGGCCATCGAGGTGGTCCCTCCTCTCGACAGAGAGTCCAGGTTCTACAGCTGGTAGTTCATCGTTCCGAAGAAGGATGGAGGGTTGCGTCCCATTTTCGATCTGCGTCAATTAAACTGCTCAGTCGTGTGACTGAAGTTCAGGATGCTTACAATCAAGCAAGTTGTGTCTCAGATCAAGGACTGGTTTGTCAAGCTCGATCTAAAAGACGCATACTTCCATATCTCCATCCTCAACACAGGAAGTTCCTGAGGTTTGCTTTTTGGGGACAAAGCTTACCAGTATCGGGTTCTTCCCTTCGACCTTGTACTCTCACCCCGCTCTTTCACGAAGTTTGTGGATGTCTGCGACTCCAGGGCATCCGCATACTCAACTACATCGACGATTGGTTGATGTTAGCTCAATCAGAGCAGATGGCGGTTCAGCATAGAGATGTCGTTTCTTGCTCACATGAAAGAGCTGGAGTTAAGACTAAACGCCAAGAAAAGTGTGCTTTCTCCACTAGAGAGAACCACTTATCCCTGCGAGTACTTACTTCATTTCCCAGAAGCTGCCACTGTATCCACCGCATGTGCTTTTAAGCGTCCTGGTCACTATGTCACCCCGCCCGTGATGTCTCGCCCATCCATTGGACTGATTACACACGTGACTCAGAGCGTGGTCACGCTGAAGGCGTTCCCATAGCATTTCGAAGCAGCGTCTCGTTCCCTCGGGGAACCGTGGTTACATGCGTAACCTAGAGACGTTCGCCCTTGCATGTGAGCAGTCCAGATTTCAAAACCCAATCTTGTATTTTAATATTTAACACATAATCACACACTTTTCATGCTTTGCATGTCCACAATCATAACAATAACAGGGAGACTAGAAATAAAATGGAGAAACAAGCAAGAGAGACATCGCTGAACATGACAAATTATACATTTCTTATGCATCTCCTGCGTGATTGGCTGTCTGCACCCGCAGCTCCACTTGACCTCTACGACCCCCACCTCTGTTGCCACATTCAGAACAGCCTGACCTGACGAATGAAAGAACGAGATGAGGCACATGTCTAAACATCCACACAGTGCTCACTTTGATTCCAGCCTTACCCAGCACTGCAGATCTCCTCCGAGACCTGTCTAATCACAACAGATATCCATCCAGCCATCTTTCCTCTTTCCCCTGCCACATCCTACAGTCAACAGAGCTGAGAAGAGAGAAACCACAGAAGATGATATCAGAGCTTTTATTTGCTGTTTTACTGCTACCAACACCATGTTGACGTCTAAGGAAATTAGAGCAATATACTGTATGAAAGCGTGCCGAATCGCACAGTCTCCTGTTAATAGACGCCTAATAACGCCTTCTCGTGTTTTTCATTTTTAATGCATGCCTTATGAAAGCATCTCTCCAGGGGAACGCGCACGCTCCTACATTTGAATGAACACAGCTCCAATAAATCTTAAGTTTATGCAACAAATAAATGAATAACAGCAAAGGAAATATGAATCCATCTTAACAGCCCCTCTTCAGCGTCAAAAGAAAATATTGCTCAATTTAAATTTAATGACTGGTTCCATCTTTGCTGCCGGAGTGGCTGGGTGCAGCACTGCTGCCGTAATAACAATAATAGACTGTTTTATGGGCTGCCCTTCACACGGGAGAGTCTGGCGTAGACAACACACAACATAACTGCAGGAGCTTAACCAGCGGCCGAGGCTCGGAGACAGGAACGTGACTGAGTGGAGGCTCAGCCTCAGGCTCGTCGGAGATTTCATTGCCCGAGAAGGTAAAAACAAAATTGTACTTATACAGCTAGACAAGTGAGTCAGTAATGAATATTTCTCTTTTCATTTTACAATGTGCAAAGTAAAACATCAGTTTTAAAAAAACGGTACATAAGTGAAATGAACCAAATTCAAAAAGAAAAGCTTATGAAAATATGCAACTTCTGCTCCTTCTCTCAGTAGAGCTTTAGACAAAATGTTAGACTATGTAAGCATTATTACTCATTATTGCATGCAAAACATTAGCCATATAAAGACATAAGGTACAGTAGAGAAAACTAAGACTAACTCCTTGTGATGTAATAAGACTCCAATGACTCCAGTGATGTCTGATTGTTTCAGCTAATTAAGATATTTGATGTTAAATGTACTGTTAATTGAGCAGGACTGTACATACAGCAATGCACAATTTCACAATGAGTGTGATTGACACTGTTAACTAAATTATGATGGTTTTTGGTGCAGGAAATATTATTAATTGCTAAAATGCTACAAAACTGGACATTTTAAAGGACCTTTTCTCAAATAACATTTTGCAGCTTTAAGTTCAGTGAAAGAGTTTGGGTGAAAGTGGGAAGTGATTAAAACTTTTCCTATTGTAACCTCTGTTCTACCTCTGTGCTGCCGGTGTGAAGCTCCAGGTTTCATTCTGACAGCATTTCATTTCCTGTCTGAGCAGTTTGAATTTGATTGACAGAAAGCTCTGGAATCTACCCGGTGCTGTTCTCAGAACTGGACCAACAGAACAGCTAACCTTTCCATCATTCTGCTGTATGGAGAGAGAGTGAGAGAACGATTCTCACATGGAAAGATGACATACTTTTTCTTATCCATACATCCATCTATATATCTAATAACAGGGTTATTAAAACATTTTTGTTAATTGAAATAAGGCTGAAATGTAATTAAAATAATGTGTACATAAACTGTAACACTGCAATATGTACCACCATAGTCATATAATAAATAAATAATAAACAGATAGAAATAGCACAAGAGGAGAGAGTGATAAAGAAAATTAGACCAGATACTGTAAAGAGAAATTAAGAAAAAGATGCCATATCCCCTAGCAAGATCTGCTGCACTGCTTCAATTAGGATGTAATTTTCCTTACCAGCAGTCTGGTGATTTGATTCCATCTCAGCACTTTCATTTTAAAACAAAGACACAGTCTGTCACTTTTACAGCCAATTACATTTGTTATATTGGATATTTATTGCCAATTCGGGATGATATACATCACGTTTACAGCTTTTGCTAATGTTTTGACTTTTAGCTAAGCACAGTTGACCATTAGCGAACTGTTTTCAGAGCCCACGTCAATCTGTCACAGCTGAGTGGTCAATTATCATCCGTCACATCCAGACAACTTTAATTCAAATGGAGAACACAATGGTGGCAGAGCGCAAACATTATTTAATATGAGCGACACACAAGAGGTAGAAAAGTTGTCTGAAATCAATTAAACAAGAAACAGTGCACAGGCAACAGTGTTTATGAGAAATCATCTGTTTTAGCAATTTAATAATTCACCATGTGAAGGTGCACCAGTGGAACACTAGATTTGCTGTTTTGGAACAAGGGAAATGGACTAAAACCACAGCCGTGCTCAGAGAAGTCTGTGTTTTTCTGTGAGCTCGATCCAAAGACACCCACATTGTTGTTGTCTTTCTGTTTGGATGAGTTTGGCTGTCTCTTCTCAGGCGAATAACAACAACACATACTAAAATTTGCACTCAGCGAGTAGAAGATCAGCCCACATACAACAGACTTCAGCTCCTAGAAAGCTGGTGGTTTAAAAAAAAAAGGAAAGTATTTTTTAATGCAAGTCCGTTCACTTGGTGGCCATCTTGGGAATGCCCTTAGCCAGCTAGGCCCTATTTACAGTCAGGCAGGTGTAGCCCAGGGCAAAATTAACAACTACAGATCCAAGAAAATAACAAATAAAACTCTCTTAGTTTATCAAAAAATGTTTTTAATTTCTATGAAGTACAATAATATTAATATTTGAATATAATTAAGACATACTGCGGAAACCCTCAACCAATGAAATAATGGAATTTCACTGCAGATGTAGATCAACCAATTAGCTTGATTCAGTGATGGTAACTCCGCCCACCAGTTAGACGGAGATGAAGACGATTTGGTTGAACTTGAGAGAAGATGAGGTTCTGCAGAAAAACCTAGAAAAAATAAGAATATTAGAGAAAGTATCAGTTGAAACAAGACTTAAAGGTGGGGTAAGCAATTTGGTAGCCAATGGTAGCCAATGTTGACATTTGAAATCACCAAAACAAACATGCCTCTACCCCAAAAGGGTCTTGCCCCCTATTTTGATAGCTCCGCCCCACATATACGTACGCAACCCAGGCAACGATTAGCTCTGTGAAACAAAGCAAAACCAATGTTACACCGTGTCTACACCGGACGCGAGTGGCGTGGCGCGACAAAATACTATAGAACTCATTATAATCAGTGATGCTGGTCTACCCATAGATATATATACATATACTATGGTTCTACACTGGATGCGGCATGGCAAGACACGACAAATCCCCGACAGAAAACAGCTGCTGCGTTCCATTTATGACGCATTGACACAAATTTCAAATGATTTTCAAAGGTCGCTTTGTCACTTCCCGCCTAGCGTCCAGTGTACAAGATGGACTTTAGCTGTTGTAGACACGGTGTTACTCACCTGTCGAGATGAAACAAAGCAACCTCGGCGTCCGATCGCAGGCCTTCCGCTCCTGGAGTTCTCTCCAGCGCTGGAAAGCTGATCCGTGGGCATTTACACCCAAAAAAAAAATGGGTCTGTAGCTAATCAACTCATGGGAAATGTGAATAATTAACCATAACTAGTTATAATTAAATATTCCTATTTTAGATCCACTGTAGATATTTAGCTGAACACTCAGGGTCAACCGTCTTGTCAATACTAAGAACGTTAATTTCCTGGTTAAAAGAAATAACTTTCTTACTGTACAATTCTATAAGTTTGTAACGTAAATCTGCATGATTATTGACTCCGGTCATGAGTAAACAATGAACACGTCAAGTATGATACAAGTAAGGTTTTATTAACTAAACACTTAAACTAGTCCAACATACAACATAAACACATTAAGCCGGTCTAACATACACATACACACACACACACCCTCATACAGTTGGTATAGGAAAGGGTTAAAACTTAACTCAGTACAGAAAGAGACATAAGGAATGACATTTATGGAACCATTTGGCATATTCAGCAGATCTAAAACCTGAGGGAAAACGTCAGATTCTGAGTTCAAACACACCTTTAAAAAGGTGTAACTGATACTTAATGCATCAATTAAACCGACTAAGTTTGATACTTGCGTATGTATGAAAAAGATTCCTGATGCAATCTTAAAGCCCAAGATCTTGCTGAAGTTGGTTGATGAGAAAGAGCTAGTTTGAGTCAGAGTCACTTGATGAATGAAAAGGACTAGGACGGAGCCTGGCACGAGCTTTGGTATCTTGGAGCGTTTCTCACATCTTCATCTTGCATCTCACTGAACCACCGACTGGGCGGGTCACATGAAGTGTGGCGTTTAAAGCCTGCAGAGATTCACGCCTCTTAAGATGGGTTCGTCCAATGAGGAAGGATGAAATCCCAAGCGGGAGGTTGGAAATACTGGGATTTTTATGACTCTTTGTCTGTAAACATGGTATTTTGCATATGTAATTCACTGGAGTGTTGAGGCACAAATTAGTACCGAATCTTAGAACATCATATGTTGAATAGGTATCAGCATATAATATACACGCTTGTTTCGGTCATAAGAAGGCGAATTCATATATACTAAACACGGTATATGTAAGGTTTTATGAATGAGTGGTTTATCGTAAGCATGATTAAAAATAGTCTATAATACAACAGATAAAATACAACACAGCAATAATATACACAAAGGCCTGAAGAAAATGGGTGTTCATTCAAATAAGGTTTTCCTATGAATTAATTAGAGAAAAGTCAATTTCTACTGTGAATTTGTGCCTCTTGCTTCTGGAAAATGCAGCTGAGAGTCTCTGCTCACATTCCACAAGGTTGTAAATGTATCGGGTTACCATGAAACCAGGTTCTTGTTCGGCGTCCTGGGGTGTTACAAAATATTTGTGAAATCTAGCTAACAAAATAAATATTGTGTGTTTGATTGGTCCAGACGCTACAAATTCCCCCCTTTCGAACGTTGTTGTCCATATAATAGACAACAACGAGCGATGTCAAAGTTGCAGAACAATCGAACACACACCTGGCTCTCACGGCTGGGAGCCAGTGGTGGCTTTGTGGCTGTTGGTGCCGTGATGGATGCTGCCAGGTGGTGTGCTGTGGTGATGCAGGCTGTAGCAAGGTGTGGGTCCTCGCGCTTATGCAGCAGGTGTCGAGGCTGTATCACCTGTCATCCTGAAGTGAGTTAGTCCAGGTAGGATGTTTTTGTTGATGTTGTTAGCCAGTAGGCTATCTGCGGTACCCATGATGTGGGACAGCTGGGTTAGACTCTCACTGGTGAGAGAGCAGGTGGTTCCAGGGATTGCAGGTAAATGTTATGGAGATTTTGTAGCGTGCAGAGAGATTCAGACTGACCTAGTGATGATGGCAAGAGAGCAGCAGGTGGTTGTTAGCCCTCTGCTTTGCTCAACGTCACTAGAAATTCGATGTTTGCTGTGTCACTTGGCTCTTGTGGCGGCACCAACTTGAGCTTGCCTGAGTTGTGTTGGTAGAGCTTTCGCTGTGGGGCATGTGGGCCCGTTGCTCAATCCTACGTTGTCTGGCTGCTTCTGGGGGTGGCGACCGGTTTCAAGGGATGCTCCTCCCTTCGAGGGGCCTGATGCTGTGTTGCAGCAAGCAAGGAGTCAGAGGTTTGTCCTTCTCAATACTTCTTAGTTGAGTTTTGTTCAAGGATCTCTTTTGCGAGTGTCAGCAGCTCCTATAACCCAGAAGTAGGCGTGCCCAGCTGTCCTTGTGTAACCTCCGTTCGGCACCTGTGTGAAGGGTGTGGTGGACTGCTGTTGGACATACCGTGGTGTTTGCAGGATGAGGACGCCTTTTCCCATTGGTTGGTCTGGAACCTGGGTCTGTTTCCATGGTGATGGCTCTGTCCTCTTCTTTCTAGGGGCTTTCTGTAGAAGGGTTTTTTGCATTGTGGCAATGCTGGGTGCCCGCTTTGGATTCTGAGTTGTGAAGTTCAGACTCAGTGGGGTTGGACAAACACCTTTAGTGGAGGCCTTGTGTTTGTTAAAGGCCTTCTGTGTCAGGTTACACAGCTGTTGATTATGCATTGTGCGGCAGGCCCTAATGCCTAGATGACTTCTTGCAGCTGGTGTCCTCCGCCATCCCAGGGTAATCGTGAGCTTTGGAGTAAGTTTGTCAAAGTCTGTGGTAGTAAGCATGGGGAGTTTCACGCCGGCCCTGCTTGGTGTCTGGGCAGCGATCAGTCCGTGTTCAGACTCTTCCCCCCCTCCCTCCTCCCCCCCTGGGTCTGAGAGTATTAGGTGCCAGATGTGTTTGTCTCTGGCACTCGTTGGGGTTGTGGGTCACACGGTGTGTGTGTCTGCAGTGATCCTCTGGAAAGGTCCTTGCCCCACCCCCTTGTGGCTGCTGATTGGTGACGTGTGAACAGTGGCTCTCGCCCCCCCCTCTCAGGTTCAGACTCTTGGCTGAGGGGGGTGTTCAGGGGAAGTTCTGTTTCGTGTTTCCCTGTCTGTTCACCTTGTGGTCTGCAAGCATATTTCAGTTCATTTGTGACACTGAATTCACCTCGTTGCGTTGTTTCGGTTCGCCTGAAAAATATTTTTTTTTTCGTTGCAGCTGCAGAGGTTTTCAGGGAGCTGACTTGGGAAGTGTCAAGCAGAAGGCTTTGGCCCCCCCCCCTTCGTAGCTGTGCACAGACGTGGAGGGCTTGCACTGCTGGCGACATGATGTTCAACCGGCTGTCTTTTGCTTAAGTCTATGAGCAGTCGGTAGGACTGTTTAAATTCTATCTGAACCAAGTCAAGCTCCTTTCTAATTGCTGAGTCAGGGTTGGACCTCAGCTCTGTCTGTATGCAGGTGGCCTTGTAAGGCCTAAGATGTGGTGTCTTTCTCATTTAGTTCCACATATGTTGTTTTAAGAGTGACTTTGTGTGAAACAGTTCTCTTTTCAAGTCCTGTGTGATAGCTTTTTCCAGCGGCGCTTGGTGTCTAGCAGCTGTTAGAGCCTCTGTGAAGACTGGTGATTTCTTTCTGTCGCACCATTCGGTGAGGTTCTTTGCATCCGTTCTGTGCTTTCTCTCGTTGAGCAGGTGTCAGTTCTCTGCAGAATTCTGTGACTTGCAGTTTCAGCTCATATACCTCCTGTCTGAGGCCCTTGAGGGTTTGGGCCAAGGAGAGGATGATGCTGGTCAAGTGTCCGCTTATGTCGCAGTCTCGCTGTTCCATTCTTTGCCATGGCAGGTCGTTGGCTACTTTGAGCTGAATGATGTCCATTACAATGCTCTACTGAGTGTCCAGGTGGTCCCGGTGAGCTGCCAGGGCTGGATGTCTGAGGAATGTCTGCGACATACTGGCACACATGTGGGAACACCAGAGAGAGAGAGACAAAAGGCAAATGCAGGTACGTACAGAGGTGTTAAACTATCTCTAAGGGGAACGGCTGTGTAGGCCGTGAAAGGTATGACTAGCTGGTGGGAGGCATCTAGTGAGGTAGGGTGCTATGATTTTGTTCGTGAACACAAAGGAAGAGTTTGAGTAACTTTGTTGAGGGGCCGTAAGCAGGGGTCAGCTGATGACCGGGCTATACTACTGATGGTTCACGGGTTTGGTCACTATGACGAAACTGAAATAAAAATAAGATGAACTCAAAAAAAAAAAAAAAAAGGAACATTTTTAACTATTTTAGTTTTTTTCTAGAGATCTGGCTAAGCAGGTTTCACCTGTGTGTGATGCTGCAATAGACTTCAAAACCCTAGGGTTAGGCTGTTAGCTAAACTAGCAGGGACCCACCAAATACCTCGTCCAAAGAAAAAGAAACAGTGGGAATTGTATCTAGTTTTATGTTAGCCTACATTGTTTTGCAATGGTAGCTGCCCTTCAACGTCTTAGGCCTGGCACTGAGGCGTGAGGAGAGTAGAGAGGAAACAGGGATTATGCTAATAATAACCTGTATAACTCGCTAAGGAAACAACAGTTGCTCGAATACTGTAATCTTATCCAAAAGCGACGATGGTGATGGTGAAATAACTTAAATAAGGTAAAAGTAAAACACAACAACAACAAAAAAAAAATAAATAAATAAAATAAAAAAAAAAGCGGGTCCTAGAGCTGTAGGAAATTTAAAAGGGCGAAAGTAAATAAACAATAAAAATCAAAACTAAAAAAGGAAAAAAAAAAAATAATAAAATTGATTTAATTAAAGCTCAAATTTAATACAAATCAATTTCGTTGAATTGGTACATTTGTGCTAAACAAATGTAAATAAATGCAATAAAATAAAAAAAAGAGGTAGAATAAAGTCAAAACAAAAATAAACACTAACAACAAGTAAAACCCAGTATGTGGGTGGGTCCACAGCGGACCTGTGAGGGCATATCAAAGGAAAGTGACAACAGAGAGGGAGAGAGAGAGGGGAGAGAGAGGGAGAGAGAGGGTATGGTTAGAAAGTTATTTACAACTTTACACGCCTATCTAAGTGTTAGTCAGATGCTAACAGCTAGCAGTTGAGGTAAAGGGCTTAGCTTAAGAGTTAGCGTTAGTTACACGCAATTCTTTGTTGACACACAGGTCTGTGAAGTGAATGCTGTTGTCAGATTAACCGGAAGAGTCTGCTCACACTTCGGGGTCACGTGTTGCTAGGAGACCAATGCAAGCTCACAACAGGTGCAGGTGGAGCAGACTTGCACTGCTGTGAGCATGCATGGGAAACTCATGCATGTCCCATACAAATTCATTCATTACTCAAAAAAGCACATTCACTTCACAGGCAATGGTAGATTCGTAGTTAGCTACGCTAGAATAAAACCATTAATTTTACGTAAATGTTTCAAAAGAGCGAGTCATAATGAAATACAATGAAACGTAACACATAATAAGGCCTTAAATTAATGAAATGAGGAGTATAGCTCAGATCACCTACACAGTGCTGAAAAAGGGGATTTCTTCGCCCAAGATCAGACCGATTCATTCTGGTAACATTTATATGAGCTGCTAATCTGAGACTGCGTCGTCAGAAAATTGACTTATGCTCCACTAACAACAGAGATTAGCATTTCTTCGCTAAAATCAGGTTAGTTACTTATCGTACGATTTAAAAACATTATAGCACTGAAACTTTCTAATACCTGTGGGAAGGCACCTTCAAGCTATAGTTTTATCTGATTATATTCAGAACCTGGTGCGCGCATGTATAAGAGTTACGTAAATGTTTCACATGAGTGGGTCGATATGAATACAATGATACATAACACATAATAAGGCCTTAAATCAGTGAAATGAGGAGCATCGCTCATCACCTACACAGTACTGAAGAAGGGGATTTCTTCGCCCAAAATCAGACCGATTTATTCTGGTACCATTTATATGAGCTGCTAATCCCGAGATTTCGTCGTCAGAAAATAGACTTGTGCTCTACTAACAACAGAAATTAGGATTTCTTCGATAAAATCAGGTTAGTTTCTTATCGTACGATTTAAACACATTATAGCACTGAAAACTTCTACTACTTGTAGGAAGGCACATTAAAGCTATAGTTTTATCTGATTTTGATCAGAACCGGGTGCGCGCATGTATAAGAGTTACGTAAATGGTTCACATGAGTGGGTCGATATGAATAAAATGATACATAACACATAATAAGGCCATAAATCAGTGAAATGAGGAGCATCACTCAGATCACCTACACAGAACTGAAGAAGGGGATTTCTTCGCCCAAAATCAGACCGATTATTCTGGTACCATTTATATGAGCTACTAATCCCGAGATTTCGTCGTCAGAAAATAGACTTATGATCTACTAACACAGAAATTAGGATTTCTTCGCTAAGTCAGGTTAGTTTCTTATCGTACAATTTAAAAACATTATAGCACTGAAACTCTCTAATACCTGTAGGAAGGCACCTTCAAGCTATAATTTTATCTGGTTTTGATCAGGAAATGGTATGCGCATGGAGAAGAAGAAGAAGTTACTAACTTATGAAACAGACACATAAGGTTGATTATTGGGCCTGCTTGCAAGCAATGTTTAAAACGACTCCACCGTTCTAAATTACTGCTCGTACTGCATAAAGTAGGAAACTATTGTTTTCTGGTTAGCTTGTCAAAGTTTCTGGGGGTCGCATCATGCGCTGCTGCAAGGATGCTTGGAAGGGACCCCCTCCTCACTGTGGTTGCTTGAGGTATTATGGTTATGTCTGCTGAGTTGTTAAGCAGAAAGTGCTGGCTCCCCCTTTCGTAGCTTGGTGCACATGAGGGAGTTTGCACTGCTGAGTGAGGATGCAGGAGCAGGGTGTTTCTCCCACTGTGTTTCCTTTTGCAGCCTATAAGAGTACCTGAGTTCTCTTTGGACCATGTCAAGTTTGTCTTGAGTGTTGTTCAGCTGCTGGATCAGAGTCTCAATTCTGGCAACTTTGTCTAAGAGCTCAGAATTTGCTGCTTTAATAGTAATTTTGTGTGGGTGTTTCCTTTCCAGGTCCTTTCTGGCTACCTTCTCCAGGTGCTCTTGCTGTTCAGCAGCAGTCAGAGCCTTTTAAAGTCTATTGATTTCCTCCTGTAACTCCACTTTGCTGGGGTCCTTGTGGGCTACCGCCATGATCTGTTGCTTGAGATCATTTAACTCCTGTTTCAGACCCATGAGGTTGTGGGCAAGGAAGATAATGACCTTGGCGAGCTTTTGTAGCCACAACTCTCGCTTGAGTCCTGAGTCTGAAGTACACTTCTCTCTCTGTGTCCAGTTGCTTTCGGCTCAGTAGGTGGTCGTCGGGCCTGGGTAAGGGCTAGAGACTACTACAAGATCAAAACAGAGTGTGAATGCTAAAATAGTTTTGGGTCAGCATATGTTTTGCTCCTGAAAAGGCGTACGGCGCCGTTCGTAAACAGGATTTTGATTGATGACTTAAGACTACTGTCAAATTATTGTCAAATTATCCCTCAGAATTTACTGACGGTTCCCCAAAAAGGCTTTTTTTTTAACAAAACCCAACCCCAAAAATTTTTTAACAAAAAAAAAATCTCTGAGGTATGAAGGAGGAAAAGGGGAAAAAAGCAGAAGAAAAGGAGAGCATTCTATTCAGATTATGCTTTATTATTGGTAGGATGATAGTTATGCCCTGTTTGTCTAGTGACTTTGTAACAGGGTGTTTACAATTTAGAGGAAATGTTTGAAAATAAACAAATCAAAAATAGAAATGTCTCTGGTTCCTTTTGAGGTTCAGAGAGAACATCAAGGGGGCATAACATGTAAATGGATTTAAAATTAGCTGACTGTTATTAACAAAACAAGGTAATCATTCTGTTATTAGGAACAAATAGCAGCACTAGTTATTAGTGTGTTACTAAAAGCACCCCAGTACCTTAATGAGTCTTTCCTCGATAGATAGTTAAGATTTAATTAAATTTAGATTGAATTAACTAGTAACTGAGCATTAGCATTCAGGAAGGATACATCTAGATAGTTAAATTCGCTGAGACGAATTGAAGATTGAGAAACAAAGAAAAAGAAGAAAAAGAAGGAAGAGAAATGGAAAAATCAGAAACCAGGGATTAGGTTAAATTCAAATTGCTTCACACTGCACACACACATCTGTATTTAAAGCTTCAATTAAAGAGTGTTAACCCCTAATTGTGAAAACTATTTGGTAGCTTAGCCTAAAATGAAACTATGCTACGTCGTGTTAGCTTAGCTGCTTCAAATGGTTTGTTTACAACCATGGCGTGTTGTGCTATGTGACGTTATCACTTCCTGTGACAAGTTGTTGTCACAGTAACCAATGCATGCCAGTGCAATTAAAAGCAGTTTAATGTCTGTCTATTTTAAACAGTCATAGTTTTAGAACGTGGTGCTTTCAGCCTTCAAGACGTGTTGCATTACCTAAGCATTTCGGTGAGAGGGCTTCTCTAATGAAACAATAAACTTCTTGCACTTGTTTAAAGAATTACCAAAACGGGTTTACTGTAAGTTAAAAACTGGTTTAAACATACATGCAGTCATGTGTGCCTCACACATGAATACTAAAATACAGTATTACACCTTTAAATTCACTCAGCGAGTGAAACACAGTAATGACCACCAGTTTGCTCGGCTTATATATATACAGTCAACGTGTAGATGAATTGCTTCAATCTAATTATAACTATAAGGCCTTTATGCTGTAGAAAGGGGAGCAGCGCTCACATCTACCTTGATATAACTGTACTGAGATTTCTTCTTCAAAGAAACAATTTAAACAATACTGCAATTTTGTGATTTCTTCACTAAAGCATATTACATTATGGTACAGTTTGGACATGCCGCTGAGCTGAGATTCAGACTTACGCTTTGTCAAGACAGATTTATGCTTTAATACTGAAATTAGGGTTTCTTTGCTAAAATCAGATTAACTTTACACCGATGCCATTAAGCATGAAAGACATAAAGACTCTCACAATTATAATAGCAGTACCAATTCAAACCCCACTTTATCTGCATCTAAACAAACATGCAAATAGGGACACAACAGGGCATCTCAAATCACGCCCTATTTTAATCTGGACTATCAAGCACACACTTTTAAGTTGACAGTGTTTAAACTCATAACTTTCGTTTTATCATGCCCGCATTCTCTCCACCAATCTGTAGCTAATCAACTCATGGGGAAATATGAATAATTAACCATAACTAGTTATAATTAACTATTCATATTTTAGATCCACTGTAGATATTTAGCTGACCACTCCGGGTCAACTGTCTGTCAATTTTAAGAACGTTAATTTCCTGGTTAAAGGAAAAAACTTTCTTACTGTACAATTCTATAAGTTTGTAACGTAAATCTGCATGATTATTGACTCCGGTTATGAGTAAACAATGAACACGTCAAGTGTGATACAAGTAAGGTTTTATTAACTACATAAACACTTAAACTAGTCTAACATACTACATAAACACATTAAGCCGGTCTAACATACACATACACACACACACATACAGTTGGTATAGGAAAGGGTTAAAGTTTAGCACTAAAGAAAGAGACATAAGGAATGACATTTATGGAACACTTTGCATGTATATTCAACAGATCCAAAACCTGAGGGGAAAACGTCAGATTCTTAGTTCAAACAAACCTTGTAAAAGGTGTAACTGATACTTAATGCATCAATTAAATCGACTAAGTTTGATACTTGCGTATGCCTGAAAAAGATTCCTGATGCAATCTTAAGGCCCCAAGATCTTGCTGAAGTTGGTTGATGAGAAAGAGCTAGTTTGAGTCAGAGTCACTTGATGAATGAAAAGGACTAGGCCGGAGCCTGGCACGAGCTTTGGTATCCTGGAGCGTTTCTCACATCTTCATCTTAGCATCTCACTGAACCACCGACAGGGGCGGGTCACATGGAGTGTGGCCTTTTAAAGCCTGCAGAGATTCACGCCTTTCAAGATGGGCTTGCCCAATGAGAAAGGCTGAAATCCCAAGAGGGAGTTTGGAAATACTGGGGAGTTTTATGACTCTCTGTCTGTAAGCATGGTATTTTGCATATGTAATTCGCTGGAGTGTTGAGGCACGAATTAGTACAGATTCTTAGAACATCAATATGTTGCATAGGTATCAGCATATAATATACACACTTGTTTCGATCATAAGAAGGCGAATTCATAGATACTAAACAAGATATATGTAAGGTTATATGAATGAGTGGTTATCGTAAGCATGAATAAAAATAGTTTATAATACAACAGATTAAATACAACACAGCAATAATATACACAATGGCCTGAAAAAAATGGGTGTTCATTCAAAGAAGGTTTTCCTATGAATTAATTAGTAGAAAGTCCATTTCTACTGTGCATTTGTACCCCTCGTTTCTGGAGAATGCAGCTGAGAGTCAGCTCGCATTCCACAAGGTTGTAAATGTACCGGGTTACCATGAAACCAGGGTCTTGTTCTGGCGTCCTGGGGTGTTACAAAGTATTTGTGAAATCTAGCTAACAAAATATATATTGTGTGTTTGAGTGGTCCAGACGCTACAGGTCCTACTTCTTGCCTTATTGCCTTGAGCCTTCTTTTGTTCCGCAGACATTTTACTCTTTTGTTTTCTATCCGTCATCTCTATCTTTCTGTCGCTCGGCTCGCTAATGTCCGTCCTGTGCACTGAACGCTCTCTCCTCCACATCATGAGTAGACACGCCCCTTACTAATGATTGGCTACAAGTTTGTTTTGCTAGTCGGTCCCAATCAGTTTTCTAAAGCGTTTTTGAAAAATCGCTTACCCCATCTTTAAGTTGTTAGAAAGATATGATAAATGAGATTTTGCTGTTTTGAGTGAGAGTTACACTCTTAAAGCTGAGTTAAGAAACTTCGAGATCGGATCGATCAACTTAAGAACAGCTGCCAGGGTGCCAACAGCTGCCAGAGTGTTTACCAGGGAATTGGTGAGTTCAATATTCAAACTGAATACTGTTTTGTGGTATTTGAACTAATGTACTGTATAATATGAGGTAATGAATGTATTTTGTGCTGTAACATTTAATGATTTATGTTCGTGATGTCGGTTGTATGATGTTAACAACTGATTGTATGATCTGATAAGTTAAGTGAACGATACTTACTCAAAATTAATTTTGAGCTTATTATGATTTAATGTAATTTAAAGTGAATTAAGTGTGCTGTCCGGTTATGTGCAGGCCGTGTTTTTTTGTGCTATTAAGAGCTGTGTTCGAGTTATCGAATCGCTGACGCAGGACTGCTTATTCACAGAGAGGAAAACAGATGGCAGGCCGCCCAAAGAGCGAAACGGACTGAAATTTCTTGGATTCGCATCGGAAACTGGTTGGATATTTTTTTCTTAAGTTTTTTCACTCACTATACTTCAAACTGAGCGGACGAACATTTAAGCTGTTGTTTACTGATCAAACTGAGTGCTAAAAACTGTTCAAAAGGGATGCTGTTTATTGATTCTTACGGTTCAATAAAGACTTGAGTTTATTGACATCATATGGACATTTATAATTGTATTTACAGTTCATACGGTGTGTTTTGACAATGTTTGAGATTTGAGTTAATTGATTTTTTTTTTATGTGTGGTATTTACCTGATCATTTCAGTGCCACAGTAAAAGGTTGAACTGTCCAAAAGGCAGTGACTTTGATGAAACCTGCAAGAAAAAAAGATAAAAATTTTTTTTTTAATTTTTGGAAAATTAAATATGAGAATATCCGAATAACGATTAAGTGTGTAGAATGAAATAAGACAAAAAACGGTGTTTAAGAGGGGAATTTCTAAACATTGATTGCAATATGTTTTGTATTATCTGAGATCTATTAACCTTCTTTCTTCTTTTGTTCTCAAATTTCTGCTTTTGAAGGGTTGAATTATTCAAGATTTTGATATCGCTATTCATTTTTGTTTAGTTGTTGTGTTTTAGTACATTGTATCTCTATTTTTTTTCCTCAACGTACATGCATATATAAATTTTATTTTTCTAAGTTCCGGTGCGTGTGTTTTTTCTGCCTCCTGCGTAACTTAAATCTTCTGAGGGCCCTGTAAAGTAAACGTATTACTGTATCACACAAGTGTTACATAAGTCTACTTCAATAAGAAAAGACCAAAATCACTTACATTTCAACTGCGACATGTCAAATCGCCAATAACATCTGACAAAACTGCATCATACATTCTGCTTCTTCAGCTAACATTCACACTTTTCATTGAAAGACAGGATTTACTTTCCTACAGCCAGGAGGTTGAGCGATTTCTCCCATTAATTGTTCTGCCCATCTTCTCTTCATTTTTGTTTCCCTAAAGAGAAGCAGGGAGTAATAACAGCCCAGATGAGCTCAGAACATTTTTGGTTCCTTTATCATAATAACCTATTATATTAAAATCCATGATCTTTTCAAGTCACCTTCAGTAATATAAAGAGAGATAGCAATGCTTTATTCATCCCAGAAGGCAACTTCAGCCGTAATATTAAACATTAAGTGCACAAAACACACACACACACACACACACACACACTGTAATCAAGAAAGAACATTGAGTTTAACAGCATTACAGACAAAACACAAATGCATTATCTGGCAACGCTATCTGCATGTGAATGGGAGAAATGCTTGAGCGCACTTTATGAAAAAGCTCATGCAGATAATGGGCTGTTAAACAAGTAATAATAAACGTTCTGGAGGAGTATGTTCATCTAATCCTGTCAATCACAACGCAAGGGAATATAATGGCTGCTTGCCTTGCTCATGGGACAATCCTTCCAGCACTCCTCCACCAGCTCATCTTTATTCTTATTGGTTTCTAAAGTGCCAAACAGCAAATGTTGGTTTCCTGCTTGCTATTCTGTGAGAAGAAAATTATCTAACATTCACACAAACTGGCTCAGATCATCACCACGCTTTACAAACATCATGGTTTTGATCATTTTTATAACCATTTTAACAAGTTAAACATGATTTTAAAGATGCCAAACAGTAGGACTGATCGTATCTATGCACTATTTTGCATACTAAAATAAAATTAAGGACATGACCCTGAGAGCAGGGTCAAAGTTTCTGATAAAAGTTACACATTATTAATGGTAAACTCAGAGTTTGAGTCAAGTCTTGTGCTCAAGCCCACCAGTAAAGTCACCAAATCTGTTTATCCTAATCTCATTCAAGAATTATATCAAGGGAATAATTAACCCCAAAATGAAAATCCTAAATCATCGTTTACTGAGCTTTATAATGTTCCAAACAAACCCTTTTTTCTCTGAAACATAAAAGTAGAAGTTAATCAGAAGACAAAAAGGCATCATGAACATGGTCAGTAAAACTTTATTTTGTTTATTCAGAAGTCACACTATAGCTTTGTGTGAAAAACCAAAACTGAAATTTTAATGCATCTGTGGGCATAAAATGTGCTTGACTGAACTGGTAGTGTGATTTCTCCGAGAGTCAGGGATCTTCTGACACGTGTGAGTCACTCACTCCAGAGAGCCAATCTCACCCAGAGGACCCTTGAGGAGGTAAACAGACGAGGATTTCCAACGGCTTAATTTTCTCTCTCTTCGCTATGAATCCATCCATCGCTATGACACATATGAGATAACAAATGCAGATAGCGTGTTCACTCACCTCAGATGTTTCTGCACAAGCAGCAGCTGAAAATGTGATATTTACAGCAGCAACTGCCATTGAGATGAACGTGAATGCTAACGGATAGCTTTCTCCGGGTATTATAGACCTCCTTGTGAGTAATGCATTCAACTTCACATGCCATTTAAAAAAAATAGTAGGCAGTATAGTGCACATACTGTGCAGTTTTCCATTTCAATCCACTTGTGAGTGAGCGTGTGTGTCTGAATGAATGTATGAGAGTGAATGAGATGATCCATCCAGTTGTAGTGGTTTTATGTGTGTCGGTCTCTCAGAGAGCGCTGAAAATGAGTTTGACCTGCACGTCTGTTCTTTGACCACTGCAGGTCCAGCCTGGCTTTCTTATGTTCAATTAATGTACACCCAGCTGGCCGCTGACTCACTCTTTCTCTCTCCTGAGAGTCTCCATATTCGTCCTCTCACCCTCTCTGCTTTGTTTATCTTGAGAGATGACCAAAAACGGAGGCAGGCCATCCTTCAGTCATCCGGCGGGGACTGGAGGTGGAATCAGAACATTAATCTGCATCTGCGTTGTGTGCCCACATCTCAGCCTGCCAACAAAAACATCCCCACACGTCCCACCGCCACATTCGCTAATCCAGGACCTGCTTTTAGTTTCCTGTCGTAGCGATCGAGGGATGGGAAACCAGACGCTGCGGCCCAAGATGAGAGCGAAAGGCGTGTTAGAGGAGCAGCAGGGGTTCTGGTAATCCGCACGGGGCTGTAGGGAGGTGCTGTTCTCTCTCACACATGAAAAAAAGAAAAACGGGCAGCTAATCCAGCGTAGCAAGACTCCAGAGGAAATGGAAGCTGACGGTATTAGCGCAGCCACAAGCACCTTTGATCCTAAGTGGAGTCTTCCACGCTAAATCCATGCTTTTCTTTTTCCGAGTCATATTTGTTCGGGCGAGAATCTTCTCCTCTCATCTGTTTCATCTCGTGTTACCTTGAATAATCGGCACTAAATGGATTCTGGTTTTGTGAACACCAAAACAAACAAAACGTTGTTTTCATGGATTTTGAGAATGATTTCTGAAGGATCATGTGACACTTTACACTGGAGTAATGGCTGATGGAAATGCAGCTTTGCATCACATAAATAAATTATATTCTAAAGGATATTAAAATAGAAACCATTATTTTATATTGTAATAACATTTTGAAAGATTGTTGTTTTTTTCTGTATTTTTTATCAAATAAATGCAGCCTTGATAAGCATAAGAGACTTCTTTAAAAAACATTACAAGTCTTACTGATCCCAAACTTTTGAGCGGTAGTGTATATACAGACTCAGAATCAGAAAGAGCTTTATTGCCAATTATGTTTGCATATACAAGGAATTTGTTATAGTGTCACAAGCTTCCAGTACACAGAGACAACAACAACAACAGCACACATATAATACAAATGAGATGTGAATAAAATACACATGCATAAATATAAACCACAAAAAAAATAATAAATTGTATGTACATACAGGTGTGCTATAGATGGAATAGGAATAGAATAAAATAAAATATGTTGTAGGGATGTACTAGGGTTTAGGTTGATAAATAATTATAAGGTTATTGCACATACTGTACTTTAATTGCACAATGGGAGAACATTAACTGTTCATGAGGTAGATTGCCTGGGGAAAGAAACTGTTCTTGTATTGGCTGTCCTGGTATTTGGTGCTCTGTAATGCCGACCAGATGGCAAAAGTTCAAAAAGGAGATGGCTTGGATGTGATGGATCCAGAGTGATTTTCTCTGGATATATACAGTTCTTGGAGGGTAGGCAGGGGGGCACCAATAATCCTTTCAGCAGTCCAAACCGTTCTCTGTAGTCTTCTGATGTCTGATTTTGTAGCTGACCCAAACCAGACAGTTATTGAAGTGCACAGGACGGACTCAATGATGGCAGAGTAGAACTGTTTAAGCAGCTCCTGTGGCAGGTTGAATTTCCTCAGCTGGCGAAGGAAGTACAACCTCTGCTGGGCCTTTTTAACAGTGGAGTCAATGTGAGTTTATATACAGTGTACAGTTTATGTACAGTGTATATATATATATGTGTGTGTGTGTGTGTGTGTATATATACATACAGTGGGGCAAAAAAGTATTTAGTCAGCCACCAATTGTGCAAGTTCTCCCACTTAAAAAGATGAGAGAGGGCTGTAATTTTCATAGGTATACCTCAACTATGAGAGTCAAAATGAGGAAAAAAAATCCAGAAACTCACATTGTAGGATTTTTAAAGAATTAATTGGTAAATTCCTCGGTAAAATAAGTATTTGGTCGCCTTCAAACAAGCAAGATTTCTGGCTCTCATAGACCTGTAACTTCTTCTTTAAGAGGGTCCTCTTTCCTCCACTCGTTACCTGTATTAATGTGTTTGAATTCGTTATCAGTATAAAAGACATCTGTTCACAACCTCAAACAGTCACACTCCAACTCCACCATGGCCAAGACCAAAGAGCTGTCATAGGACACCAGAAATAAAATTGTAGACCTGCACCAGGCTGGAAGACTGAATCTGCAATAGGTAAGCATCTTGGTGTGAAGAAATCAACAGTGGGAGCAATTATTAGAAAATGGAAAACATACAAAACCACTGATAATCTCCCTCGATCTGGGGCTCCACCGCAAGATCTCACCCTGTGGGGTCAAATTGATCACAAGAACTGTGAGCAAAAATATCAGAACCACACGGGGGGACCTAGTGATTGACCTGCAGAGAGCTGGGACCAAAGTCACAAAGGCTACCATCAGTAACACACTGCCCGCCAGGGACTCAAATCCTGCAGTGCCAGATGTGTCCCCCTGCTTAAGCCAGTACATTTCCAGGCCCGTCTGAAGTTTGCTAGATAGCATTTGGATGATCCAGAAGAGGATGGGGAGAATGTCATATGGTCAGATGAAACCAAAATATTACTTTTTGGTAAAAACTCAACTTGAGAAAGAATGCTGAGTTGCATCCAAGAACACCATACCTACTGTGAAGCTTGGGGGTGGAAACATCATGCTTTGGGCTGTTTTTCTGCAAAGGGACCAGGACAACTGATCCGTGTAAACGAAAGAATGAATGGGGCCATTTATCGTGAGATTTTGAGTGAAAACCTCCTTCCATCAGCAAGTGCATTGAAGATGAAACGTGGCTGGTCTCAGCATGACAATGTCCCCACCACACCGGGGGGGGGGGGGGGGGCCCCGTGGCACGAAGGGTGGCTTCGTAAGAAGCATTTCCAGGTCCTGGAGTGGCCTAGCCAGTCTCCATATCTCAACCCCATAGAAAATCTTTGGAGTTGAAAATCTGTGTTGCCCAGCGATAGCCCCAAAACATTTACTGCTCTAGAGGAGATCTGCATGGATGAATGGGCCAAAATACCAGCAACAGTTTGTGAAGACTTACAGAAAACGTTTGTTCTCGTTTTGTTCTCTGTCATTGCCAACAAAGGTTATATAACAAAGTATTGAGATGAAATTTTGTTAATGACCAAATACTTATTTTCCACCATAAATTGCAAATAAATTCTTAAAAATACCTCCATAAAGGTGAATTCTGGATTTTTTTCTCATTTTGGTCTCTCTAGTTGAGGTATACCTTATGATGAAAAATTACAGGCCAAAATCTCTCATCTTTTTTTAAGTGGAGAACTTCCCAATTGGTGGCTGACTAAATCTTTTTTTCCCCCACTGTAGATATTATATATATATACTGTGTGTGTGTATACATACATATGTTTTAAATCAGTTATTTTGCTGTAGTGTGTCAGTAGAAAATATCAGTTTACATTTCCAAACATTCATTTTGCCATTGATTGTAATAATCCAGTGAGATATTTGTTTACACAAGGAGTCTGCCAACAGCCAGTGCTCCACACAGAGATATGATCTCACCATCATCCAGTCTGTCTGGAATGACATGAAGAACATAAAAAAACTGAGACAGACTAAATCCAGAAGAACTGTGGCAATGTCTCCAAAACGATTCAAGAAACCTACCTGCGAAGCTACAGTGCTGTTAAAAGTTTTAGGCACTTGTGTAAAAATGCTGTAAATGAGGATGCTGTCAATAATAATGTCATAAATAGATTTTTTTTTATCAATTAACATCTATTACCTAAATTAAATCAACATTTGGTGTGACCATCCCTATGCATTTGGGCATAGTTTTTCAGGTAGGTTTCTTAAAGCATCTTGAAGGCGTTGTAGTGTAGCGTTCTAATAATTTTGGCCACCACTGTATAAAAGTACACTTATTTAGCAGGATGCATTCGAAACACACACACACACTGATAGACACATTTAACAGTTTCCCAGGGGACAAAAAGTTGTAAATATATTAACATAAAAAACAAGTAATTAAACTCCGACATAATATTATAGTTTTTACTGCATGTTTATCACAAAATACGCTGGGATGAGCATAAGACGACTTCTTTCCAAAACACAAAATAAAAATAAAAATATTGCCGATCTACCACAACACATGCCATTTTTAAACCTTTGTATGTTATACAAGGTATTTACTTTCCCATGCGGAGAATCATACTTTTAATCCAAAGCAAACGCCGTGTGATTGGATGCATAGCTTCCCCCCCAAAAAAATTTTTTTTTTTTTGTTGAACAGTTGCAAAATACCCCCCCAAAGTTTTAACCGCGAATGCTGTTCAATGGTTTATCTACTGTAACCCATAAAGTCTGAAGCGTGTTATTCTGCATGGCAGAGCATCTTAAGCTAGAGAACTCTGCTGCTCGTGAGACTTTCCAAAGTCGTCTCAAAGAACAACTGCAGAAATATTCTGTATGGATACCTGCTATTGCGAAAACCTTGCATATGTTCCTGGCTATGGTTTGCCATGGAGATCACGTCTTCTCTATGAGACAGTTACTTTCCCTATCCTTAAAAGCACAAACGCACAATTCCTCTCCCCTTTTCCCCGCCCCCCTAAACCCAAAAATACGCTCAATATTTAGTCTGGAGCGTAGGTACACACATCCCTTAACGCTCACAGTGGGAAATGTCACTCAGATCAAAGTCCCCGCCGCGGCTTGGTGTGTGGAACCTCTAAACCTTTACACATATCAGAACTGTCAGCTAGCATGTTTGCAGAAGCACACGAGAATTAGTGAGAGATGGCGCCAAGATGAATTACTTAGGGAGGCATTTGGCATTTGGGTGAACACATTTGTGACTTTACCTTAAAGTGAAAAAAAAAATTCTGTCATCAGTTATTTACTCTCACATTGTTGCACACCTATAACACAAAAACTTTTTTTTTTAAATGTGTTTTATGTCCATGCAACACATAATCAAGTTGAAAGTTTACAATTTACAGATATACCAAATGCATTATTAATGAACTATTAGGATAATTTGGATTAAACAATAGTAAAATTAATGAGAACAGATGCAAATGAAGTTAGGTGCATTATGAAAGGCTGTCCTTCAAACACTAGAAACATAAATTTTGGCCTCAACACTTTGATAAGTGTAGATGAAACTCTTAATAGATACAGTGAAAGGTGCTTTGTGAGTTGAGAGAATTTCTGAAGATCTTTTGGGAGATTAGTCAAGATCAGAGTTTTGGAAATTGAATAGCACCAAAATTAATAAATAGAAACCATAAAAGCAAAGGGGGGAAAGGCAAATAAAGTCATTTTGGAGACCCAAGATGAGTAGACAGTGAGGATAGCATCAACCTTTTTAATGGACTGATAAGCAAATTAAAAGAAATTCAGTAAGTGCTGTGACTGAAATGATATACCTTTTAATGAGTCTATCAAAACATTTACTCAGAAGAGATGATCAAAATAAAGATGGAAACATCACTTGGACTCAAGTACAGATTAATAAATACAATTTGCATTTTGTTTTGTTTCAGTTGGACGAAGGGAAATTTCTTTTTATCCCCCCATTTCATTTAGTGTTTCAATTCTTTAGAAATCAGATTTTTTTTTTTTTTGTAAACTTCTGCATCCATACAATCCATCTCCATCTGTGTACGAGTTATTTGGTAGTTTCACCAGTAAATTGTAAGCAAGAATAAAACAGTAGCAGTTTTCGGTGTCCTCACAGAAGGGGAAATCACACTCATTTTCAAGCCGTTATGGTTAGCAAAATAATACATGTGATTTATTTCGCCATGCTCAAAATCAAGGACTTTTGGCATTTATTTTTGGGTTATGAACTGCTCTAAAGCAGGAATAAACTGCCTTGGGCCTGCCATTGTCAAGAACACCCACATTTACATATAAATTGGGAAAGAGTAAGAGTAAGAGCAAGAGTAGAGAAAATCAGAGAGATCGAAACAGAGAGGGGGAGAAAAAAAGAGAAAAATCTAATGATATGTTGACAGTGTGTGGTCTTAAGTGAGCGTAAGAGTGCCGCTCGTGAGTGTAAAGAACGACGCTTTAATATCTCATGATTTCTGGCTTGCCGCTAAAGGCCTCTCCTGTCATCTGCCTGTATACGTGAGCATAAATTCTTTATGATAGCGGTAACTATCAACGTAAGAAGACGTAAGTTTCCTCTCTATCCAGCAGTAGAAATATTTAAACAATTATTATTTAAGACTCAACTAAAAATATTGTCGCATATGCTGTGTTTTGAATTCACATACATTTTGCATTCATATTCATCTGGCACTGGTAGAACATGTATAAGTACTTTCTGCTAATTAATCAGTTTTAGATTAATGTCAGGTTTTACAAATTAATGCTACATTATTGCGGCAAATAACGAACATGGCATCTGCTTTGCTATTTTTCATTCTCCGTTACTTTGCGTTTTCTCTGTGGTACTAGAGCACGTATGCACATTGCTTTATTTCTCTTAATAAACTAAAAGATGTGCAATTAAATTTGTATATGGGTCAAAGACGAGACGTCCTATATTGGTGTCTGCATCAAATTAAATTTATAAAAGGAATTGTATATACATAAAAAGCATATTAAATGAAAGTAAAGGGTCTACTTCAATGTTTCAAATAACTTTTGTGAAAATAAAATGGAAAAATAATGTTCCATCATCATTCAGCATAACACATATATTTATGTAAAAATGAAACAACACACTTATTCTAACCTGTACTTATTTAAACATATGAACAAATAAGGGATCATACTAAATTTTATAATATTTTAAACTATTAAATCCTTGCTGACAAATGGGTAAGATTGGTAAACATTTTAAATTACTATCAATTAGTATTTTGGGTCTGCCCTGTGGTCCTTAAAGGGTTAGTTCAACCAAAAATGAAAATTCTGTCATTAATTACTCACCCTCATGTCGTTTCAAACCCATAAGACTTTCGTTAATCTTCTGAACACAAATTAAGATATTTTTGATGGAATCTGAGAGCTGTCTGACCCTGCATAGACAGCAACGCAACTGAAATGTTGAAATGTTCCAGAAACGTAGCAAGGAGATCTGTAAAATAATCCATGTGACATCAGTGGTACATCTGCAATTATACGAAGCTACGAGAATACTTTTTTTTGTGCGCAAAAGAAAAAAACGACTTTATTCAACAATTCGTCTCCTCCGCATCACCCTGGTGCCATCTACTTCTTGAACTCTTCCAGTTTGTTTGGGTTGGATCTGTTTACTCTGGTGTGCAAAACTCTTTCAAAGTTCTGCGGCAGAGTTCACTGGTCCCTTTAAAGTCCTTGAAGAGCACGGCAAAAGCGACCTTAATCAGTGATTGTTTTGAGTCCAGGTGAAAAACAACACAGTGGCTGTGGATTGTGTCCCCTGGTGGCGAGGCTTTGATGGGCTGGAGCAGATTAAAGTCAGTGCAGTAATATGGACACATTAAGGGTAAATTGATTTTGCTTGGAATAAAAGGTCAGGATAAGTGGTTTTGTGAGAAACTGACCTCTCTCTTCATTAGCTTTCAGTCCCTTGTCTAACAAGTTTAGGCATCGCACACTCTTTGGTCACCCAACCAACAGGAAACAGGCCTCAGGGAAGCAGCTTTTCTCAAATGTCACTCTTATAATGTCAAATCATGGATCATGTGTCAAAAGCACAAAGCCTCTTGTGTCAACTGACAAAGACAGTGAATTAGGCATTGGCAATAAACCACAAGTCTCACGGGGGAGCTTTATTGTTCTAAATTAAAAATTGTCTATAAGGCTGGATATGGGGAAAAAAAGCTTCAAATATTCTGACAGCATTGCAGCTCTCATTATATTATGTTGGTCTGTTTCGGTCTCAGAGTAAAAAAAGAAAGAAAAATCACATTGGGAAATATCCCAATTATCAAGATTTTTTTTTTTTTTAATGAAGTTACGATTGTACAAAAAGTCATACTGTGTGATATAAAGTCACAATTAAGAATTTTACGATTTTATTACAGAAAATAAAGTCTCAGATATGAGAAATAAAGTCACAACTGTGTGAAATTAAAGGCATTTTATGAGATATAAAGTCACAGTGTGGGAAAAGACTAAAACTGTAATAAGTAACTAAAATGGTGAGAAACAAAGTTGCAATTATCAGAGAAAAAAGTGAGATATACAGTAGAATTCTGAAATGTGTGACCCTGGAACACAAAACCAGTCTTAAGTAGCATGGGTATATTTGTAGCAATAGCCAACAATACATTGCATGGTTCAAAATTATCGATTTTTCTTTTATGCCAAAAATCATTAGGATATTAATAAATATCGTGTTCCATGAAAATATTTTGTAAATGTCCTACTGTAAATATATCAAAACTTAATTTTTGATTAGTAATATGCATTGCTAAGAACTTCATTTGGACAGCGTTAAAGGCGATTTTCTCAGTATTTTGATTTCTTTCTTTTTTTTGCACCCTCAGATTCCAGATTTTAAAATAGTTGTATCTCAGCCAGATATTGTGCTATCCTAACAAAGCTTATTTATTTAGCTTTCAGATTATGTATAAATCTCAATTATCGAAATTGACCTTATGTACGGTTTTGTGGTCCAGGGTCACATATAAGGTGAAAAATTATGAGAAATAGCAATTTTCTGAAGTGGAAATATCCACATTACATGCTAATGCATTCACAGTGCTGTAATCTACACATACTGTAAATCCAGATCATTGCTCATTTATGAGTCATGTTTTATTAATATGATAAGTGGATAATACTAGCATTATGACATGCAGGTGGACTGGAGATTTTGCACTAGACTGCGGTGACATATATGCTGTGGCTATATTAATATTTTAATATCTCTCTCCACCTCCTTATCACATGTAGCATCAAATTGTTTTGACATGCCAAGTTAAAAGATTTATGAAAAATGGCTGAAGGTCCTGTATGTGATTAGCTAAGACATGCACAACATCAAGGAACTTGGTGAAATATTATGCCAAAACACACAACAACCATTCAGAATCAAATCTGAAAACCATTAAAAAAAAACTGATACATTTTCCATGATGCAACTGACATACTAGGTTTATGCATGAAGCTTCACAAAATTATAGACCTGTCTGCGTGTGTGAGCATTCACGTATATGCATGTCTCATATTTATGTCAACCTGATTAATATTCCATCTTTAAGGGCCTTCTCTTGAATTACCCTTTTCCCCCTTTGCCTCTGAGAGAGATTGGTGTTTAATAAACTGTCTCAACGTTTCACAATCCTGAACACATCAGATCGGATGTGCACTAAAGCAAAAAAAAAAAAAAAAAAAAAGGAAACCCTGACTAGTCCTAGCTGGCATCCATATGTGAAGTGGATGCAGTTGCCATGACAACAGCACAAAGAGCTATGATGATTCGATGATCTGTTTGCTAATGACCCTGATTAGGGTCCTCTAGTCTTCTAGAGTAGTTCAGCATCAGTCAGAGGACACACAACAGCGTAGGAGGGAAAGCACAGTTGGGTAATGACGCCCACCACGGTTCAGAGAGACGTACGGGCATATTAACCCTTAAATGGGCTTGTGTCCTGGGCAATACAGACATATGAGAGGCCGAAGGACGTCATTTTAGTATTAAATATTGACAAGCGGGGTCCCAAAATAACTTGATAGCAATGAAATATTCACATTTTTAACACAAAATATCTGTATCTCAGAGAAGATGTAAAGGGGTGTGATGATTTCAACAACTACAAAAAAATAAGCATTAAGAAATGTTTCTTTAGCAGCAAATTGTCACATAATGGATTCTGAAGGATCATGTGACACTGAATTCTGGAGTAATGATGCTGAAAATTCAGCTTTGCATCGCAGGAATAAATTACATTTTTAAATATATTAAAACAGAAAAGAGTTTATGTTTAATATTTTAATGACATTTCACAAAATTTATTATTTTGAATATCCGGGAAGATGTAGCCAACTAGAGTAATAAAAACTTGTTTTTAAAAGAGACATTTAGGTTTTCTGGCCTGTGTTTAATAAAACATCTTAAATGTAAAGTGGTACAATATCAGTGTCACAGAAGTTTTTTTTTTTTTTTTTTGGTGGGGTAAAACATGATATTATCCATTGTAATGTCCTAAAACTATAATAACATTTTTTTACTATGGTAATTTTTGTAAGTTTAATAAAAACTCAACAAATTGTAATCTTAAAATTAAATTGCATTATTGAAGTCCTAATATGTAAACCAAACAAAAAGGCAACATTGCCATATAAAACATTTTTTTTTCTTTAATTAAATTAATATTTCTCTGATTTGTTTATGTGTTTATACACTTGGATTTCCTAAACTAAAACTTGAATCATAATCATGGGTTCTTCATTACTGTTCCTAAAAGCATAAAATAAATCACTCTGACCTTTCTCCTTGTTGTCATATGGAACAGCTGACTGTCCACTCTTCCAGCCCTTTCCAGAAAATATGTAGTTTATTTTTGTATGAAAAGAAGAAACACACATCACAATTGTGTTATTTATATAGTACATGCATGCAATTATATCATGATAAACAATATTAGAATTTAAAAAATAAATGAATAAATGTTAGAATATAATTGATGCCACTATCTATACACATTTCCTAATGATAAAATGCCTTAGTAAAGTGTAGGTTAAATACAGAGTTTCTATATAGCAACAGAGCATTTTTTTCCCACATTGTACTTCGAGAGTTTGGTCTTTCTGTAACACTATTTTAGATAAGTTGATTAACAATATTTTATACTGATTAAAGATCAATCAATCACTAATAGAGAAAGAAAGTAAAGAAAGTAAGAAAGAAGAAAGAAAGAAGAAAGAAAGAACAGAAAGAAGAAACTGTCCATTCTGGTAAAGTATAGTAGCACAAGTAGTGCCAACATTTTTGTCACTGAATCCTTTTGGTGTACTTATAATATACTATATATATATAGATATATAATATATATATATATATATAGTAATTTAACAACACATTCACCCATTCACACATCTCCGGTGTGGCTTAAAGGAGTCATATGACTTTGCTAAACAATAACATTATTTTGTGTATTTGGTGTAATAGAATATGCTGTTTCTGCGGTTTTAAGTTTTTCAAAAACCATTTTCCCACATACGTAACATTATTGTTTCTCCTCATTCCCTGGCATTTTCTTAAACTCGTCGTATTTTTACAAAGCTCATCGTTCTGAAAATCAAGGTGTGCTCTGATTGGCCAGCTCTCCAGTGCGTTGTAATTGGCCGAATACCTCAAACATGTGACAGAAATGTTACACCCCTTACCAGACTGTGATGCTGTGTCTGGCCGGAGCGATGAGACAAAAATATTAAAACCCATTATGAACGAGGCATTTTTTGCATCCAGTGGGGACAAAATTACGCATTATAATGACTTATACTGTCTTTTCACACGTTGCGTTGCGTTGACGGGTCGCGCCACGTAACATAAAACCCATGTCTGCGTTGTGATCGGAGAAATTACAAACAATAAGTGCTACTCTACACTACTCAAAACTCACTTTTAAATCATCAGTGGCAAATTCTTTAAATTTGAAAACGTACTTACAGACTGTGAGTGAGAACAGCCGGCAGAACAGCCGGCATTGTAGTCTACTCTACCAGGATCAGGAAACAGTCCTCCATAAAATGTGTTGGACACATCTGAATATTTGGGTTAAAGTTTTTCTGGAACAGTGTTGTAAATACAAACTTAACCACTGATTTATAGTCGCGTCCTCTTTTGGAAGGCCAAACAAAAAAGTTTCGCTTTCACAACAAAACACACAACGTCTTCACAACATGGCAGCGGCAGCACCAATAAAGTTACGCCTTCTTTCTTTGTGTATACATTTGGGCGGTGTTATGCAATTCTTCCCACACAGTGACGTAGACATGCGGGGGCTTGTTTAAACAAGGCGTTTTAGGAGGGCATGGATGAGTCTTAACTTTTATAAAGTATATCTTTTTGGGTTTGAGACTTTAATCTTTGCAACTTTAGGGATCTTATCTATTCACGAACAGCTTGCAACACTCCAAAGAGAAAGGAAAACTTTTTAAGGGTCACATGACATGCGGGAAAACCAATAAAATATTTGACATTTTTAGTATGTGTTTTATGGATTTGGATAAATTGGGACCTTTTACAGATCAAATGCCAACACAAAGCCTGTCTAAAGAGCAAAACCAGAGGGTGCTGTTAGCGGCTTCATGGGTGACTCATATCCAACTGCACTTCAGCATGTTTAAGAGCACTTTTCAGCTGCTCGAAAAAGATTTGACAGATGAAATTGATTCCACCTTGGCTCAATCATTGTGAGTGGCAGAAACAGGATATTGTATCTTTAACGGATCATTAATTCCTCAAAGGCAAGCATTTGGCTCAGCGCTATATATTTACAGTGGCAATAATCCAAAATAAAATGTCATAAATAAATTGCATCATGTCAGTCAGGGACACGCTGAATAGAAAGGTATCAATAGCGGTTTTTAGAAACATTCTCGGTGGGCCTGTGGCAGCTACAGAGTTTCAGCAGGAGAGTGACATTTTTATTAGGTTTTATTCATCATCTGACTCAAGAGCAGAATGTGAATTCATCAGCGTATTATATATACATATGGAAATTATTCCACTTGAGATGCTAAACCTCTTTTTTCCCCCACAGTAATGTCAAATCTGTGTTTGGTATGGTGAAAGAGGACTGGTGTGTATAGTTATGTTATTAATTCACCATTTAACATGAACTCGCTGAATTTAAAGAAGAAAAGAGAAGTTTCCAGAATGACAGATTGAGGGTACTGCTTTGAGGGGGACATGAAAAGGTGCGTCTGCGGACATCTGGTGATCCGATGACTCCGGTACCGGAGGGACTCGTCTGGCGAATTCTGTTTACAACTTGATGAGCTTTAAACTGCTCTAACGAAAACTCAAGTTTCTCCAGCACACACTCAATTCCCAATGCATTTCAAAACACAACACAAGTACCTGTTACTGAATTCAGGTCTTAACAACAACTCCATGTCAATCTACAGATTTTGATCCTCTTTAGATGTCTGTAAATGACAGAAAATCTTTGCATGACAAATGGTAGAACCACAACCACTCCCCGTTTACCACAAGACCTCATTTACACCTGAGATTAAGATCCGTCAAACAACTGTCAATCATCCACTACACTAAAAACTGCACTTAGATGGCATGTGGCTCTAAAAGAAAAAAGGGGTTCAATATCAATATTAATAAATGATTCAAATATTAATATTGTAATAAAATAAAATAATATAAAATAAAATAAATGCCTTTTTATTTTCTACTCATTAAAAAATCCTGGGGAAAAAAATGACAGCTTCAGCAAAAACACGAAGCAGCAGCATATTAGAATGACTAATAAAAGATCATGTAAAAGACTGGAGTAATGATGCTTAAAATTCAGCTTTGTCATCACAGGAATAAATTACATTTTAAATGCTTAAAATGAAACAGTTTATTTTACAATTGTATATTTCATCAATATTTCGTTTTTCTTTTTCTGTTTTTTATCAATTATTTCCAATTATTTTTTGGGACGAAGGAAAAAGAAAAAGAAAGAAATGTTAAGCAAGCTGGTTTGCTGGCAACCAAAAGAACAACAACAACTAAAAAAAAACTTTAAAAACCTACTTTCACACTAAACATACAACGCAAACTCAAAAGGATACGTCCGCATCAAAATATCTAGTATGAAAACATTTATAGACTTACAATAAACCCTAAATAAATAAATATTACTGACCCCAGACTTCTAAACAGTAGCAATTTCAATCTTCTTTTCTAAATTCTGCCAAATGCATAAATGTAACTAAAAACATCCACCCATTTTATTTTTGCAAAACAAAAGTGAAATCATGCATATATAAATGCACAAGGCTTCACAGATTAACTTTAGTATGACTAAAATCAACAATTAGCAAGAGATCACGTGTAGCAACTCTCTTGAAAAAGAGAAAAACCTGCAAGGTGGAGAAACCTGTTCAAAAAGTAGACTCAGGGCCCATCTGTCTCTGCTCAGCCCACTTGATGGAAGTGTCATTAACGCACGTCCAGGAACAGTAATAAATATGGGTATACACACATGTTCAATAGTTTGTGCAAGTAGTTGGGACAACCCCATCTGTGATCTCACCGCAGATTCAATTCACCACCTGTAGTGTTGGAGGCCTCCGCCACGATGATGAAGAATAGAAGGGTATGTTTAAATCTGTTCTTTCATTGTGAGGAATCCCATAATCCCACTGGCGTGATTCAGCAGCAGGAGACGTCTGGATTCAGATGAGCGTTCCCAGATCCAGATCGGAGCTTTTGCCAGACCTGCTGATAAACAGAGGACGCTTTCACTCTTCCTCCTGCATCGTCTCCGTATGTGTAATCATCCATGTCCGTCTGTACGACAAAAAAATCACAAATGAGGTCACTTCAATAGCTTGATAGTTTTTGCATTTCAAAGCACCTCTACTTGAGTTTTAGATGAAATAATGTCACAAATGGTGTTCAGATTTGACCAAATGTCAAAAGCTGGAGTTCAATTCTGAGATTTCAATATAAACACAAACATTTGTCAACAAATTATTTTCGAAATCTCCTTGAACTGTGTTGTCTACTATAGTTTTATAGTTCTATACTCTAAGGCCCAGTTTACATCTGGTAATAAGATCCATCTCAGTTGTTCTGATCATTCAGCCAAAACTACTTGTTTACACCTGGCAGGAACATGCGTCTCAAATGCATCTCGATTGTGTCTCCTGTGGCCACTTGTGAGTGGATTTCTAGGGGAGGCTCTTTTGATTTTGTGACTTTACACATCACTTACAACAAATGTTTAAAAATAAAATAAATGTAATCACCCCATTGCTTCCAAAAATATATACCAATTGAAATTTAAATGTGAATCCTCATAATTATTATAGTCAAGTATAATGTTTAGGATGTGTGCGTTACATGAACAAATCTTGTTTTAGAACACATAACTGGAAATGTTTAAGAACCTTGTTGATTGACAGGTGAGTAAGCAGTGCTTCATTGCTGTCCAGGATATTAGAATGCATTAATGTTTACCAATTAATGTCACATTTCTTATATTTGAATGTTTTGAATCCAAATCTGATCACTAGCTGGGTGTTAAGACAAATTTCAAGATTTGATTCACAAGCTTGTGATTTGATTCCGTTTTGATCTTGATTCTAATTGATTCGATAATGAATCATTATATATATGTATGTACACTCTAAAAAATGCTGGGTTGTTTCAACCCAACATTGGGTCAACTAGTGGACTAAACCCTAAACTATCATTTGGTCGCAGTTATGGAAGACATTAAAAATGTAATGTAAAAATTAACCCAACGGTTGGGTTAGTCCATAATTGACCCAAAGTTGGGTTGAAACAACACAGCATTTTTTAGAGTGTACAGTAGTACTGCAGTGTTGAATTGTTTGTTGACCCTTTAGAATTCGTCTATATTTCTGCATAAATATAAATAACCCCCAAAAATAATCAGATTTTCATGCAAGTCCTGAAAGTTGACAAAGAGAACCCAATCAAACAAATGAGATTAAAATATTTTCTTTTTCATTTATTTATTGAGAAACATTATCCAGTGTTAGATATTTGTGAGTGGCAAAAGTATGTGTATCTCTAGGATTAACAGTTAATTTAAAGGTGAAATTAGAGTCCATCTGTTCAAAAGTGTTTTTAATCAGTGAGATGACTATCAGGTGTCAGTGTGTGCCAAAGAACAGGGATCTATCAAAGTCTGATCATGTTTGTGGAAGTGTATCAAGCCATGAACAAAGGAGATCTCGGAGGACCTCAGAAAAAGAGTTGCTGTTGCCCATAAGGCTAGAAAAGGTTACAAAGCCATCTCTAAAGAGTTTTGACTCCACCAATCCACAGTCTACCAGATTGTGCCAATGGAGAGGAATTCAAGACCACCCCGCCAGGAGATGGTCCCACCCAACAAAAGAACCTCCTAAAAGCAAGATTTGTAAAAGTCCACTAGGTTTCAAAGGACTGCAGGCTAACTTCTAAGCAACTAAAGGCCTTTCTCACATTGGCTAATGTTAATGTTTATGAGCCCATCATCAGGAGAACACTGAACAACCATGGTGTCCATGGTAGAGTCGCAAGAAGAAAGCCACTGCTCTCCAAAAAGAACATTGTACACAACAACCCCAAGCACACAAGTCGCTTTACCAAAGAATGGTTAAAGAAGAACAAAACAAATGTTTTGTAATGGTCAAGTCAAACTCCGGACCTTAATCCAATTGAAATTTTGAGGAAGGGCCTGACGCAAGCAGTTCCTAGGAGGAAACCCACCAACATCACAGAAGTTGAAGTGGTTCTGTACTGAGGAATAGTTTAAAACTCCTTCAAGATGTTGTGCAGAACTGATCAGCAGTTACAAGAAACATTACCTGCAGTTACTGCTGCAAAATTGGGCCACACCAGATACTGAAAGCAAAGATTCAAATACTTTTGCCACTCACAGATATTTTACACTGGATCATTTCTCTCAATAAATAAATGACAAAGTATACATTTTTGTCTCCTTTGTTTGATTGGATTCTCTTTGCCTACTTTACGATTTGTGTGAAAATCTAATATGCTTTTTGGGTCAATTTAGCAGACTATAGAAATTCTAAAGGGATCACAAACTTCACGCAGCTCTTGTATAATAATAATAATTTAATAATATAAGCAGGGTGCGATTTGTGAAAAAAGCAGAGAGAGGGACGATTTTGAAAACTTTTTTTTTCAGAGAAAGGCTTTAAATTAACCTAATGTTAGTGTAATCTGTTAACAAAGCACACCATAAACCGCTTTTAAGTTGCCAGAAATGTGTGAAAAAAAAAATAAATTAAATAAAAAAGCAGTGTCACAAATTGTTTTCATACGACTAAACTGTAGGTTATTTAACTATACATTGAAATTCAACCACAATATCTAAAAACGTTAGGCCGATTTAATTATTAGATTTCAACTGTTACTCCAAACAACTAATAATTTATATAGATAAATTGAGCAAAGAACATTACAGTCTAACGGAACTTTATGAACCCGAATCGTTAACGCATTGCGGTCGCACAAATAATTCACTGTTTGAAGCGCCCAATCAGATCGCGTTATCGGGACTTCAAAGCGCGATCGCGAATCATTATCGCATTCAGATGTGGGGGGGAGGGGGGGGGGGAGGCTGGGATTTATAGATCTCAGGTGAGGAGGCGAGTGAAATCCCCCCCTCCCCCCCCCCGACCAATCGCACCGTATAGGAAATATGTAGTTGTGTCTGTTGTGTGTGTGTTGTATGTGATGTGTGTTTTTAGTTGATTATATATTGAATCTCTCCAAAGCATACAAAAAAAAGCCTTTACTAAAGGCTGCATAAACCAACATGTACCTGCGCATAAGCAGTTTTTGATAATAAAACTGATTGGATAACTTTTTTAATGACCATTATGTTTCTACTCTAGATTTATTAGATGGGAGGCGAGGCACATTACAAATAAAGTTTCATTAAGTTTTGTTCACACATCAACTGAAACCAGCAAAATCAATCCTTGATTTAAGAAGACAATATTAGTTTTTTATTTATTTATGAGAATTGATTAAAATCGAGAACTCATATTTTCACCTAGCCTTACGGATCACAAAATAGTTTACACTTTGACTGATCACCCGAATGATATTAAAAAAAAAAAATCAGTATAAATGGGGTATTTTCCATTTGTTCCTGTTTATTTCATTATAATGAAACCTATGAGACAATGAGATGCCTTATTCATGAACACAAGCAGACTGCTTTTCTGTGTAAAGCATGCATAAATCATTTGTTTAAAAAAAATAACAGCAGCCATGAATTGAATCCAAAATTTATTCAAGTGGTTATGCAAATTATTAGATAAAATCTGTTTTGCTTGGGTTTGATTAATTAAAATCCATGACACTCCAATTAAATCTATATATATAGATTATATAATATTATATAATATATATATTATATAAGAACTCCATTGAGTCTCCCGAGCTTTGAAAGAGCAATGTCTGAGCAATAAAACTTTCTTCAGGGTAAAGCAATCTACAAGCAATCCACTCCTATTTTTAATAGAGTGAAGCATTTTGAGATATCGCCACATAAACTCGTGAAACTGATGTATCTAAACACTAATCTGAAGTTAGATAAAGTTTTTAATAACTTTGTCAGCTAATCTCATTTAATTGATATACTCTCTAATGAGTTGGATTCTTATTGTAGTTGGAGCCATAATTCAGAAGCAGGATGTGTTTTGAGTGAAAGAGTCTCTTCTCCAGCTTGAATTACGGGCTGAGCGTTTGACAGCTTTGGGTGCAAGAGGCTCATTAGCTTCCCGCCTGACTAATAAACCCAATGCAGAACAAATGCAATATTAATGCTGCCAGTCTATTCTCTCCCTATCATTTACATACACTCCTGGAAGTGTTCGCCGCACCTCCGCAAATTATTAATGCACCGATTCTGCAGCTCTCTGTGGACACAGGACTTTAATGACTTGCTCTGTGCTTTGGTGGATTTGAACCGGGACAAACCGCGTCTCAGAAGATGATCTTCATAGAACTCTCTGCGTTTAGTTGGAGGGATTATAAAGAGAAGCTGTCGGTCTCTGCTGGAGAAATAAGAAGAGTTTATGAGCAAGTATGAGTGAGAACAGGAAGATCCACAGGCACAGAGAGCCGTGGCAACTATACTTTTGGCTGAGGCGTTATGGGATGTTCATTATTTCTACTAGTTTGTTTACTGCAGATTATTCTTGAGGCCTAAAATAAAGTCTTACATACTATTCCAAATTGTCCTCTTCCAGTCAACTAATGACTGCGACAATTTAGTTTTTTGGAAATGACCCTTAGAATAAAATTGTGCCACTGTAACATTTTCTAACACACTATTCCATTGACATTATTACACACGCATGACTGTTTAATCATTGTTTTAAAGTGCCTTACACCATGAGCACTGCATTTTTAAGCTGTTATAAACTTGACACAACTTCTGTTAGCATGTCAATGTGGGTATAAAAATGAAAGAAAAAACAATTAGAAGATTGTAAGAAGTCTTCACAATATATTTCCTCTGCTACAATATTTCAAAACCTCACCTCTGTGTTCAGTGGTCTTGTTCAACATGTGCCATTTCATGTGGCTCACGTGATTTTGTCATAATTGTGAATCACTAACTGCAGCTTTACGAACGTATATTTTGATAGAAGATTTTGATAATGAGCTGGCCTGGCTGGGCTATAACGTGCAACAGTAGTGCCAACTGTTGTTTGCTTTAGCCTACCGTTTATACCATGGTACATCCAAAGTGATTAAAAATACAGTACTGCGCAAACTGTATGGCAGATGAGTGCTTCTATTGTAAACATCTTAAATGATTACAATGGGAGTAATTTAGGCTCCGTCTAATGTAAACGGTTTAATTGCAAGTTGTGTATGGCTTTTTTGCCAAGCAAAGTCCCATCTTGGCATATAGAATTCATCTTATGTTCAGTCACATTTTTTTCCAGGATTCTTTGATTAATAGAAAGTTCAAAGAACAGCATTTTTTTGAAATAGAAATATTTTGTGACTTTTTAAATGTCTTTACTGTCACTCTTGATCAACTTAATGTGTCCCTGCTAAATAAAAGTATTTTCAAACTTCAAACATTATTATTTTTTTAAACAATAGTTTATATAGTTAATAAAACTCACATGAAATACTGGATTGTGAAAGAAAAGTAAACTACATTAGTACATTTTTGTATATTTTTGACATGTAAAACATTTCTAGGTTAAATTTCCAGCCAAAACAGGACATGATATACACTGATACCATCAAATACAATTTATATACTGCACCATAAGTTTTTCATCACACCAAACAGAACACATAGTCTATTTGTTTCAGCATTATATATATAAAAAATATATATAAAAGAGGTGTTCTGCCCTTGAGGCTGAGGCCGTTTTGTGGCCCCTAAGTAGCCCAGCTCTAGCTGTTTTTGAAAGCCTCCTAAATCATTACAGTAGTTCAGTGCCATCTAATCAGTCAGCCAGATCCCAGGATTCTGATATAATAATATTAATAAAAAATACAATCTTCTTCATATTCCAAGGATCTTTTTTGTCTTTTGCCCAAGGACTCAAATAATTACCAAGGGGCTACAGCAGACAGCCATCTCGCATATCAGCTCTGATTGTAAATATTTAATTACAGGAAGACGCGTAGAGTGCTTTAGGCTAACTCATGAAGTGACAGGCCCAGTGAGGCCACACCATCAATAAAAGCCTCTTTTTGTAAAAAAATTTGTATTATAAACGCACAGTGATGTGGCGCAAGGGACCGTGGGCTTGACAGACTCTGGAGGTCCAGCTAATACTGTAAAACATGATTAACACAAACCCACTCCGCAACATAAATCCGGGAAATAAACAAAATTAAAAAAATATAAAAAAAAATCCCTCGCTGAGTTAAAATGCATTTTTTTTAAAAGGGGTCTAGATGCCCCGTTTCCACAGTATGATTATTGTAGGTCTTAACTGAAAAGTCTGTTAACCTAGTTTGGTTGCAATTTCCAATGGTAGTTGTAAAAAACCCCTTTTTACCTCTGATATCTCGCTGTCAAAAACAGATATTTTCAAATCAAGCCATTTTTGTAGCATTTTCCTTTAAATGTTAATGAGCTCTGCTGACCCCGCCCCTCTCTTCCTAGCTGCTCTCAGAGAGACTGTTTACTTTAGTCGCATTCATCGTTAAACTTGCTAATTAGCACATTATTAGTAAAGGTGATTTGCAAAGATTCATTAAAAACCCTTATACTAACTTTTTCTGTTGATGAAGCTGGGTCACGGATGATTCACGCGAACATAGACACATTTATGTAGATTGGGGGTGCATTCCCTTCAGAAACAATGTAATCCACTGCGAATTCAGCGGGTCAGATGTCGGAGTAAATGACGACTGCTATGTTCATTATTACATCTAACAACAGAACACCTCAATCGCTTAGGAGTCATTCTTGTCTACATCTGCTCCTGCTGTGAAACAATGGCGGACTGATGACGGCTCAGTCAGGGTGGGTCTAAGGTAAGATGCCAGTCCAGTTTGTGCTGAAATGCTACTGTCAATCATACTATCGTGGGAGGGGCCTGTCTGTGAGACGTCACACATACAGGCATTTGAGATCGGCTCGATTTTAGAAAGGGGTAAACATTTAACCAGATAAAAAAAAAAAACACTGGGTGGATTTATATAATTATAGGGTGGTTCTTGTGCACACACTGCCAACACACATTTCCGTTCAAACAACTTGTAAAAGTGCATGAAGCATCCTATGACCCCTTTAATAGAGCATCTTGTAGCGTACATTTGTTTAACATTTATGTTAGCCGAGTAATTTATCAAGAATTTATCAAGTCCTTTGTCAGATTGTGGTTTAACATATTTAAATATAGTGAAATCAAAATAAAACCAAACCAGCTTGTACGGCCCTAATTACACTTAAAAATACCATGGTTATATTGAAGTACTTTTCGTAAAGGCTATTATAAAAGTTACATTGTTCTTTTTAAATGCTTCCCACTTCCTTGTGTTTGAGACATGTTAATAATCGTTTCTGAAACATCAATAACCCCATTATTCGTGAGCAGTCGAATATCCTTTGAAAAGCCCTGCTGAACCAAATAAGAGGACATTTTGTATTCTACTGCTCTCATCCAAACTGTATGTATAATTAAAAGCTCCTGCAAGCAGGTCTTGGTGTCTCTCATTAATCAATTAAAACCAAATTAGTGTCTGTACTTAATGAATCCCTGCCATGGAAATGTGGTAGGTGTTGAAAAATATAATAAATAAGAATGGGTAAAGTAATAGAAGAAGTGAGAGGTGAGAAGAAAAGAAAGGTAAAAATTAGATGCAGAGTGTCTGTCTACTGATGTGTCTGAAAGAGAGAGATTCCAATTATATTCTGTTTTATTTCCATTATTTTGTAAGTGGTGCTTGCTAGGGCACAATAAATGGTGACACATTAAAAAGGGATCAGAATATCATAGAAATCTTGGAGTATGCTCTTTCCAATAAGCAAACATTCAGGCTATGTTCACATAAGATGGATACTTTATATAATAATATATAATATATTGTCGTGTATATTGTTATTATATAAATATAAACAACATTACATATATCATATATTTTATATCATATTCTTTTTATTTCCTGTTTTTTTTGTGTCATACTCTACTTTCATGCACTTGCGTTGCGTGCTTTGACAGTATTGTAATTGTCATCAATCATGCCAATAAAGCTTTGTACTCTGAGATAAAGTGACAAATAAGCAGAAAGACCAGTACCACATTTCGTATTTCTTTTGATTCAAAGTGAAAATCAAAATAAAACAGTATGTTTTTATTCAGCACCATCTGTCCTCTTCCACAGATCCTTGTCTTACCCTCTCCCATCTCTTTCTCTCTCTGTGCTGAGATATCACTTATATTGAAGGCCAGATGAGACCATGAAGCAGTCTGAGATACAGCCACTGGTGTTTGGTGTATCACAGGAAATTAGCTGTGCAGGAGTTTTGTCCTATAGCAGATCAGAGAAAGACCAGAAAGAACATGCATGATTGACAGACAAACAAGAATGAAAGAAAGTCTGCTGTCTATCCTATTCCTGTTTGACCACCTCACCTCCTCTTTCGCTTTCTGTAACAAATGCACTGTGCCTGCATCACCTCTCTCACTGAATAATTAGCATTTTCATACCTCAGAAATATAACGGATGGCAATTTCAGGTAAAGGTCACAATAAAATCAACCTGCTGTATCTCCACATATCAGTGTCTTCCAGGATAAATGCCCCTCGCTCTGCTGCCTGCAGCCATTGCATTCGGGGTCTATGCTAACCAGGCAAACCTTAACCCCTTGGTTGCTGCACTTCAGTCATTTCTGGGTCTGTTTAGGTTGGGATGTTGTTGGAGAAGGTAGCTGACTATGAAGACAGTAGATAAGGGCAGCACACTTGGTTCTGGAAAAGAAACATGGTTTCAGGAGCTGGTGAGTGATTGAGATCAAGTACCAGCGCTACATTACACTGTGGATGTGTGTGTGTGAATGGTATTCAGTCTTCAGTCTCTGAGTGACAGCTGCTGTGCAGAAAGACAAGCCAGAGCTGATGCTGTTAGAGTTATGACACTGAGAAATAGCAGTGGATTGCTGTTGAGAAATTAGAAATACTTTCATGAAATATTTGCAGTATTTGAAAGAACTACCCAACTCATTGCAATTTCATGCTGCATATTTATATATAATATATTATATCAGTATATATATATATATACCTGTACACCATAAACAAATTTAAAATATTTAATTTTAAAAAAAACTTTCAATATTTAAAAAAAAACTTTCAAATACTGCAGATATTTCACACAAATATGTCTCATTTCTCAACAGCACACAACAATGAATTGAGAATACACAATGAAGAGTTAAATTATGAGAAATATTATAAAGATCCACCATTCCTGAACAGTCCAGCAAAGTGTATAATTGTTCACTGGCAAAACGTCCACAATAATATAAGGAAATATAAACGCATTATTTATGTATTTGTGTATTTATCTTGGTTGCAAAAATTTAGTGTGGCTACTTAAGATTGCTGTCAATGGAGAAAGATGCTTTGTGGCTGCAGTATTGTGTAGTTACAGCATCCACCAGCAGGGGTGACCTGACATACAGGTATGCAAACCAGTCAAACCTTGACCCCCTTGGACCAATTGACCCTTGACCCAAGCCATGCCGCTCTCACGCCACACATCATATTCTCAAGCAGTGTAAAATATACATCGAGGAGCAAAGAGGGCACTAACAACACTCCGGCAGACAAGACAAAGCAGGTTACTTCTCGTATGAAACAAGGTCTCAGCTTTTGAATTTTGTCATTTTTTAAGAAATTCAAAACAATAAATACCGTTTTGTGGCTCTTTAATTGTTGTGACAGATCACTGTAGTGCCTCATTTCAAGCGGCATGTGAACCGATCATCTTTTCATATTTAGTTATAGCATGAAATAAACATGAATTTACATCAGAAGGTATTTTATTTCAACTGCAGAAAGACGTCAATATACACCATTTTTCAAGTTTAAGTCCATCGGAGTTAATCTACTCTCCTGTCTAATTTGTTTACTAAATGAAAAAACGAATACAAAACGTATTCAGTGTTATGATTGGTCAAATCGCCTGTCATTTATGCTCCCTGCGAAAGGTCAATTAGAGACAATGTCTAGACTGCTTTTGCCCTCATTTCATGTTAATTGCAACTGTACCACTTATCCTATTTCAATGAGCTCTTCTTAATGCATTGCCGGTCCCTTTGAGACTGTATGACATCTATAAGGGTTGAAGCAGATTGTTTGTAGGCTACATCAAAAATGCTGCTTAGACTGGAAATAAAAGAAAGGCTTTCATTTAAATTGCCTTTCCGCTCCTTGTCTCTCCGTCTGTTTGTCTCTCAATGGGTGAAACACTAACTTTTGAAAAGCAGGTCTTTGGTGCACAGTAATTGTTCGGACTGGTTAGCTGTATGAAAAGAAGCGATCAGTTTTGTATCTTTGATTTGGTGGCAGCCGCGGCATTACTCGGTCATTTGCGCTCATCTTCGAAATGACAATAGAGGAAATTGGTGAACAGATTGATGTCAACAGGGGACACATTTTTTAAAATAAAACAACAAACCACAAGAAGATGTGCCAAATCAATTCAGAAATATTGCTTCATTTCATTCTCTCGCTTGTCATCACACCTTGTTTTTATGACTGATTTACATGACTCTTGCATCATTGATGCACGGCGGGCACGCACTGAATGCGAAGCCGATAATAATCGAGCCAATGGCCTGTGAATGACAATAGCAAAAGATGGACTGTGATCAGAGAGATGTTCCCTGTTTGTTATGGAATACGTGTGCCATAGGCTGATTTTCAAACAGCATACTGCAGGCTCCATCTGCCAGAGAGACAAAAGGACTGGCACCATTTTCGTTCTCCAGTCGGGCTGTTAACTTGTCACGGGCAAAGCTGTCTCACAGAAACAAGAGGACGAAGGGGGAGAAAAAACAGCATCCAGCAGTGTTAAAAGCAATTACAGGTGGAGGAGATCTCAGAAAAGGGCATCTGAGATGATAATAGTTCAGTTTATGCTACATTTGACGTGCGCGTGTGGGATTGCGTGTTAATTTAAAGCTTTCTGATGGCTTGTTCTTCTAGCAGGGTTCACGGTGTTTAGATGATGTTCCCACGCTAAGTGCTTGCATATTAATGTCGGGTATAAAAGTGCAGGAGAATTGAAGAAGATGTAGAGGCCTTGTGTAGAGGAAGCTATGGAAAAATGCTAAATCCTTCAGGTGGGTGAGAAATTAGCTGATATCTTGAATGTATTCATTACATTTTAGCTTATGGAGTTGTGTGTGTTTTCATTACGGATGTGTGGGAGAATATAAGTGCGTTTATGTGCATTCAACAGAAGGCCTGAAACTACTCCGCTTGAACACATCCAGCTTCACCAGCACAATTGCAAGTGTCATTGCGTTCCAAAATGTGTTAGAACAGGTACATCAAGTACACATAGCCTTCTCAGCATCAGTGTTATTGAGTAAACGGTCTTCTTGTTCAGTCAGTTCTTGCTTTCGTCAACTACTGTCATGACAGAACAACAGGTTTCATCTGGGTTATTGGCACAGACATTTGAAGGTAACTCTGTCGCCACCTTGGGGATAGTCACCAGCCCATTACATTACAGGAATATTTAATATAGTGCTACAGGGATGACATATTTTTGTAGGCCAAAACCCAGAAATGTGTCCGCATTTTAGCACTTCCAGTTCCGTGTCTTTAAGTCGATGGACAAAACCGTGTTCATAATCGCAGACCGATTTAATTGCGCGATTATGAAATCGAAGAAATAGTTTTGTGATTATGAAAGCTGTTTGCGTAGCTCGTCAGTGAACTACGGCTCTGTGTAGTAAATCTTATTCTGTATACCATCGAGCCTTTACCCGGCGAGTTAGTGTCGTTTATAACGTGCATTTGAAAAAAGCAACATGCGTTAAACATCTTTCCAAACATGAGAAGCATTTAAGATCCTCTTGTCCAACAAAATACCACATTTAATAACATGTTTTTATTGCATCGTGCAGCCCTACTGACAACCGATATTTTGAACCGATATTTTTGTCTGGTGTAAAAATGAAAATGAATGTCAAAATTAAGAATAACAAAGGCTCTGACAATAATGTTCTTTAAATGCTTTGTTGTTTTGGCCACGGAAGCATGGTAGCGCTCTTTGTCTTGAACGCACTTCGTTCCACGAACGCTTATTCTTTCTTCTAATTTATTCAGGTAAATAATTGACCAACAAAAACATATTAAAATTAAGATACAAATTATACCAAACGAAACTTGTTCCAAAAAAGGGATTCTACAAACAAAAACGTATAAGGTGGTCAAAAAATTATGTCTGACCCACTTTGTTTCTTCCGGCATACTGCCGTCCGATTTACCACGTCATTATGATGTTTACAATTTTCTTTCTTAATTAACAAATTTAACTAAACACAACACAAACAAATAATATTGAAACATAAATAATATAAAATAAAAATACACTTTCTTAAATGGCAACACCTGCTTTAAATTAGTTTATCGGCAATCGGTTTAGAAATGACGCTACCGCTAACATAAAACTTAATATCGGCGCCGATAATCGGCCAGGCCAATACTAGGTCGACCCCCATTAGATATATCTGATATATGTGACTGTAATATTTGAGGCACATACGGGAAGACCGGAGGCTCAAAGGCGGTTTTGATCACTCCAGCGTAGACGGCGAGGATCGAGCAGATGACACAGGCGAGGAAGACGAGCGCCAGCTTGTTCACGTACTTCACTCCTACAAACACCACAATGGCCATGAAGCTGAGCACCAGCGTGCCGTAAACACGCATGTTGTTCAGCATGGCAGCTTCGGCCTCGGCTCCCTCCAGACCCTCCATCTTAAAAATAGCCGCTTGTGGTACGATGTACACCTGAGATAGGGGAAGAAAATAAGGTGGAAGGAGGAAAAATGAATTAAAAAGATAAAAGGGAATCAAAAAGAACAAAAATAATTAGGTCTGCCAATCAATATTCTGTGATAAAATAATTTTCCTGAGACTTTATAGACTTAATCTTTAATGTTTAGGGATGCCGTTGACCTGCTGTCCTCATTATTTCACTTTTTGCTTGTTAAACTGCATCTCTGATAATAAATTACCCATAAAAGTGTCTGTCAAATTAAATATTGTGTACTTTTAGCTAAAACCTTCTGAAGACATATGCCTTCTGCCATTATAAATGTATTACATTATAAATATATACTGTAACTGTGCTTTTCTGACAAAAACCTGTTCAGATCATCATTTCAATCCAAACAATAACCAAATGGACTATGTTTGACATTAATCTTTCTAACAAACTTGCTTGTGGAGACTTAAAAGGTTATTGTTTTATTTTATAATTATTTTTTTTGTTATATACTTGTTTATAACAGAATCTGAACAGTCAAATATAATACAGAAACAAGATTGGGGAGGGTTAAAGGTCAGAATATCAGAAAAAGTGTGTAAAATTGATAAAAACAAACCTCATCAAACAAACAAGATGAATCTAAAAATAAGTATAAAACTACAAAAAGAGCCAAAGAATAGCAAACATACAAAGAGGGACAAAATAATGAGAGATGAGTGAGATTCACAATGACACAGGCGGTAAAACAGACAAGCATGAGTTCAGTTCTACAAGCGCTAATTGAACTAGTCAAGCGTGGAATTAATACGGCAAATGGACTGCCATTAGCTCTTATTAGAGACCTTACCTAAATTATAATCAATGCCATAAACTTTTGGGTGCATATGCTCCGTTTCACCGCTCTAAGCACAATACATTGCATCGTTCATTAAACTGTTTCATATTTTCCCCCTTATAAGAAGGATAAAAGTGAGAAATTATTGGGAATCTTATGCAATCTGTCAAGATTATGTCTGGGTCATAATTCACCCCAAAAAAGAAATATGTTATATTGTTATATTCCACTTTAGAAAAAAAGCATCTCATCTAAATGATCTTTAAATGAAAATATGCTTAACCCTCTATGGTATGCATTATGTTCTAACCATGAAATATTTTTTCTATATATTACATGAAATAGCTTCAATTATACAAATCAAAACAGATTTAAATATCTTTGTATTTAGGAAAACCACAATGGAAAATGGCCAAAAAATTAGTTTTTCTATTAAATTATGATTTTCTTTTCAACTTAAATGCATATTTCTTTTAGAAATTGATGCATCCAATCTTAATTTCCATCAAAATCTGCCACACACACACACACACACACA